>JAUFNR010000283.1:0-51428 GCA_031216915.1 Pictodentalium vernedei
AACTGAAAAGCTCATCCCATAGCACTGAACAAATATGGGACTATACTTGGGGGTATCCAAGCAAATCCACCCTCATCACTTCACTCACCGTTACACGTCTTGATCGTCATTTTGAATGTAGAAATATCTCTCGGGCCACAAAATAATTGGCTTCCCGTGAAATGAGTGTCTTAGATATCTCAAATGACTGATAAATAAGCGAGCGCCATTGCTATTCGGGATTTGCGCCATTGCTATTCGGGATTTGCTCAGTTGTATATAAGGAAGGCCTTTCCCCTTTCAAAAGGGAACAATCAAAATCAGCTTCTGAAAGGCACCATTTGATTTTAGACACACTTACCTCCCTCCGTCTTTCTGGTAAGAAGACGCTGTGGAGGTATAATCGAAAATATGGCAGTCTTCCAAATCGCAGAGGTTGCTTTCCTGTAGAAGCACTGAAAAACAAACGATTGGAATTGACAAGTTTCTTTCGGTCGGCTCTAACAGCTATATTTTGAATAGATAGAACACTAAAAACGCGAACAGAAGATCATTCATTCAGTCTGTTTAGAAAGAATATGGATGGATTCTCCTTGAAGAGTTTGCCTCGTGTTTCATATATCTAACGAGTGGAACTCCGAGTGATGATTTTATAATGTACAGAAAAGTGACACTTTGCGTTAACCTACGGCTGTCATTGCCGGAAAAACTGAATTTAGGCCTACCCATTGTTTATTTCAAGTTGATTTATTCTGCCAGAACAAGCATTTCAGCATAAGGAAATGTGAAAATAATGTTATTTTTATATGTAGAACATTTCTGCATCATAAAATGGGCAAAAAAAAATATTGAGGTTTTTGATGAATTGCTTAAGGGTAACCATAGGCAAAAATTTAAAAAAAAATTTTTTTTAGTTGACTAAACCAATAAATAGCACACGTAAAATTTTCCATTGTTCATGATTTTATTCTTGTGAAATATTATCTTCTGAATTATACAAGACATTTTAACAGTTACTGTGTGGTGAGTGAACACCTCATTCACGTTATCATAATTATTAATTGGAACACTGGCTTATACAAGTTCTCAACTTAGAATAGAAAGAGTCTATGGTTTCGACCTTCGGCTGTTACGTGAAATGTTTGAACGTTCCAACGAATTCCAATTTCTCTGTGCAATTTACCTGAATTAATAATGACACAGAATTAATTCTGCCCAACACAGAACATGACCTGCTCTTAAAGCTTGTAATCACACCCATCGGATACCAGTTCTTCACCATAATAACTCTGGGAAGTTTGGAACGTGACTCTTCTTAAACTGTACATAACTTTCTCAGGGCTACAATATGAACCAACGTTACCACTCGCTTGTTTGAAACAAAGAGTCTTAAAGGACAGCCGATCAAGACCATGAGCAGAGTGGTGAGGTACCCAATGCCCACCAAATGCTGAAACAAGTCGAATCTGAACCTGAAACCCAAATCATATGGTTCCCCTCTAAAATTTTCATTCACCTTTAATATGATACATAAATTTAAGGCTGACCCGGGATAAACAGAGAAAGAGGTAGGAACCCAGAATGTCCCACATGGATGCTCGTAGGAATGTAAACGTCATCTGTGACACACTAATTATTGTAACGTGAATGCTTTCCTTACCCATCGTGACTCCCTGTTCTCCATATCCTTATCGAAAAACCGCGAGCGGCAAATCAAGACGAAAAGACAATTTAGAGGTCAAAAATGTAAAACTGAAATAAAATGCCCCCCCCCCCCCCCCACCCCCGACCAAACTATGCCATACACACGCTTTGAAAGTATGCTATCCGTAAATGACAGACACTCTAGCACATGGAATCATGACACCGGTCCGCCGCCCCTGTTTAGCTCCAAAAGTTGTCTAACTTGTAAGTAGAGCCAATATACCACCAGTCATTCTGTGAAAGATACATTTTTAGCTCAAAATACACAGTATATTTAAAGTTTGTAGTATTGGATTTCATTTATTTGTTTACTATTACGGTATCGCGACTCTTTCCTCAACCTAATTTGTGTTCTGTTGGATGAAAGTGGACGGATAGCACAGCTATCTACCCACTACATATCTTCCTAACTTACTAAACTGGTACACGAAGGGCTAGCACTGGTTGAAGGCAAGTGTACCATCAACGTGTTGTACGCATTTGCACAATGCGCAGATTGCTCCCACATGGGCAGCTGAAATTAAGGGCCTCACCACTGACACAACGGCGGAGAAGAAATGCATTGCTTATGGTGGTAATAAAACAGTGTCAGTGCATATACTCTAAGTTAGTCAGAGATATTTATTAAGTGGAGTAGAAAATATTAGCAATCTTTCATTTCAAGGAAACATTAAATCTGGCAGACAGTGGTGCTGAGCAGACAAAAGCCATCATCAGACATTGATTATCGTTTCGTTATTTGACTTAATTTTTGGAACATAACAGGGTCCATAATTATACAATATGACCTGCAAAGAATTGGTCTGTCTGTTTGGGGCAATTGGTTGTTTACCAACATTTTTGTTTAAATATACTGATTGTGGAGTATTCCAGCCTTTTGACCGGCTAATTTGCGAACACATGCACTGTAGATGAATGTGCAACCAGCACAAAGCGAAAAATGTATGTGTAAGAATAATGAGCAAAATCTAAGAACAGGTGGGTTTTGAACTCACATCGCATTGAATGCGCACTTTTCATACAGCAATGTGAACGCCTGTACTAACTGAGCTACCGGCCGATTCGTTCTCTTGTGGTAAAATATAAATAAAGAACTTTAAATCATAAGACCTCCATCATTCTGTTTCCAGAGGAGGAAATATCGTTCATTTTCGAGTAATGAAGGGGTATAGGCAGAATATGCTAGTGCTAGTTTTTAATAAAAAATGAACAGAAAAAAGCAGCTGTGATAAGTTACGCTATAAACCAGCTTAATGATTGAGCAGACGATTTTTTTGGCAGGGATCTGTTTAGTTGTTCAGACCGGAGTAACATTGTCATAACATCCAGAGTTACTATAAATAGTAACAATTGACTGATGTTGGCACTTATTTTGGTACAAAATATCATCACCAGATATCAAAATTTGAACACAAATATCCCAAAAAGGGGTGAATAGAAAGTGCAGATGTTCCGAACCAAAATCCAGAACATCTCAATAAAGAGAAAGACTCTTTTTACCCGTTAAAAATATTGTTTGTAAAAAAGCGCATTTTCGAAAATTTGTGAAATTTTACCAAATTGGCACTCATTTTTTACCCCTGTCCATATTCTTGTCCAAGCATTCAATCTATTCTCAGTCAAGTTACGTATGTTTCCGTGGTATAGAATCACCCATATATCAATAACATTGACATTTCTGAAAATGCGAGGACCCTCCGATGTAGGAAGCACACCTATTAGGAAAAAGCAATTCAAAGTGCCAAAGATTCAGCATTTGACCACCACCTAATTCTTTACTGTTTTTTGGGTCACACCCACCTAGTATTTATGCCTAAATCATTGCTATTAAACATAACAAAATGAAGTTTAGCCTATTGTTTGCAATCAAGTTGCCACTTCAGAGAAAAAGCACACAAGTCTTTAAATCCTGGGTCATATTAAAGCAGTAAAGCATAACGTGGCCACCCCAGTTTCCAGGGACCCTACAAGAATACACCCATGTGCACTCTTATAAAATATACATCCATCGGCTGCAGCGCAAATACTCTCCCTTGTCTATAGCTCCTATGTGTTTGTGTGTGTGTGTGTGTGTGTGTGTGGGGAGGGGGGGGGGGGTTGGCAGGGACGAAAGGGTTGGAGGAATCAAACATAGTTTAGCCAAGCCCTCCACTGAAAGGCATTAATCATGATATTCTGAGATTTTGGGTATAAGCACACATATCGAAAATCTGCGTCCCTGATAAATCTAAAAGAAATTGATAATTTGATTTGTTCAAAACGTACTCTCATAACTCTATATGGCCATTGATAACCTTTGTGTGGTAGCTGGACAATATAACTGAAAGCTCATCCCATAGCACTGAACAAATATGGGACTATACTTGGGGGTATCCAAAGCAAATCCACCCTCATCACTTCACTCACCGTTACACGTCTTGATCGTCATTTTGAATGTAGAAATATCTCTCGGGCCACAAAATAATTGGCTTCCCGTGAAATGAGTGTCTTAGATATCTCAAATGACTGATAAATAAGCGAGCGCCATTGCTATTCGGGATTTGCTCAGTTGTATATAAGGAAGGCCTTTCCCCTTTCAAAAGGGAACAATCAAAATCAGCTTCTGAAAGGCACCATTTGATTTTAGACACACTTACCTCCCTCCGTCTTTCTGGTAAGAAGACGCTGTGGAGGTATAATCGAAAATATGGCAGTCTTCCAAATCGCAGAGGTTGCTTTCCTGTAGAAGCACTGAAAAACAAACGATTGGAATTGACAAGTTTCTTTCGGTCGGCTCTAACAGCTATATTTTGAATAGATAGAACACTAAAAACGCGAACAGAAGATCATTCATTCAGTCTGTTTAGAAAGAATATGGATGGATTCTCCTTGAAGAGTTTGCCTCGTGTTTCATATATCTAACGAGTGGAACTCCGAGTGATGATTTTATAATGTACAGAAAAGTGACACTTTGCGTTAACCTACGGCTGTCATTGCCGGAAAAACTGAATTTAGGCCTACCCATTGTTTATTTCAAGTTGATTTATTCTGCCAGAACAAGCATTTCAGCATAAGGAAATGTGAAAATAATGTTATTTTTATATGTAGAACATTTCTGCATCATAAAATGGGCAAAAAAAAATATTGAGGTTTTTGATGAATTGCTTAAGGGTAACCATAGGCAAAAATTTTTAAAAAAATTTTTTTTAGTTGACTAAACCAATAAATAGCACACGTAAAATTTTCCATTGTTCATGATTTTATTCTTGTGAAATATTATCTTCTGAATTATACAAGACATTTTAACAGTTACTGTGTGGTGAGTGAACACCTCATTCACGTTATCATAATTATTAATTGGAACACTGGCTTATACAAGTTCTCAACTTAGAATAGAAAGAGTCTATGGTTTCGACCTTCGGCTGTTACGTGAAATGTTTGAACGTTCCAACGAATTCCAATTTCTCTGTGCAATTTACCTGAATTAATAATGACACAGAATTAATTCTGCCCAACACAGAACATGACCTGCTCTTAAAGCTTGTAATCACACCCATCGGATACCAGTTCTTCACCATAATAACTCTGGGAAGTTTGGAACGTGACTCTTCTTAAACTGTACATAACTTTCTCAGGGCTACAATATGAACCAACGTTACCACTCGCTTGTTTGAAACAAAGAGTCTTAAAGGACAGCCGATCAAGACCATGAGCAGAGTGGTGAGGTACCCAATGCCCACCAAATGCTGAAACAAGTCGAATCTGAACCTGAAACCCAAATCATATGGTTCCCCTCTAAAATTTTCATTCACCTTTAATATGATACATAAATTTAAGGCTGACCCGGGATAAACAGAGAAAGAGGTAGGAACCCAGAATGTCCCACATGGATGCTCGTAGGAATGTAAACGTCATCTGTGACACACTAATTATTGTAACGTGAATGCTTTCCTTACCCATCGTGACTCCCTGTTCTCCATATCCTTATCGAAAAACCGCGAGCGGCAAATCAAGACGAAAAGACAATTTAGAGGTCAAAAATGTAAAACTGAAATAAAATGCTCCCCCCCCCCACCCCCGACCAAACTATGCCATACACACGCTTTGAAAGTATGCTATCCGTAAATGACAGACACTCTAGCACATGGAATCATGACACCGGTCCGCCGCCCCTGTTTAGCTCCAAAAGTTGTCTAACTTGTAAGTAGAGCCAATATACCACCAGTCATTCTGTGAAAGATACATTTTTAGCTCAAAATACACAGTATATTTAAAGTTTGTAGTATTGGATTTCATTTATTTGTTTACTATTACGGTATCGCGACTCTTTCCTCAACCTAATTTGTGTTCTGTTGGATGAAAGTGGACGGATAGCACAGCTATCTACCCACTACATATCTTCCTAACTTACTAAACTGGTACACGAAGGGCTAGCACTGGTTGAAGGCAAGTGTACCATCAACGTGTTGTACGCATTTGCACAATGCGCAGATTGCTCCCACATGGGCAGCTGAAATTAAGGGCCTCACCACTGACACAACGGCGGAGAAGAAATGCATTGCTTATGGTGGTAATAAAACAGTGTCAGTGCATATACTCTAAGTTAGTCAGAGATATTTATTAAGTGGAGTAGAAAATATTAGCAATCTTTCATTTCAAGGAAACATTAAATCTGGCAGACAGTGGTGCTGAGCAGACAAATGCCATCATCAGACATTGATTATCGTTTCGTTATTTGACTTAATTTTTGGAACATAACAGCGTCCATAATTATACAATATGACCTGCAAAGAATTGGTCTGTCTGTTTGGGGCAATTGGTTGTTTACCAACATTTTTGTTTAAATATACTGATTGTGGAGTATTCCAGCCTTTTGACCGGCTAATTTGCGAACACATGCACTGTAGATGAATGTGCAACCAGCACAAAGCGAAAAATGTATGTGTAAGAATAATGAGCAAAATCTAAGAACAGGTGGGTTTTGAACTCACATCGCATTGAATGCGCACTTTTCATACAGCAATGTGAACGCCTGTACTAACTGAGCTACCGGCCGATTCGTTCTCTTGTGGTAAAATATAAATAAAGAACTTTAAATCATAAGACCTCCATCATTCTGTTTCCAGAGGAGGAAATATCGTTCATTTTCGAGTAATGAAGGGGTATAGGCAGAATATGCTAGTGCTAGTTTTTAATAAAAAATGAACAGAAAAAAGCAGCTGTGATAAGTTACGCTATAAACCAGCTTAATGATTGAGCAGACGATTTTTTTGGCAGGGATCTGTTTAGTTGTTCAGACCGGAGTAACATTGTCATAACATCCAGAGTTACTATAAATAGTAACAATTGACTGATGTTGGCACTTATTTTGGTACAAAATATCATCACCAGATATCAAAATTTGAACACAAATATCCCAAAAAGGGGTGAATAGAAAGTGCAGATGTTCCGAACCAAAATCCAGAACATCTCAATAAAGAGAAAGACTCTTTTTACCCGTTAAAAATATTGTTTGTAAAAAAGCGCATTTTCGAAAATTTGTGAAATTTTACCAAATTGGCACTCATTTTTTACCCCTGTCCATATTCTTGTCCAAGCATTCAATCTATTCTCAGTCAAGTTACGTATGTTTCCGTGGTATAGAATCACCCATATATCAATAACATTGACATTTCTGAAAATGCGAGGACCCTCCGATGTAGGAAGCACACCTATTAGGAAAAAGCAATTCAAAGTGCCAAAGATTCAGCATTTGACCACCACCTAATTCTTTACTGTTTTTTGGGTCACACCCACCTAGTATTTATGCCTAAATCATTGCTATTAAACATAACAAAATGAAGTTTAGCCTATTGTTTGCAATCAAGTTGCCACTTCAGAGAAAAAGCACACAAGTCTTTAAATCCTGGGTCATATTAAAGCAGTAAAGCATAACGTGGCCACCCCAGTTTCCAGGGACCCTACAAGAATACACCCATGTGCACTCTTATAAAATATACATCCATCGGCTGCAGCGCAAATACTCTCCCTTGTCTATAGCTCCTATGTGTTTGTGTGTGTGTGTGTGTGTGTGTGTGGGGAGGGGGGGGGGGTTGGCAGGGACGAAAGGGTTGGAGGAATCAAACATAGTTTAGCCAAGCCCTCCACTGAAAGGCATTAATCATGATATTCTGAGATTTTGGGTATAAGCACACATATCGAAAATCTGCGTCCCTGATAAATCTAAAAGAAATTGATAATTTGATTTGTTCAAAACGTACTCTCATAACTCTATATGGCCATTGATAACCTTTGTGTGGTAGCTGGACAATATAACTGAAAGCTCATCCCATAGCACTGAACAAATATGGGACTATACTTGGGGGTATCCAAAGCAAATCCACCCTCATCACTTCACTCACCGTTACACGTCTTGATCGTCATTTTGAATGTAGAAATATCTCTCGGGCCACAAAATAATTGGCTTCCCGTGAAATGAGTGTCTTAGATATCTCAAATGACTGATAAATAAGCGAGCGCCATTGCTATTCGGGATTTGCTCAGTTGTATATAAGGAAGGCCTTTCCCCTTTCAAAAGGGAACAATCAAAATCAGCTTCTGAAAGGCACCATTTGATTTTAGACACACTTACCTCCCTCCGTCTTTCTGGTAAGAAGACGCTGTGGAGGTATAATCGAAAATATGGCAGTCTTCCAAATCGCAGAGGTTGCTTTCCTGTAGAAGCACTGAAAAACAAACGATTGGAATTGACAAGTTTCTTTCGGTCGGCTCTAACAGCTATATTTTGAATAGATAGAACACTAAAAACGCGAACAGAAGATCATTCATTCAGTCTGTTTAGAAAGAATATGGATGGATTCTCCTTGAAGAGTTTGCCTCGTGTTTCATATATCTAACGAGTGGAACTCCGAGTGATGATTTTATAATGTACAGAAAAGTGACACTTTGCGTTAACCTACGGCTGTCATTGCCGGAAAAACTGAATTTAGGCCTACCCATTGTTTATTTCAAGTTGATTTATTCTGCCAGAACAAGCATTTCAGCATAAGGAAATGTGAAAATAATGTTATTTTTATATGTAGAACATTTCTGCATCATAAAATGGGCAAAAAAAAATATTGAGGTTTTTGATGAATTGCTTAAGGGTAACCATAGGCAAAAATTTAAAAAAAAATTTTTTTTAGTTGACTAAACCAATAAATAGCACACGTAAAATTTTCCATTGTTCATGATTTTATTCTTGTGAAATATTATCTTCTGAATTATACAAGACATTTTAACAGTTACTGTGTGGTGAGTGAACACCTCATTCACGTTATCATAATTATTAATTGGAACACTGGCTTATACAAGTTCTCAACTTAGAATAGAAAGAGTCTATGGTTTCGACCTTCGGCTGTTACGTGAAATGTTTGAACGTTCCAACGAATTCCAATTTCTCTGTGCAATTTACCTGAATTAATAATGACACAGAATTAATTCTGCCCAACACAGAACATGACCTGCTCTTAAAGCTTGTAATCACACCCATCGGATACCAGTTCTTCACCATAATAACTCTGGGAAGTTTGGAACGTGACTCTTCTTAAACTGTACATAACTTTCTCAGGGCTACAATATGAACCAACGTTACCACTCGCTTGTTTGAAACAAAGAGTCTTAAAGGACAGCCGATCAAGACCATGAGCAGAGTGGTGAGGTACCCAATGCCCACCAAATTCTGAAACAAGTCGAATCTGAACCTGAAACCCAAATCATATGGTTCCCCTCTAAAATTTTCATTCACCTTTAATATGATACATAAATTTAAGGCTGACCCGGGATAAACAGAGAAAGAGGTAGGAACCCAGAATGTCCCACATGGATGCTCGTAGGAATGTAAACGTCATCTGTGACACACTAATTATTGTAACGTGAATGCTTTCCTTACCCATCGTGACTCCCTGTTCTCCATATCCTTATCGAAAAACCGCGAGCGGCAAATCAAGACGAAAAGACAATTTAGAGGTCAAAAATGTAAAACTGAAATAAAATGCCCCCCCCCCCCCACCCCCGACCAAACTATGCCATACACACGCTTTGAAAGTATGCTATCCGTAAATGACAGACACTCTAGCACATGGAATCATGACACCGGTCCGCCGCCCCTGTTTAGCTCCAAAAGTTGTCTAACTTGTAAGTAGAGCCAATATACCACCAGTCATTCTGTGAAAGATACATTTTTAGCTCAAAATACACAGTATATTTAAAGTTTGTAGTATTGGATTTCATTTATTTGTTTACTATTACGGTATCGCGACTCTTTCCTCAACCTAATTTGTGTTCTGTTGGATGAAAGTGGACGGATAGCACAGCTATCTACCCACTACATATCTTCCTAACTTACTAAACTGGTACACGAAGGGCTAGCACTGGTTGAAGGCAAGTGTACCATCAACGTGTTGTACGCATTTGCACAATGCGCAGATTGCTCCCACATGGGCAGCTGAAATTAAGGGCCTCACCACTGACACAACGGCGGAGAAGAAATGCATTGCTTATGGTGGTAATAAAACAGTGTCAGTGCATATACTCTAAGTTAGTCAGAGATATTTATTAAGTGGAGTAGAAAATATTAGCAATCTTTCATTTCAAGGAAACATTAAATCTGGCAGACAGTGGTGCTGAGCAGACAAAAGCCATCATCAGACATTGATTATCGTTTCGTTATTTGACTTAATTTTTGGAACATAACAGCGTCCATAATTATACAATATGACCTGCAAAGAATTGGTCTGTCTGTTTGGGGCAATTGGTTGTTTACCAACATTTTTGTTTAAATATACTGATTGTGGAGTATTCCAGCCTTTTGACCGGCTAATTTGCGAACACATGCACTGTAGATGAATGTGCAACCAGCACAAAGCGAAAAATGTATGTGTAAGAATAATGAGCAAAATCTAAGAACAGGTGGGTTTTGAACTCACATCGCATTGAATGCGCACTTTTCATACAGCAATGTGAACGCCTGTACTAACTGAGCTACCGGCCGATTCGTTCTCTTGTGGTAAAATATAAATAAAGAACTTTAAATCATAAGACCTCCATCATTCTGTTTCCAGAGGAGGAAATATCGTTCATTTTCGAGTAATGAAGGGGTATAGGCAGAATATGCTAGTGCTAGTTTTTAATAAAAAATGAACAGAAAAAAGCAGCTGTGATAAGTTACGCTATAAACCAGCTTAATGATTGAGCAGACGATTTTTTTGGCAGGGATCTGTTTAGTTGTTCAGACCGGAGTAACATTGTCATAACATCCAGAGTTACTATAAATAGTAACAATTGACTGATGTTGGCACTTATTTTGGTACAAAATATCATCACCAGATATCAAAATTTGAACACAAATATCCCAAAAAGGGGTGAATAGAAAGTGCAGATGTTCCGAACCAAAATCCAGAACATCTCAATAAAGAGAAAGACTCTTTTTACCCGTTAAAAATATTGTTTGTAAAAAAGCGCATTTTCGAAAATTTGTGAAATTTTACCAAATTGGCACTCATTTTTTACCCCTGTCCATATTCTTGTCCAAGCATTCAATCTATTCTCAGTCAAGTTACGTATGTTTCCGTGGTATAGAATCACCCATATATCAATAACATTGACATTTCTGAAAATGCGAGGACCCTCCGATGTAGGAAGCACACCTATTAGGAAAAAGCAATTCAAAGTGCCAAAGATTCAGCATTTGACCACCACCTAATTCTTTACTGTTTTTTGGGTCACACCCACCTAGTATTTATGCCTAAATCATTGCTATTAAACATAACAAAATGAAGTTTAGCCTATTGTTTGCAATCAAGTTGCCACTTCAGAGAAAAAGCACACAAGTCTTTAAATCCTGGGTCATATTAAAGCAGTAAAGCATAACGTGGCCACCCCAGTTTCCAGGGACCCTACAAGAATACACCCATGTGCACTCTTATAAAATATACATCCATCGGCTGCAGCGCAAATACTCTCCCTTGTCTATAGCTCCTATGTGTTTGTGTGTGTGTGTGTGTGTGTGTGTGGGGAGGGGGGGGGGGGGGGTTGGCAGGGACGAAAGGGTTGGAGGAATCAAACATAGTTTAGCCAAGCCCTCCACTGAAAGGCATTAATCATGATATTCTGAGATTTTGGGTATAAGCACACATATCGAAAATCTGCGTCCCTGATAAATCTAAAAGAAATTGATAATTTGATTTGTTCAAAACGTACTCTCATAACTCTATATGGCCATTGATAACCTTTGTGTGGTAGCTGGACAATATAACTGAAAGCTCATCCCATAGCACTGAACAAATATGGGACTATACTTGGGGGTATCCAAAGCAAATCCACCCTCATCACTTCACTCACCGTTACACGTCTTGATCGTCATTTTGAATGTAGAAATATCTCTCGGGCCACAAAATAATTGGCTTCCCGTGAAATGAGTGTCTTAGATATCTCAAATGACTGATAAATAAGCGAGCGCCATTGCTATTCGGGATTTGCTCAGTTGTATATAAGGAAGGCCTTTCCCCTTTCAAAAGGGAACAATCAAAATCAGCTTCTGAAAGGCACCATTTGATTTTAGACACACTTACCTCCCTCCGTCTTTCTGGTAAGAAGACGCTGTGGAGGTATAATCGAAAATATGGCAGTCTTCCAAATCGCAGAGGTTGCTTTCCTGTAGAAGCACTGAAAAACAAACGATTGGAATTGACAAGTTTCTTTCGGTCGGCTCTAACAGCTATATTTTGAATAGATAGAACACTAAAAACGCGAACAGAAGATCATTCATTCAGTCTGTTTAGAAAGAATATGGATGGATTCTCCTTGAAGAGTTTGCCTCGTGTTTCATATATCTAACGAGTGGAACTCCGAGTGATGATTTTATAATGTACAGAAAAGTGACACTTTGCGTTAACCTACGGCTGTCATTGCCGGAAAAACTGAATTTAGGCCTACCCATTGTTTATTTCAAGTTGATTTATTCTGCCAGAACAAGCATTTCAGCATAAGGAAATGTGAAAATAATGTTATTTTTATATGTAGAACATTTCTGCATCATAAAATGGGCAAAAAAAAATATTGAGGTTTTTGATGAATTGCTTAAGGGTAACCATAGGCAAAAATTTAAAAAAAAATTTTTTTTAGTTGACTAAACCAATAAATAGCACACGTAAAATTTTCCATTGTTCATGATTTTATTCTTGTGAAATATTATCTTCTGAATTATACAAGACATTTTAACAGTTACTGTGTGGTGAGTGAACACCTCATTCACGTTATCATAATTATTAATTGGAACACTGGCTTATACAAGTTCTCAACTTAGAATAGAAAGAGTCTATGGTTTCGACCTTCGGCTGTTACGTGAAATGTTTGAACGTTCCAACGAATTCCAATTTCTCTGTGCAATTTACCTGAATTAATAATGACACAGAATTAATTCTGCCCAACACAGAACATGACCTGCTCTTAAAGCTTGTAATCACACCCATCGGATACCAGTTCTTCACCATAATAACTCTGGGAAGTTTGGAACGTGACTCTTCTTAAACTGTACATAACTTTCTCAGGGCTACAATATGAACCAACGTTACCACTCGCTTGTTTGAAACAAAGAGTCTTAAAGGACAGCCGATCAAGACCATGAGCAGAGTGGTGAGGTACCCAATGCCCACCAAATGCTGAAACAAGTCGAATCTGAACCTGAAACCCAAATCATATGGTTCCCCTCTAAAATTTTCATTCACCTTTAATATGATACATAAATTTAAGGCTGACCCGGGATAAACAGAGAAAGAGGTAGGAACCCAGAATGTCCCACATGGATGCTCGTAGGAATGTAAACGTCATCTGTGACACACTAATTATTGTAACGTGAATGCTTTCCTTACCCATCGTGACTCCCTGTTCTCCATATCCTTATCGAAAAACCGCGAGCGGCAAATCAAGACGAAAAGACAATTTAGAGGTCAAAAATGTAAAACTGAAATAAAATGCCCCCCCCCCCCCCACCCCCGACCAAACTATGCCATACACACGCTTTGAAAGTATGCTATCCGTAAATGACAGACACTCTAGCACATGGAATCATGACACCGGTCCGCCGCCCCTGTTTAGCTCCAAAAGTTGTCTAACTTGTAAGTAGAGCCAATATACCACCAGTCATTCTGTGAAAGATACATTTTTAGCTCAAAATACACAGTATATTTAAAGTTTGTAGTATTGGATTTCATTTATTTGTTTACTATTACGGTATCGCGACTCTTTCCTCAACCTAATTTGTGTTCTGTTGGATGAAAGTGGACGGATAGCACAGCTATCTACCCACTACATATCTTCCTAACTTACTAAACTGGTACACGAAGGGCTAGCACTGGTTGAAGGCAAGTGTACCATCAACGTGTTGTACGCATTTGCACAATGCGCAGATTGCTCCCACATGGGCAGCTGAAATTAAGGGCCTCACCACTGACACAACGGCGGAGAAGAAATGCATTGCTTATGGTGGTAATAAAACAGTGTCAGTGCATATACTCTAAGTTAGTCAGAGATATTTATTAAGTGGAGTAGAAAATATTAGCAATCTTTCATTTCAAGGAAACATTAAATCTGGCAGACAGTGGTGCTGAGCAGACAAAAGCCATCATCAGACATTGATTATCGTTTCGTTATTTGACTTAATTTTTGGAACATAACAGCGTCCATAATTATACAATATGACCTGCAAAGAATTGGTCTGTCTGTTTGGGGCAATTGGTTGTTTACCAACATTTTTGTTTAAATATACTGATTGTGGAGTATTCCAGCCTTTGACCGGCTAATTTGCGAACACATGCACTGTAGATGAATGTGCAACCAGCACAAAGCGAAAAATGTATGTGTAAGAATAATGAGCAAAATCTAAGAACAGGTGGGTTTTGAACTCACATCGCATTGAATGCGCACTTTTCATACAGCAATGTGAACGCCTGTACTAACTGAGCTACCGGCCGATTCGTTCTCTTGTGGTAAAATATAAATAAAGAACTTTAAATCATAAGACCTCCATCATTCTGTTTCCAGAGGAGGAAATATCGTTCATTTTCGAGTAATGAAGGGGTATAGGCAGAATATGCTAGTGCTAGTTTTTAATAAAAAATGAACAGAAAAAAGCAGCTGTGATAAGTTACGCTATAAACCAGCTTAATGATTGAGCAGACGATTTTTTTGGCAGGGATCTGTTTAGTTGTTCAGACCGGAGTAACATTGTCATAACATCCAGAGTTACTATAAATAGTAACAATTGACTGATGTTGGCACTTATTTTGGTACAAAATATCATCACCAGATATCAAAATTTGAACACAAATATCCCAAAAAGGGGTGAATAGAAAGTGCAGATGTTCCGAACCAAAATCCAGAACATCTCAATAAAGAGAAAGACTCTTTTTACCCGTTAAAAATATTGTTTGTAAAAAAGCGCATTTTCGAAAATTTGTGAAATTTTACCAAATTGGCACTCATTTTTTACCCCTGTCCATATTCTTGTCCAAGCATTCAATCTATTCTCAGTCAAGTTACGTATGTTTCCGTGGTATAGAATCACCCATATATCAATAACATTGACATTTCTGAAAATGCGAGGACCCTCCGATGTAGGAAGCACACCTATTAGGAAAAAGCAATTCAAAGTGCCAAAGATTCAGCATTTGACCACCACCTAATTCTTTACTGTTTTTTGGGTCACACCCACCTAGTATTTATGCCTAAATCATTGCTATTAAACATAACAAAATGAAGTTTAGCCTATTGTTTGCAATCAAGTTGCCACTTCAGAGAAAAAGCACACAAGTCTTTAAATCCTGGGTCATATTAAAGCAGTAAAGCATAACGTGGCCACCCCAGTTTCCAGGGACCCTACAAGAATACACCCATGTGCACTCTTATAAAATATACATCCATCGGCTGCAGCGCAAATACTCTCCCTTGTCTATAGCTCCTATGTGTTTGTGTGTGTGTGTGTGTGTGTGTGTGGGGAGGGGGGGGGGGTTGGCAGGGACGAAAGGGTTGGAGGAATCAAACATAGTTTAGCCAAGCCCTCCACTGAAAGGCATTAATCATGATATTCTGAGATTTTGGGTATAAGCACACATATCGAAAATCTGCGTCCCTGATAAATCTAAAAGAAATTGATAATTTGATTTGTTCAAAACGTACTCTCATAACTCTATATGGCCATTGATAACCTTTGTGTGGTAGCTGGACAATATAACTGAAAGCTCATCCCATAGCACTGAACAAATATGGGACTATACTTGGGGGTATCCAAAGCAAATCCACCCTCATCACTTCACTCACCGTTACACGTCTTGATCGTCATTTTGAATGTAGAAATATCTCTCGGGCCACAAAATAATTGGCTTCCCGTGAAATGAGTGTCTTAGATATCTCAAATGACTGATAAATAAGCGAGCGCCATTGCTATTCGGGATTTGCTCAGTTGTATATAAGGAAGGCCTTTCCCCTTTCAAAAGGGAACAATCAAAATCAGCTTCTGAAAGGCACCATTTGATTTTAGACACACTTACCTCCCTCCGTCTTTCTGGTAAGAAGACGCTGTGGAGGTATAATCGAAAATATGGCAGTCTTCCAAATCGCAGAGGTTGCTTTCCTGTAGAAGCACTGAAAAACAAACGATTGGAATTGACAAGTTTCTTTCGGTCGGCTCTAACAGCTATATTTTGAATAGATAGAACACTAAAAACGCGAACAGAAGATCATTCATTCAGTCTGTTTAGAAAGAATATGGATGGATTCTCCTTGAAGAGTTTGCCTCGTGTTTCATATATCTAACGAGTGGAACTCCGAGTGATGATTTTATAATGTACAGAAAAGTGACACTTTGCGTTAACCTACGGCTGTCATTGCCGGAAAAACTGAATTTAGGCCTACCCATTGTTTATTTCAAGTTGATTTATTCTGCCAGAACAAGCATTTCAGCATAAGGAAATGTGAAAATAATGTTATTTTTATATGTAGAACATTTCTGCATCATAAAATGGGCAAAAAAAAATATTGAGGTTTTTGATGAATTGCTTAAGGGTAACCATAGGCAAAAATTTAAAAAAAAATTTTTTTTAGTTGACTAAACCAATAAATAGCACACGTAAAATTTTCCATTGTTCATGATTTTATTCTTGTGAAATATTATCTTCTGAATTATACAAGACATTTTAACAGTTACTGTGTGGTGAGTGAACACCTCATTCACGTTATCATAATTATTAATTGGAACACTGGCTTATACAAGTTCTCAACTTAGAATAGAAAGAGTCTATGGTTTCGACCTTCGGCTGTTACGTGAAATGTTTGAACGTTCCAACGAATTCCAATTTCTCTGTGCAATTTACCTGAATTAATAATGACACAGAATTAATTCTGCCCAACACAGAACATGACCTGCTCTTAAAGCTTGTAATCACACCCATCGGATACCAGTTCTTCACCATAATAACTCTGGGAAGTTTGGAACGTGACTCTTCTTAAACTGTACATAACTTTCTCAGGGCTACAATATGAACCAACGTTACCACTCGCTTGTTTGAAACAAAGAGTCTTAAAGGACAGCCGATCAAGACCATGAGCAGAGTGGTGAGGTACCCAATGCCCACCAAATGCTGAAACAAGTCGAATCTGAACCTGAAACCCAAATCATATGGTTCCCCTCTAAAATTTTCATTCACCTTTAATATGATACATAAATTTAAGGCTGACCCGGGATAAACAGAGAAAGAGGTAGGAACCCAGAATGTCCCACATGGATGCTCGTAGGAATGTAAACGTCATCTGTGACACACTAATTATTGTAACGTGAATGCTTTCCTTACCCATCGTGACTCCCTGTTCTCCATATCCTTATCGAAAAACCGCGAGCGGCAAATCAAGACGAAAAGACAATTTAGAGGTCAAAAATGTAAAACTGAAATAAAATGCCCCCCCCCCCCCCCACCCCCGACCAAACTATGCCATACACACGCTTTGAAAGTATGCTATCCGTAAATGACAGACACTCTAGCACATGGAATCATGACACCGGTCCGCCGCCCCTGTTTAGCTCCAAAAGTTGTCTAACTTGTAAGTAGAGCCAATATACCACCAGTCATTCTGTGAAAGATACATTTTTAGCTCAAAATACACAGTATATTTAAAGTTTGTAGTATTGGATTTCATTTATTTGTTTACTATTACGGTATCGCGACTCTTTCCTCAACCTAATTTGTGTTCTGTTGGATGAAAGTGGACGGATAGCACAGCTATCTACCCACTACATATCTTCCTAACTTACTAAACTGGTACACGAAGGGCTAGCACTGGTTGAAGGCAAGTGTACCATCAACGTGTTGTACGCATTTGCACAATGCGCAGATTGCTCCCACATGGGCAGCTGAAATTAAGGGCCTCACCACTGACACAACGGCGGAGAAGAAATGCATTGCTTATGGTGGTAATAAAACAGTGTCAGTGCATATACTCTAAGTTAGTCAGAGATATTTATTAAGTGGAGTAGAAAATATTAGCAATCTTTCATTTCAAGGAAACATTAAATCTGGCAGACAGTGGTGCTGAGCAGACAAAAGCCATCATCAGACATTGATTATCGTTTCGTTATTTGACTTAATTTTTGGAACATAACAGCGTCCATAATTATACAATATGACCTGCGAAGAATTGGTCTGTCTGTTTGGGGCAATTGGTTGTTTACCAACATTTTTGTTTAAATATACTGATTGTGGAGTATTCCAGCCTTTTGACCGGCTAATTTGCGAACACATGCACTGTAGATGAATGTGCAACCAGCACAAAGCGAAAAATGTATGTGTAAGAATAATGAGCAAAATCTAAGAACAGGTGGGTTTTGAACTCACATCGCATTGAATGCGCACTTTTCATACAGCAATGTGAACGCCTGTACTAACTGAGCTACCGGCCGATTCGTTCTCTTGTGGTAAAATATAAATAAAGAACTTTAAATCATAAGACCTCCATCATTCTGTTTCCAGAGGAGGAAATATCGTTCATTTTCGAGTAATGAAGGGGTATAGGCAGAATATGCTAGTGCTAGTTTTTAATAAAAAATGAACAGAAAAAAGCAGCTGTGATAAGTTACGCTATAAACCAGCTTAATGATTGAGCAGACGATTTTTTTGGCAGGGATCTGTTTAGTTGTTCAGACCGGAGTAACATTGTCATAACATCCAGAGTTACTATAAATAGTAACAATTGACTGATGTTGGCACTTATTTTGGTACAAAATATCATCACCAGATATCAAAATTTGAACACAAATATCCCAAAAAGGGGTGAATAGAAAGTGCAGATGTTCCGAACCAAAATCCAGAACATCTCAATAAAGAGAAAGACTCTTTTTACCCGTTAAAAATATTGTTTGTAAAAAAGCGCATTTTCGAAAATTTGTGAAATTTTACCAAATTGGCACTCATTTTTTACCCCTGTCCATATTCTTGTCCAAGCATTCAATCTATTCTCAGTCAAGTTACGTATGTTTCCGTGGTATAGAATCACCCATATATCAATAACATTGACATTTCTGAAAATGCGAGGACCCTCCGATGTAGGAAGCACACCTATTAGGAAAAAGCAATTCAAAGTGCCAAAGATTCAGCATTTGACCACCACCTAATTCTTTACTGTTTTTTGGGTCACACCCACCTAGTATTTATGCCTAAATCATTGCTATTAAACATAACAAAATGAAGTTTAGCCTATTGTTTGCAATCAAGTAGCCACTTCAGAGAAAAAGCACACAAGTCTTTAAATCCTGGGTCATATTAAAGCAGTAAAGCATAACGTGGCCACCCCAGTTTCCAGGGACCCTACAAGAATACACCCATGTGCACTCTTATAAAATATACATCCATCGGCTGCAGCGCAAATACTCTCCCTTGTCTATAGCTCCTATGTGTTTGTGTGTGTGTGTGTGTGTGTGTGTGGGGAGGGGGGGGGGGGGTTGGCAGGGACGAAAGGGTTGGAGGAATCAAACATAGTTTAGCCAAGCCCTCCACTGAAAGGCATTAATCATGATATTCTGAGATTTTGGGTATAAGCACACATATCGAAAATCTGCGTCCCTGATAAATCTAAAAGAAATTGATAATTTGATTTGTTCAAAACGTACTCTCATAACTCTATATGGCCATTGATAACCTTTGTGTGGTAGCTGGACAATATAACTGAAAGCTCATCCCATAGCACTGAACAAATATGGGACTATACTTGGGGGTATCCAAAGCAAATCCACCCTCATCACTTCACTCACCGTTACACGTCTTGATCGTCATTTTGAATGTAGAAATATCTCTCGGGCCACAAAATAATTGGCTTCCCGTGAAATGAGTGTCTTAGATATCTCAAATGACTGATAAATAAGCGAGCGCCATTGCTATTCGGGATTTGCTCAGTTGTATATAAGGAAGGCCTTTCCCCTTTCAAAAGGGAACAATCAAAATCAGCTTCTGAAAGGCACCATTTGATTTTAGACACACTTACCTCCCTCCGTCTTTCTGGTAAGAAGACGCTGTGGAGGTATAATCGAAAATATGGCAGTCTTCCAAATCGCAGAGGTTGCTTTCCTGTAGAAGCACTGAAAAACAAACGATTGGAATTGACAAGTTTCTTTCGGTCGGCTCTAACAGCTATATTTTGAATAGATAGAACACTAAAAACGCGAACAGAAGATCATTCATTCAGTCTGTTTAGAAAGAATATGGATGGATTCTCCTTGAAGAGTTTGCCTCGTGTTTCATATATCTAACGAGTGGAACTCCGAGTGATGATTTTATAATGTACAGAAAAGTGACACTTTGCGTTAACCTACGGCTGTCATTGCCGGAAAAACTGAATTTAGGCCTACCCATTGTTTATTTCAAGTTGATTTATTCTGCCAGAACAAGCATTTCAGCATAAGGAAATGTGAAAATAATGTTATTTTTATATGTAGAACATTTCTGCATCATAAAATGGGCAAAAAAAAATATTGAGGTTTTTGATGAATTGCTTAAGGGTAACCATAGGCAAAAATTTTAAAAAAAATTTTTTTTAGTTGACTAAACCAATAAATAGCACACGTAAAATTTTCCATTGTTCATGATTTTATTCTTGTGAAATATTATCTTCTGAATTATACAAGACATTTTAACAGTTACTGTGTGGTGAGTGAACACCTCATTCACGTTATCATAATTATTAATTGGAACACTGGCTTATACAAGTTCTCAACTTAGAATAGAAAGAGTCTATGGTTTCGACCTTCGGCTGTTACGTGAAATGTTTGAACGTTCCAACGAATTCCAATTTCTCTGTGCAATTTACCTGAATTAATAATGACACAGAATTAATTCTGCCCAACACAGAACATGACCTGCTCTTAAAGCTTGTAATCACACCCATCGGATACCAGTTCTTCACCATAATAACTCTGGGAAGTTTGGAACGTGACTCTTCTTAAACTGTACATAACTTTCTCAGGGCTACAATATGAACCAACGTTACCACTCGCTTGTTTGAAACAAAGAGTCTTAAAGGACAGCCGATCAAGACCATGAGCAGAGTGGTGAGGTACCCAATGCCCACCAAATGCTGAAACAAGTCGAATCTGAACCTGAAACCCAAATCATATGGTTCCCCTCTAAAATTTTCATTCACCTTTAATATGATACATAAATTTAAGGCTGACCCGGGATAAACAGAGAAAGAGGTAGGAACCCAGAATGTCCCACATGGATGCTCGTAGGAATGTAAACGTCATCTGTGACACACTAATTATTGTAACGTGAATGCTTTCCTTACCCATCGTGACTCCCTGTTCTCCATATCCTTATCGAAAAACCGCGAGCGGCAAATCAAGACGAAAAGACAATTTAGAGGTCAAAAATGTAAAACTGAAATAAAATGCCCCCCCCCCCCCCACCCCCGACCAAACTATGCCATACACACGCTTTGAAAGTATGCTATCCGTAAATGACAGACACTCTAGCACATGGAATCATGACACCGGTCCGCCGCCCCTGTTTAGCTCCAAAAGTTGTCTAACTTGTAAGTAGAGCCAATATACCACCAGTCATTCTGTGAAAGATACATTTTTAGCTCAAAATACACAGTATATTTAAAGTTTGTAGTATTGGATTTCATTTATTTGTTTACTATTACGGTATCGCGACTCTTTCCTCAACCTAATTTGTGTTCTGTTGGATGAAAGTGGACGGATAGCACAGCTATCTACCCACTACATATCTTCCTAACTTACTAAACTGGTACACGAAGGGCTAGCACTGGTTGAAGGCAAGTGTACCATCAACGTGTTGTACGCATTTGCACAATGCGCAGATTGCTCCCACATGGGCAGCTGAAATTAAGGGCCTCACCACTGACACAACGGCGGAGAAGAAATGCATTGCTTATGGTGGTAATAAAACAGTGTCAGTGCATATACTCTAAGTTAGTCAGAGATATTTATTAAGTGGAGTAGAAAATATTAGCAATCTTTCATTTCAAGGAAACATTAAATCTGGCAGACAGTGGTGCTGAGCAGACAAAAGCCATCATCAGACATTGATTATCGTTTCGTTATTTGACTTAATTTTTGGAACATAACAGCGTCCATAATTATACAATATGACCTGCAAAGAATTGGTCTGTCTGTTTGGGGCAATTGGTTGTTTACCAACATTTTTGTTTAAATATACTGATTGTGGAGTATTCCAGCCTTTTGACCGGCTAATTTGCGAACACATGCACTGTAGATGAATGTGCAACCAGCACAAAGCGAAAAATGTATGTGTAAGAATAATGAGCAAAATCTAAGAACAGGTGGGTTTTGAACTCACATCGCATTGAATGCGCACTTTTCATACAGCAATGTGAACGCCTGTACTAACTGAGCTACCGGCCGATTCGTTCTCTTGTGGTAAAATATAAATAAAGAACTTTAAATCATAAGACCTCCATCATTCTGTTTCCAGAGGAGGAAATATCGTTCATTTTCGAGTAATGAAGGGGTATAGGCAGAATATGCTAGTGCTAGTTTTTAATAAAAAATGAACAGAAAAAAGCAGCTGTGATAAGTTACGCTATAAACCAGCTTAATGATTGAGCAGACGATTTTTTTGGCAGGGATCTGTTTAGTTGTTCAGACCGGAGTAACATTGTCATAACATCCAGAGTTACTATAAATAGTAACAATTGACTGATGTTGGCACTTATTTTGGTACAAAATATCATCACCAGATATCAAAATTTGAACACAAATATCCCAAAAAGGGGTGAATAGAAAGTGCAGATGTTCCGAACCAAAATCCAGAACATCTCAATAAAGAGAAAGACTCTTTTTACCCGTTAAAAATATTGTTTGTAAAAAAGCGCATTTTCGAAAATTTGTGAAATTTTACCAAATTGGCACTCATTTTTTACCCCTGTCCATATTCTTGTCCAAGCATTCAATCTATTCTCAGTCAAGTTACGTATGTTTCCGTGGTATAGAATCACCCATATATCAATAACATTGACATTTCTGAAAATGCGAGGACCCTCCGATGTAGGAAGCACACCTATTAGGAAAAAGCAATTCAAAGTGCCAAAGATTCAGCATTTGACCACCACCTAATTCTTTACTGTTTTTTGGGTCACACCCACCTAGTATTTATGCCTAAATCATTGCTATTAAACATAACAAAATGAAGTTTAGCCTATTGTTTGCAATCAAGTTGCCACTTCAGAGAAAAAGCACACAAGTCTTTAAATCCTGGGTCATATTAAAGCAGTAAAGCATAACGTGGCCACCCCAGTTTCCAGGGACCCTATAAGAATACACCCATGTGCACTCTTATAAAATATACATCCATCGGCTGCAGCGCAAATACTCTCCCTTGTCTATAGCTCCTATGTGTTTGTGTGTGTGTGTGTGTGTGTGTGGGGGGAGGGGGGGGGTTGGCAGGGACGAAAGGGTTGGAGGAATCAAACATAGTTTAGCCAAGCCCTCCACTGAAAGGCATTAATCATGATATTCTGAGATTTTGGGTATAAGCACACATATCGAAAATCTGCGTCCCTGATAAATCTAAAAGAAATTGATAATTTGATTTGTTCAAAACGTACTCTCATAACTCTATATGGCCATTGATAACCTTTGTGTGGTAGCTGGACAATATAACTGAAAGCTCATCCCATAGCACTGAACAAATATGGGACTATACTTGGGGGTATCCAAAGCAAATCCACCCTCATCACTTCACTCACCGTTACACGTCTTGATCGTCATTTTGAATGTAGAAATATCTCTCGGGCCACAAAATAATTGGCTTCCCGTGAAATGAGTGTCTTAGATATCTCAAATGACTGATAAATAAGCGAGCGCCATTGCTATTCGGGATTTGCTCAGTTGTATATAAGGAAGGCCTTTCCCCTTTCAAAAGGGAACAATCAAAATCAGCTTCTGAAAGGCACCATTTGATTTTAGACACACTTACCTCCCTCCGTCTTTCTGGTAAGAAGACGCTGTGGAGGTATAATCGAAAATATGGCAGTCTTCCAAATCGCAGAGGTTGCTTTCCTGTAGAAGCACTGAAAAACAAACGATTGGAATTGACAAGTTTCTTTCGGTCGGCTCTAACAGCTATATTTTGAATAGATAGAACACTAAAAACGCGAACAGAAGATCATTCATTCAGTCTGTTTAGAAAGAATATGGATGGATTCTCCTTGAAGAGTTTGCCTCGTGTTTCATATATCTAACGAGTGGAACTCCGAGTGATGATTTTATAATGTACAGAAAAGTGACACTTTGCGTTAACCTACGGCTGTCATTGCCGGAAAAACTGAATTTAGGCCTACCCATTGTTTATTTCAAGTTGATTTATTCTGCCAGAACAAGCATTTCAGCATAAGGAAATGTGAAAATAATGTTATTTTTATATGTAGAACATTTCTGCATCATAAAATGGGCAAAAAAAAATATTGAGGTTTTTGATGAATTGCTTAAGGGTAACCATAGGCAAAAATTTTAAAAAAAATTTTTTTTAGTTGACTAAACCAATAAATAGCACACGTAAAATTTTCCATTGTTCATGATTTTATTCTTGTGAAATATTATCTTCTGAATTATACAAGACATTTTAACAGTTACTGTGTGGTGAGTGAACACCTCATTCACGTTATCATAATTATTAATTGGAACACTGGCTTATACAAGTTCTCAACTTAGAATAGAAAGAGTCTATGGTTTCGACCTTCGGCTGTTACGTGAAATGTTTGAACGTTCCAACGAATTCCAATTTCTCTGTGCAATTTACCTGAATTAATAATGACACAGAATTAATTCTGCCCAACACAGAACATGACCTGCTCTTAAAGCTTGTAATCACACCCATCGGATACCAGTTCTTCACCATAATAACTCTGGGAAGTTTGGAACGTGACTCTTCTTAAACTGTACATAACTTTCTCAGGGCTACAATATGAACCAACGTTACCACTCGCTTGTTTGAAACAAAGAGTCTTAAAGGACAGCCGATCAAGACCATGAGCAGAGTGGTGAGGTACCCAATGCCCACCAAATGCTGAAACAAGTCGAATCTGAACCTGAAACCCAAATCATATGGTTCCCCTCTAAAATTTTCATTCACCTTTAATATGATACATAAATTTAAGGCTGACCCGGGATAAACAGAGAAAGAGGTAGGAACCCAGAATGTCCCACATGGATGCTCGTAGGAATGTAAACGTCATCTGTGACACACTAATTATTGTAACGTGAATGCTTTCCTTACCCATCGTGACTCCCTGTTCTCCATATCCTTATCGAAAAACCGCGAGCGGCAAATCAAGACGAAAAGACAATTTAGAGGTCAAAAATGTAAAACTGAAATAAAATGCCCCCCCCCCCCCACCCCCGACCAAACTATGCCATACACACGCTTTGAAAGTATGCTATCCGTAAATGACAGACACTCTAGCACATGGAATCATGACACCGGTCCGCCGCCCCTGTTTAGCTCCAAAAGTTGTCTAACTTGTAAGTAGAGCCAATATACCACCAGTCATTCTGTGAAAGATACATTTTTAGCTCAAAATACACAGTATATTTAAAGTTTGTAGTATTGGATTTCATTTATTTGTTTACTATTACGGTATCGCGACTCTTTCCTCAACCTAATTTGTGTTCTGTTGGATGAAAGTGGACGGATAGCACAGCTATCTACCCACTACATATCTTCCTAACTTACTAAACTGGTACACGAAGGGCTAGCACTGGTTGAAGGCAAGTGTACCATCAACGTGTTGTACGCATTTGCACAATGCGCAGATTGCTCCCACATGGGCAGCTGAAATTAAGGGCCTCACCACTGACACAACGGCGGAGAAGAAATGCATTGCTTATGGTGGTAATAAAACAGTGTCAGTGCATATACTCTAAGTTAGTCAGAGATATTTATTAAGTGGAGTAGAAAATATTAGCAATCTTTCATTTCAAGGAAACATTAAATCTGGCAGACAGTGGTGCTGAGCAGACAAAAGCCATCATCAGACATTGATTATCGTTTCGTTATTTGACTTAATTTTTGGAACATAACAGCGTCCATAATTATACAATATGACCTGCAAAGAATTGGTCTGTCTGTTTGGGGCAATTGGTTGTTTACCAACATTTTTGTTTAAATATACTGATTGTGGAGTATTCCAGCCTTTTGACCGGCTAATTTGCGAACACATGCACTGTAGATGAATGTGCAACCAGCACAAAGCGAAAAATGTATGTGTAAGAATAATGAGCAAAATCTAAGAACAGGTGGGTTTTGAACTCACATCGCATTGAATGCGCACTTTTCATACAGCAATGTGAACGCCTGTACTAACTGAGCTACCGGCCGATTCGTTCTCTTGTGGTAAAATATAAATAAAGAACTTTAAATCATAAGACCTCCATCATTCTGTTTCCAGAGGAGGAAATATCGTTCATTTTCGAGTAATGAAGGGGTATAGGCAGAATATGCTAGTGCTAGTTTTTAATAAAAAATGAACAGAAAAAAGCAGCTGTGATAAGTTACGCTATAAACCAGCTTAATGATTGAGCAGACGATTTTTTTGGCAGGGATCTGTTTAGTTGTTCAGACCGGAGTAACATTGTCATAACATCCAGAGTTACTATAAATAGTAACAATTGACTGATGTTGGCACTTATTTTGGTACAAAATATCATCACCAGATATCAAAATTTGAACACAAATATCCCAAAAAGGGGTGAATAGAAAGTGCAGATGTTCCGAACCAAAATCCAGAACATCTCAATAAAGAGAAAGACTCTTTTTACCCGTTAAAAATATTGTTTGTAAAAAAGCGCATTTTCGAAAATTTGTGAAATTTTACCAAATTGGCACTCATTTTTTACCCCTGTCCATATTCTTGTCCAAGCATTCAATCTATTCTCAGTCAAGTTACGTATGTTTCCGTGGTATAGAATCACCCATATATCAATAACATTGACATTTCTGAAAATGCGAGGACCCTCCGATGTAGGAAGCACACCTATTAGGAAAAAGCAATTCAAAGTGCCAAAGATTCAGCATTTGACCACCACCTAATTCTTTACTGTTTTTTGGGTCACACCCACCTAGTATTTATGCCTAAATCATTGCTATTAAACATAACAAAATGAAGTTTAGCCTATTGTTTGCAATCAAGTTGCCACTTCAGAGAAAAAGCACACAAGTCTTTAAATCCTGGGTCATATTAAAGCAGTAAAGCATAACGTGGCCACCCCAGTTTCCAGGGACCCTACAAGAATACACCCATGTGCACTCTTATAAAATATACATCCATCGGCTGCAGCGCAAATACTCTCCCTTGTCTATAGCTCCTATGTGTTTGTGTGTGTGTGTGTGTGTGTGTGTGGGGAGGGGGGGGGGGGGGTTGGCAGGGACGAAAGGGTTGGAGGAATCAAACATAGTTTAGCCAAGCCCTCCACTGAAAGGCATTAATCATGATATTCTGAGATTTTGGGTATAAGCACACATATCGAAAATCTGCGTCCCTGATAAATCTAAAAGAAATTGATAATTTGATTTGTTCAAAACGTACTCTCATAACTCTATATGGCCATTGATAACCTTTGTGTGGTAGCTGGACAATATAACTGAAAGCTCATCCCATAGCACTGAACAAATATGGGACTATACTTGGGGGTATCCAAAGCAAATCCACCCTCATCACTTCACTCACCGTTACACGTCTTGATCGTCATTTTGAATGTAGAAATATCTCTCGGGCCACAAAATAATTGGCTTCCCGTGAAATGAGTGTCTTAGATATCTCAAATGACTGATAAATAAGCGAGCGCCATTGCTATTCGGGATTTGCTCAGTTGTATATAAGGAAGGCCTTTCCCCTTTCAAAAGGGAACAATCAAAATCAGCTTCTGAAAGGCACCATTTGATTTTAGACACACTTACCTCCCTCCGTCTTTCTGGTAAGAAGACGCTGTGGAGGTATAATCGAAAATATGGCAGTCTTCCAAATCGCAGAGGTTGCTTTCCTGTAGAAGCACTGAAAAACAAACGATTGGAATTGACAAGTTTCTTTCGGTCGGCTCTAACAGCTATATTTTGAATAGATAGAACACTAAAAACGCGAACAGAAGATCATTCATTCAGTCTGTTTAGAAAGAATATGGATGGATTCTCCTTGAAGAGTTTGCCTCGTGTTTCATATATCTAACGAGTGGAACTCCGAGTGATGATTTTATAATGTACAGAAAAGTGACACTTTGCGTTAACCTACGGCTGTCATTGCCGGAAAAACTGAATTTAGGCCTACCCATTGTTTATTTCAAGTTGATTTATTCTGCCAGAACAAGCATTTCAGCATAAGGAAATGTGAAAATAATGTTATTTTTATATGTAGAACATTTCTGCATCATAAAATGGGCAAAAAAAAATATTGAGGTTTTTGATGAATTGCTTAAGGGTAACCATAGGCAAAAATTTAAAAAAAAATTTTTTTTAGTTGACTAAACCAATAAATAGCACACGTAAAATTTTCCATTGTTCATGATTTTATTCTTGTGAAATATTATCTTCTGAATTATACAAGACATTTTAACAGTTACTGTGTGGTGAGTGAACACCTCATTCACGTTATCATAATTATTAATTGGAACACTGGCTTATACAAGTTCTCAACTTAGAATAGAAAGAGTCTATGGTTTCGACCTTCGGCTGTTACGTGAAATGTTTGAACGTTCCAACGAATTCCAATTTCTCTGTGCAATTTACCTGAATTAATAATGACACAGAATTAATTCTGCCCAACACAGAACATGACCTGCTCTTAAAGCTTGTAATCACACCCATCGGATACCAGTTCTTCACCATAATAACTCTGGGAAGTTTGGAACGTGACTCTTCTTAAACTGTACATAACTTTCTCAGGGCTACAATATGAACCAACGTTACCACTCGCTTGTTTGAAACAAAGAGTCTTAAAGGACAGCCGATCAAGACCATGAGCAGAGTGGTGAGGTACCCAATGCCCACCAAATGCTGAAACAAGTCGAATCTGAACCTGAAACCCAAATCATATGGTTCCCCTCTAAAATTTTCATTCACCTTTAATATGATACATAAATTTAAGGCTGACCCGGGATAAACAGAGAAAGAGGTAGGAACCCAGAATGTCCCACATGGATGCTCGTAGGAATGTAAACGTCATCTGTGACACACTAATTATTGTAACGTGAATGCTTTCCTTACCCATCGTGACTCCCTGTTCTCCATATCCTTATCGAAAAACCGCGAGCGGCAAATCAAGACGAAAAGACAATTTAGAGGTCAAAAATGTAAAACTGAAATAAAATGCCCCCCCCCCCCCCCCCCCACCCCCGACCAAACTATGCCATACACACGCTTTGAAAGTATGCTATCCGTAAATGACAGAAACTCTAGCACATGGAATCATGACACCGGTCCGCCGCCCCTGTTTAGCTCCAAAAGTTGTCTAACTTGTAAGTAGAGCCAATATACCACCAGTCATTCTGTGAAAGATACATTTTTAGCTCAAAATACACAGTATATTTAAAGTTTGTAGTATTGGATTTCATTTATTTGTTTACTATTACGGTATCGCGACTCTTTCCTCAACCTAATTTGTGTTCTGTTGGATGAAAGTGGACGGATAGCACAGCTATCTACCCACTACATATCTTCCTAACTTACTAAACTGGTACACGAAGGGCTAGCACTGGTTGAAGGCAAGTGTACCATCAACGTGTTGTACGCATTTGCACAATGCGCAGATTGCTCCCACATGGGCAGCTGAAATTAAGGGCCTCACCACTGACACAACGGCGGAGAAGAAATGCATTGCTTATGGTGGTAATAAAACAGTGTCAGTGCATATACTCTAAGTTAGTCAGAGATATTTATTAAGTGGAGTAGAAAATATTAGCAATCTTTCATTTCAAGGAAACATTAAATCTGGCAGACAGTGGTGCTGAGCAGACAAAAGCCATCATCAGACATTGATTATCGTTTCGTTATTTGACTTAATTTTTGGAACATAACAGCGTCCATAATTATACAATATGACCTGCAAAGAATTGGTCTGTCTGTTTGGGGCAATTGGTTGTTTACCAACATTTTTGTTTAAATATACTGATTGTGGAGTATTCCAGCCTTTTGACCGGCTAATTTGCGAACACATGCACTGTAGATGAATGTGCAACCAGCACAAAGCGAAAAATGTATGTGTAAGAATAATGAGCAAAATCTAAGAACAGGTGGGTTTTGAACTCACATCGCATTGAATGCGCACTTTTCATACAGCAATGTGAACGCCTGTACTAACTGAGCTACCGGCCGATTCGTTCTCTTGTGGTAAAATATAAATAAAGAACTTTAAATCATAAGACCTCCATCATTCTGTTTCCAGAGGAGGAAATATCGTTCATTTTCGAGTAATGAAGGGGTATAGGCAGAATATGCTAGTGCTAGTTTTTAATAAAAAATGAACAGAAAAAAGCAGCTGTGATAAGTTACGCTATAAACCAGCTTAATGATTGAGCAGACGATTTTTTTGGCAGGGATCTGTTTAGTTGTTCAGACCGGAGTAACATTGTCATAACATCCAGAGTTACTATAAATAGTAACAATTGACTGATGTTGGCACTTATTTTGGTACAAAATATCATCACCAGATATCAAAATTTGAACACAAATATCCCAAAAAGGGGTGAATAGAAAGTGCAGATGTTCCGAACCAAAATCCAGAACATCTCAATAAAGAGAAAGACTCTTTTTACCCGTTAAAAATATTGTTTGTAAAAAAGCGCATTTTCGAAAATTTGTGAAATTTTACCAAATTGGCACTCATTTTTTACCCCTGTCCATATTCTTGTCCAAGCATTCAATCTATTCTCAGTCAAGTTACGTATGTTTCCGTGGTATAGAATCACCCATATATCAATAACATTGACATTTCTGAAAATGCGAGGACCCTCCGATGTAGGAAGCACACCTATTAGGAAAAAGCAATTCAAAGTGCCAAAGATTCAGCATTTGACCACCACCTAATTCTTTACTGTTTTTTGGGTCACACCCACCTAGTATTTATGCCTAAATCATTGCTATTAAACATAACAAAATGAAGTTTAGCCTATTGTTTGCAATCAAGTTGCCACTTCAGAGAAAAAGCACACAAGTCTTTAAATCCTGGGTCATATTAAAGCAGTAAAGCATAACGTGGCCACCCCAGTTTCCAGGGACCCTACAAGAATACACCCATGTGCACTCTTATAAAATATACATCCATCGGCTGCAGCGCAAATACTCTCCCTTGTCTATAGCTCCTATGTGTTTGTGTGTGTGTGTGTGTGTGTGTGTGGGGAGGGGGGGGGGTTGGCAGGGACGAAAGGGTTGCAGGAATCAAACATAGTTTAGCCAAGCCCTCCACTGAAAGGCATTAATCATGATATTCTGAGATTTTGGGTATAAGCACACATATCGAAAATCTGCGTCCCTGATAAATCTAAAAGAAATTGATAATTTGATTTGTTCAAAACGTACTCTCATAACTCTATATGGCCATTGATAACCTTTGTGTGGTAGCTGGACAATATAACTGAAAGCTCATCCCATAGCACTGAACAAATATGGGACTATACTTGGGGGTATCCAAAGCAAATCCACCCTCATCACTTCACTCACCGTTACACGTCTTGATCGTCATTTTGAATGTAGAAATATCTCTCGGGCCACAAAATAATTGGCTTCCCGTGAAATGAGTGTCTTAGATATCTCAAATGACTGATAAATAAGCGAGCGCCATTGCTATTCGGGATTTGCTCAGTTGTATATAAGGAAGGCCTTTCCCCTTTCAAAAGGGAACAATCAAAATCAGCTTCTGAAAGGCACCATTTGATTTTAGACACACTTACCTCCCTCCGTCTTTCTGGTAAGAAGACGCTGTGGAGGTATAATCGAAAATATGGCAGTCTTCCAAATCGCAGAGGTTGCTTTCCTGTAGAAGCACTGAAAAACAAACGATTGGAATTGACAAGTTTCTTTCGGTCGGCTCTAACAGCTATATTTTGAATAGATAGAACACTAAAAACGCGAACAGAAGATCATTCATTCAGTCTGTTTAGAAAGAATATGGATGGATTCTCCTTGAAGAGTTTGCCTCGTGTTTCATATATCTAACGAGTGGAACTCCGAGTGATGATTTTATAATGTACAGAAAAGTGACACTTTGCGTTAACCTACGGCTGTCATTGCCGGAAAAACTGAATTTAGGCCTACCCATTGTTTATTTCAAGTTGATTTATTCTGCCAGAACAAGCATTTCAGCATAAGGAAATGTGAAAATAATGTTATTTTTATATGTAGAACATTTCTGCATCATAAAATGGGCAAAAAAAAATATTGAGGTTTTTGATGAATTGCTTAAGGGTAACCATAGGCAAAAATTTAAAAAAAAATTTTTTTTAGTTGACTAAACCAATAAATAGCACACGTAAAATTTTCCATTGTTCATGATTTTATTCTTGTGAAATATTATCTTCTGAATTATACAAGACATTTTAACAGTTACTGTGTGGTGAGTGAACACCTCATTCACGTTATCATAATTATTAATTGGAACACTGGCTTATACAAGTTCTCAACTTAGAATAGAAAGAGTCTATGGTTTCGACCTTCGGCTGTTACGTGAAATGTTTGAACGTTCCAACGAATTCCAATTTCTCTGTGCAATTTACCTGAATTAATAATGACACAGAATTAATTCTGCCCAACACAGAACATGACCTGCTCTTAAAGCTTGTAATCACACCCATCGGATACCAGTTCTTCACCATAATAACTCTGGGAAGTTTGGAACGTGACTCTTCTTAAACTGTACATAACTTTCTCAGGGCTACAATATGAACCAACGTTACCACTCGCTTGTTTGAAACAAAGAGTCTTAAAGGACAGCCGATCAAGACCATGAGCAGAGTGGTGAGGTACCCAATGCCCACCAAATGCTGAAACAAGTCGAATCTGAACCTGAAACCCAAATCATATGGTTCCCCTCTAAAATTTTCATTCACCTTTAATATGATACATAAATTTAAGGCTGACCCGGGATAAACAGAGAAAGAGGTAGGAACCCAGAATGTCCCACATGGATGCTCGTAGGAATGTAAACGTCATCTGTGACACACTAATTATTGTAACGTGAATGCTTTCCTTACCCATCGTGACTCCCTGTTCTCCATATCCTTATCGAAAAACCGCGAGCGGCAAATCAAGACGAAAAGACAATTTAGAGGTCAAAAATGTAAAACTGAAATAAAATGCCCCCCCCCCCCCCCACCCCCGACCAAACTATGCCATACACACGCTTTGAAAGTATGCTATCCGTAAATGACAGACACTCTAGCACATGGAATCATGACACCGGTCCGCCGCCCCTGTTTAGCTCCAAAAGTTGTCTAACTTGTAAGTAGAGCCAATATACCACCAGTCATTCTGTGAAAGATACATTTTTAGCTCAAAATACACAGTATATTTAAAGTTTGTAGTATTGGATTTCATTTATTTGTTTACTATTACGGTATCGCGACTCTTTCCTCAACCTAATTTGTGTTCTGTTGGATGAAAGTGGACGGATAGCACAGCTATCTACCCACTACATATCTTCCTAACTTACTAAACTGGTACACGAAGGGCTAGCACTGGTTGAAGGCAAGTGTACCATCAACGTGTTGTACGCATTTGCACAATGCGCAGATTGCTCCCACATGGGCAGCTGAAATTAAGGGCCTCACCACTGACACAACGGCGGAGAAGAAATGCATTGCTTATGGTGGTAATAAAACAGTGTCAGTGCATATACTCTAAGTTAGTCAGAGATATTTATTAAGTGGAGTAGAAAATATTAGCAATCTTTCATTTCAAGGAAACATTAAATCTGGCAGACAGTGGTGCTGAGCAGACAAAAGCCATCATCAGACATTGATTATCGTTTCGTTATTTGACTTAATTTTTGGAACATAACAGCGTCCATAATTATACAATATGACCTGCAAAGAATTGGTCTGTCTGTTTGGGGCAATTGGTTGTTTACCAACATTTTTGTTTAAATATACTGATTGTGGAGTATTCCAGCCTTTTGACCGGCTAATTTGCGAACACATGCACTGTAGATGAATGTGCAACCAGCACAAAGCGAAAAATGTATGTGTAAGAATAATGAGCAAAATCTAAGAACAGGTGGGTTTTGAACTCACATCGCATTGAATGCGCACTTTTCATACAGCAATGTGAACGCCTGTACTAACTGAGCTACCGGCCGATTCGTTCTCTTGTGGTAAAATATAAATAAAGAACTTTAAATCATAAGACCTCCATCATTCTGTTTCCAGAGGAGGAAATATCGTTCATTTTCGAGTAATGAAGGGGTATAGGCAGAATATGCTAGTGCTAGTTTTTAATAAAAAATGAACAGAAAAAAGCAGCTGTGATAAGTTACGCTATAAACCAGCTTAATGATTGAGCAGACGATTTTTTTGGCAGGGATCTGTTTAGTTGTTCAGACCGGAGTAACATTGTCATAACATCCAGAGTTACTATAAATAGTAACAATTGACTGATGTTGGCACTTATTTTGGTACAAAATATCATCACCAGATATCAAAATTTGAACACAAATATCCCAAAAAGGGGTGAATAGAAAGTGCAGATGTTCCGAACCAAAATCCAGAACATCTCAATAAAGAGAAAGACTCTTTTTACCCGTTAAAAATATTGTTTGTAAAAAAGCGCATTTTCGAAAATTTGTGAAATTTTACCAAATTGGCACTCATTTTTTACCCCTGTCCATATTCTTGTCCAAGCATTCAATCTATTCTCAGTCAAGTTACGTATGTTTCCGTGGTATAGAATCACCCATATATCAATAACATTGACATTTCTGAAAATGCGAGGACCCTCCGATGTAGGAAGCACACCTATTAGGAAAAAGCAATTCAAAGTGCCAAAGATTCAGCATTTGACCACCACCTAATTCTTTACTGTTTTTTGGGTCACACCCACCTAGTATTTATGCCTAAATCATTGCTATTAAACATAACAAAATGAAGTTTAGCCTATTGTTTGCAATCAAGTTGCCACTTCAGAAAAAGCACACAAGTCTTTAAATCCTGGGTCATATTAAAGCAGTAAAGCATAACGTGGCCACCCCAGTTTCCAGGGACCCTACAAGAATACACCCATGTGCACTCTTATAAAATATACATCCATCGGCTGCAGCGCAAATACTCTCCCTTGTCTATAGCTCCTATGTGTTTGTGTGTGTGTGTGTGTGTGTGGGGGGGGGGGAGGGGGGGGGGGTTGGCAGGGACGAAAGGGTTGGAGGAATCAAACATAGTTTAGCCAAGCCCTCCACTGAAAGGCATTAATCATGATATTCTGAGATTTTGGGTATAAGCACACATATCGAAAATCTGCGTCCCTGATAAATCTAAAAGAAATTGATAATTTGATTTGTTCAAAACGTACTCTCATAACTCTATATGGCCATTGATAACCTTTGTGTGGTAGCTGGACAATTAACTGAAAGCTCATCCCATAGCACTGAACAAATATGGGACTATACTTGGGGGTATCCAAAGCAAATCCACCCTCATCACTTCACTCACCGTTACACGTCTTGATCGTCATTTTGAATGTAGAAATATCTCTCGGGCCACAAAATAATTGGCTTCCCGTGAAATGAGTGTCTTAGATATCTCAAATGACTGATAAATAAGCGAGCGCCATTGCTATTCGGGATTTGCTCAGGTGTATATAAGGAAGGCCTTTCCCCTTTCAAAAGGGAACAATCAAAATCAGCTTCTGAAAGGCACCATTTGATTTTAGACACACTTACCTCCCTCCGTCTTTCTGGTAAGAAGACGCTGTGGAGGTATAATCGAAAATATGGCAGTCTTCCAAATCGCAGAGGTTGCTTTCCTGTAGAAGCACTGAAAAACAAACGATTGGAATTGACAAGTTTCTTTCGGTCGGCTCTAACAGCTATATTTTGAATAGATAGAACACTAAAAACGCGAACAGAAGATCATTCATTCAGTCTGTTTAGAAAGAATATGGATGGATTCTCCTTGAAGAGTTTGCCTCGTGTTTCATATATCTAACGAGTGGAACTCCGAGTGATGATTTTATAATGTACAGAAAAGTGACACTTTGCGTTAACCTACGGCTGTCATTGCCGGAAAAAACTGAATTTAGGCCTACCCATTGTTTATTTCAAGTTGATTTATTCTGCCAGAACAAGCATTTCAGCATAAGGAAATGTGAAAAATAATGTTATTTTTATATGTAGAACATTTCTGCATCATAAAATGGGCAAAAAAAAATATTGAGGTTTTTGATGAATTGCTTAAGGGTAACCATAGGCAAAAAATTTAAAAAAAAATTTTTTTTAGTTGACTAAACCAATAAATAGCACACGTAAAATTTTCCATTGTTCATGATTTTATTCTTGTGAAATATTATCTTCTGAATTATACAAGACATTTTAACAGTTACTGTGTGGTGAGTGAACACCTCATTCACGTTATCATAATTATTAATTGGAACACTGGCTTATACAAGTTCTCAACTTAGAATAGAAAGAGTCTATGGTTTCGACCTTCGGCTGTTACGTGAAATGTTTGAACGTTCCAACGAATTCCAATTTCTCTGTGCAATTTACCTGAATTAATAATGACACAGAATTAATTCTGCCCAACACAGAACATGACCTGCTCTTAAAGCTTGTAATCACACCCATCGGATACCAGTTCTTCACCATAATAACTCTGGGAAGTTTGGAACGTGACTCTTCTTAAACTGTACATAACTTTCTCAGGGCTACAATATGAACCAACGTTACCACTCGCTTGTTTGAAACAAAGAGTCTTAAAGGACAGCCGATCAAGACCATGAGCAGAGTGGTGAGGTACCCAATGCCCACCAAATGCTGAAACAAGTCGAATCTGAACCTGAAACCCAAATCATATGGTTCCCCTCTAAAATTTTCATTCACCTTTAATATGATACATAAATTTAAGGCTGACCCGGGATAAACAGAGAAAGAGGTAGGAACCCAGAATGTCCCACATGGATGCTCGTAGGAATGTAAACGTCATCTGTGACACACTAATTATTGTAACGTGAATGCTTTCCTTACCCATCGTGACTCCCTGTTCTCCATATCCTTATCGAAAAACCGCGAGCGGCAAATCAAGACGAAAAGACAATTTAGAGGTCAAAAATGTAAAACTGAAATAAAATGCCCCCCACCCCCGACCAAACTATGCCATACACACGCTTTGAAAGTATGCTATCCGTAAATGACAGACACTCTAGCACATGGAATCATGACACCGGTCCGCCGCCCCTGTTTAGCTCCAAAAGTTGTCTAACTTGTAAGTAGAGCCAATATACCACCAGTCATTCTGTGAAAGATACATTTTTAGCTCAAAATACACAGTATATTTAAAGTTTGTAGTATTGGATTTCATTTATTTGTTTACTATTACGGTATCGCGACTCTTTCCTCAACCTAATTTGTGTTCTGTTGGATGAAAGTGGACGGATAGCACAGCTATCTACCCACTACATATCTTCCCAACTTACTAAACTGGTACACGAAGGGCTAGCACTGGTTGAAGGCAAGTGTACCATCAACGTGTTGTACGCATTTGCACAATGCGCAGATTGCTCCCACATGGGCAGCTGAAATTAAGGGCCTCACCACTGACACAACGGCGGAGAAGAAATGCATTGCTTATGGTGGTAATAAAACAGTGTCAGTGCATATACTCTAAGTTAGTCAGAGATATTTATTAAGTGGAGTAGAAAATATTAGCAATCTTTCATTTCAAGGAAACATTAAATCTGGCAGACAGTGGTGCTGAGCAGACAAAAGCCATCATCAGACATTGATTATCGTTTCGTTATTTGACTTAATTTTTGGAACATAACAGCGTCCATAATTATACAATATGACCTGCAAAGAATTGGTCTGTCTGTTTGGGGCAATTGGTTGTTTACCAACATTTTTGTTTAAATATACTGATTGTGGAGTATTCCAGCCTTTTGACCGGCTAATTTGCGAACACATGCACTGTAGATGAATGTGCAACCAGCACAAAGCGAAAAATGTATGTGTAAGAATAATGAGCAAAATCTAAGAACAGGTGGGTTTTGAACTCACATCGCATTGAATGCGCACTTTTCATACAGCAATGTGAACGCCTGTACTAACTGAGCTACCGGCCGATTCGTTCTCTTGTGGTAAAATATAAATAAAGAACTTTAAATCATAAGACCTCCATCATTCTGTTTCCAGAGGAGGAAATATCGTTCATTTTCGAGTAATGAAGGGGTATAGGCAGAATATGCTAGTGCTAGTTTTTAATAAAAAATGAACAGAAAAAAGCAGCTGTGATAAGTTACGCTATAAACCAGCTTAATGATTGAGCAGACGATTTTTTTGGCAGGGATCTGTTTAGTTGTTCAGACCGGAGTAACATTGTCATAACATCCAGAGTTACTATAAATAGTAACAATTGACTGATGTTGGCACTTATTTTGGTACAAACTATCATCACCAGATATCAAAATTTGAACACAAATATCCCAAAAAGGGGTGAATAGAAAGTGCAGATGTTCCGAACCAAAATCCAGAACATCTCAATAAAGAGAAAGACTCTTTTTACCCGTTAAAAATATTGTTTGTAAAAAAGCGCATTTTCGAAAATTTGTGAAATTTTACCAAATTGGCACTCATTTTTTACCCCTGTCCATATTCTTGTCCAAGCATTCAATCTATTCTCAGTCAAGTTACGTATGTTTCCGTGGTATAGAATCACCCATATATCAATAACATTGACATTTCTGAAAATGCGAGGACCCTCCGATGTAGGAAGCACACCTATTAGGAAAAAGCAATTCAAAGTGCCAAAGATTCAGCATTTGACCACCACCTAATTCTTTACTGTTTTTTGGGTCACACCCACCTAGTATTTATGCCTAAATCATTGCTATTAAACATAACAAAATGAAGTTTAGCCTATTGTTTGCAATCAAGTTGCCACTTCAGAGAAAAAGCACACAAGTCTTTAAATCCTGGGTCATATTAAAGCAGTAAAGCATAACGTGGCCACCCCAGTTTCCAGGGACCCTACAAGAATACACCCATGTGCACTCTTATAAAATATACATCCATCGGCTGCAGCGCAAATACTCTCCCTTGTCTATAGCTCCTATGTGTTTGTGTGTGTGTGTGTGTGTGTGTGTGGGGAGGGGGGGGGGTTGGCAGGGACGAAAGGGTTGGAGGAATCAAACATAGTTTAGCCAAGCCCTCCACTGAAAGGCATTAATCATGATATTCTGAGATTTTGGGTATAAGCACACATATCGAAAATCTGCGTCCCTGATAAATCTAAAAGAAATTGATAATTTGATTTGTTCAAAACGTACTCTCATAACTCTATATGGCCATTGATAACCTTTGTGTGGTAGCTGGACAATATAACTGAAAGCTCATCCCATAGCACTGAACAAATATGGGACTATACTTGGGGGTATCCAAAGCAAATCCACCCTCATCACTTCACTCACCGTTACACGTCTTGATCGTCATTTTGAATGTAGAAATATCTCTCGGGCCACAAAATAATTGGCTTCTCGTGAAATGAGTGTCTTAGATATCTCAAATGACTGATAAATAAGCGAGCGCCATTGCTATTCGGGATTTGCTCAGTTGTATATAAGGAAGGCCTTTCCCCTTTCAAAAGGGAACAATCAAAATCAGCTTCTGAAAGGCACCATTTGATTTTAGACACACTTACCTCCCTCCGTCTTTCTGGTAAGAAGACGCTGTGGAGGTATAATCGAAAATATGGCAGTCTTCCAAATCGCAGAGGTTGCTTTCCTGTAGAAGCACTGAAAAACAAACGATTGGAATTGACAAGTTTCTTTCGGTCGGCTCTAACAGCTATATTTTGAATAGATAGAACACTAAAAACGCGAACAGAAGATCATTCATTCAGTCTGTTTAGAAAGAATATGGATGGATTCTCCTTGAAGAGTTTGCCTCGTGTTTCATATATCTAACGAGTGGAACTCCGAGTGATGATTTTATAATGTACAGAAAAGTGACACTTTGCGTTAACCTACGGCTGTCATTGCCGGAAAAACTGAATTTAGGCCTACCCATTGTTTATTTCAAGTTGATTTATTCTGCCAGAACAAGCATTTCAGCATAAGGAAATGTGAAAATAATGTTATTTTTATATGTAGAACATTTCTGCATCATAAAATGGGCAAAAAAAAATATTGAGGTTTTTGATGAATTGCTTAAGGGTAACCATAGGCAAAAATTTTAAAAAAAATTTTTTTTAGTTGACTAAACCAATAAATAGCACACGTAAAATTTTCCATTGTTCATGATTTTATTCTTGTGAAATATTATCTTCTGAATTATACAAGACATTTTAACAGTTACTGTGTGGTGAGTGAACACCTCATTCACGTTATCATAATTATTAATTGGAACACTGGCTTATACAAGTTCTCAACTTAGAATAGAAAGAGTCTATGGTTTCGACCTTCGGCTGTTACGTGAAATGTTTGAACGTTCCAACGAATTCCAATTTCTCTGTGCAATTTACCTGAATTAATAATGACACAGAATTAATTCTGCCCAACACAGAACATGACCTGCTCTTAAAGCTTGTAATCACACCCATCGGATACCAGTTCTTCACCATAATAACTCTGGGAAGTTTGGAACGTGACTCTTCTTAAACTGTACATAACTTTCTCAGGGCTACAATATGAACCAACGTTACCACTCGCTTGTTTGAAACAAAGAGTCTTAAAGGACAGCCGATCAAGACCATGAGCAGAGTGGTGAGGTACCCAATGCCCACCAAATGCTGAAACAAGTCGAATCTGAACCTGAAACCCAAATCATATGGTTCCCCTCTAAAATTTTCATTCACCTTTAATATGATACATAAATTTAAGGCTGACCCGGGATAAACAGAGAAAGAGGTAGGAACCCAGAATGTCCCACATGGATGCTCGTAGGAATGTAAACGTCATCTGTGACACACTAATTATTGTAACGTGAATGCTTTCCTTACCCATCGTGACTCCCTGTTCTCCATATCCTTATCGAAAAACCGCGAGCGGCAAATCAAGACGAAAAGACAATTTAGAGGTCAAAAATGTAAAACTGAAATAAAATGCCCCCCCCCCCCCCCCCACCCCCGACCAAACTATGCCATACACACGCTTTGAAAGTATGCTATCCGTAAATGACAGACACTCTAGCACATGGAATCATGACACCGGTCCGCCGCCCCTGTTTAGCTCCAAAAGTTGTCTAACTTGTAAGTAGAGCCAATATACCACCAGTCATTCTGTGAAAGATACATTTTTAGCTCAAAATACACAGTATATTTAAAGTTTGTAGTATTGGATTTCATTTATTTGTTTACTATTACGGTATCGCGACTCTTTCCTCAACCTAATTTGTGTTCTGTTGGATGAAAGTGGACGGATAGCACAGCTATCTACCCACTACATATCTTCCTAACTTACTAAACTGGTACACGAAGGGCTAGCACTGGTTGAAGGCAAGTGTACCATCAACGTGTTGTACGCATTTGCACAATGCGCAGATTGCTCCCACATGGGCAGCTGAAATTAAGGGCCTCACCACTGACACAACGGCGGAGAAGAAATGCATTGCTTATGGTGGTAATAAAACAGTGTCAGTGCATATACTCTAAGTTAGTCAGAGATATTTATTAAGTGGAGTAGAAAATATTAGCAATCTTTCATTTCAAGGAAACATTAAATCTGGCAGACAGTGGTGCTGAGCAGACAAAAGCCATCATCAGACATTGATTATCGTTTCGTTATTTGACTTAATTTTTGGAACATAACAGCGTCCATAATTATACAATATGACCTGCAAAGAATTGGTCTGTCTGTTTGGGGCAATTGGTTGTTTACCAACATTTTTGTTTAAATATACTGATTGTGGAGTATTCCAGCCTTTTGACCGGCTAATTTGCGAACACATGCACTGTAGATGAATGTGCAACCAGCACAAAGCGAAAAATGTATGTGTAAGAATAATGAGCAAAATCTAAGAACAGGTGGGTTTTGAACTCACATCGCATTGAATGCGCACTTTTCATACAGCAATGTGAACGCCTGTACTAACTGAGCTACCGGCCGATTCGTTCTCTTGTGGTAAAATATAAATAAAGAACTTTAAATCATAAGACCTCCATCATTCTGTTTCCAGAGGAGGAAATATCGTTCATTTTCGAGTAATGAAGGGGTATAGGCAGAATATGCTAGTGCTAGTTTTTAATAAAAAATGAACAGAAAAAAGCAGCTGTGATAAGTTACGCTATAAACCAGCTTAATGATTGAGCAGACGATTTTTTTGGCAGGGATCTGTTTAGTTGTTCAGACCGGAGTAACATTGTCATAACATCCAGAGTTACTATAAATAGTAACAATTGACTGATGTTGGCACTTATTTTGGTACAAAATATCATCACCAGATATCAAAATTTGAACACAAATATCCCAAAAAGGGGTGAATAGAAAGTGCAGATGTTCCGAACCAAAATCCAGAACATCTCAATAAAGAGAAAGACTCTTTTTACCCGTTAAAAATATTGTTTGTAAAAAAGCGCATTTTCGAAAATTTGTGAAATTTTACCAAATTGGCACTCATTTTTTACCCCTGTCCATATTCTTGTCCAAGCATTCAATCTATTCTCAGTCAAGTTACGTATGTTTCCGTGGTATAGAATCACCCATATATCAATAACATTGACATTTCTGAAAATGCGAGGACCCTCCGATGTAGGAAGCACACCTATTAGGAAAAAGCAATTCAAAGTGCCAAAGATTCAGCATTTGACCACCACCTAATTCTTTACTGTTTTTTGGGTCACACCCACCTAGTATTTATGCCTAAATCATTGCTATTAAACATAACAAAATGAAGTTTAGCCTATTGTTTGCAATCAAGTTGCCACTTCAGAGAAAAAGCACACAAGTCTTTAAATCCTGGGTCATATTAAAGCAGTAAAGCATAACGTGGCCACCCCAGTTTCCAGGGACCCTACAAGAATACACCCATGTGCACTCTTATAAAATATACATCCATCGGCTGCAGCGCAAATACTCTCCCTTGTCTATAGCTCCTATGTGTTTGTGTGTGTGTGTGTGTGTGTGTGTGTGTGGGGAGGGGGGGGGGGGTTGGCAGGGACGAAAGGGTTGGAGGAATCAAACATAGTTTAGCCAAGCCCTCCACTGAAAGGCATTAATCATGATATTCTGAGATTTTGGGTATAAGCACACATATCGAAAATCTGCGTCCCTGATAAATCTAAAAGAAATTGATAATTTGATTTGTTCAAAACGTACTCTCATAACTCTATATGGCCATTGATAACCTTTGTGTGGTAGCTGGACAATATAACTGAAAGCTCATCCCATAGCACTGAACAAATATGGGACTATACTTGGGGGTATCCAAAGCAAATCCACCCTCATCACTTCACTCACCGTTACACGTCTTGATCGTCATTTTGAATGTAGAAATATCTCTCGGGCCACAAAATAATTGGCTTCCCGTGAAATGAGTGTCTTAGATATCTCAAATGACTGATAAATAAGCGAGCGCCATTGCTATTCGGGATTTGCTCAGTTGTATATAAGGAAGGCCTTTCCCCTTTCAAAAGGGAACAATCAAAATCAGCTTCTGAAAGGCACCATTTGATTTTAGACACACTTACCTCCCTCCGTCTTTCTGGTAAGAAGACGCTGTGGAGGTATAATCGAAAATATGGCAGTCTTCCAAATCGCAGAGGTTGCTTTCCTGTAGAAGCACTGAAAAACAAACGATTGGAATTGACAAGTTTCTTTCGGTCGGCTCTAACAGCTATATTTTGAATAGATAGAACACTAAAAACGCGAACAGAAGATCATTCATTCAGTCTGTTTAGAAAGAATATGGATGGATTCTCCTTGAAGAGTTTGCCTCGTGTTTCATATATCTAACGAGTGGAACTCCGAGTGATGATTTTATAATGTACAGAAAAGTGACACTTTGCGTTAACCTACGGCTGTCATTGCCGGAAAAACTGAATTTAGGCCTACCCATTGTTTATTTCAAGTTGATTTATTCTGCCAGAACAAGCATTTCAGCATAAGGAAATGTGAAAATAATGTTATTTTTATATGTAGAACATTTCTGCATCATAAAATGGGCAAAAAAAAATATTGAGGTTTTTGATGAATTGCTTAAGGGTAACCATAGGCAAAAATTTAAAAAAAAATTTTTTTTAGTTGACTAAACCAATAAATAGCACACGTAAAATTTTCCATTGTTCATGATTTTATTCTTGTGAAATATTATCTTCTGAATTATACAAGACATTTTAACAGTTACTGTGTGGTGAGTGAACACCTCATTCACGTTATCATAATTATTAATTGGAACACTGGCTTATACAAGTTCTCAACTTAGAATAGAAAGAGTCTATGGTTTCGACCTTCGGCTGTTACGTGAAATGTTTGAACGTTCCAACGAATTCCAATTTCTCTGTGCAATTTACCTGAATTAATAATGACACAGAATTAATTCTGCCCAACACAGAACATGACCTGCTCTTAAAGCTTGTAATCACACCCATCGGATACCAGTTCTTCACCATAATAACTCTGGGAAGTTTGGAACGTGACTCTTCTTAAACTGTACATAACTTTCTCAGGGCTACAATATGAACCAACGTTACCACTCGCTTGTTTGAAACAAAGAGTCTTAAAGGACAGCCGATCAAGACCATGAGCAGAGTGGTGAGGTACCCAATGCCCACCAAATGCTGAAACAAGTCGAATCTGAACCTGAAACCCAAATCATATGGTTCCCCTCTAAAATTTTCATTCACCTTTAATATGATACATAAATTTAAGGCTGACCCGGGATAAACAGAGAAAGAGGTAGGAACCCAGAATGTCCCACATGGATGCTCGTAGGAATGTAAACGTCATCTGTGACACACTAATTATTGTAACGTGAATGCTTTCCTTACCCATCGTGACTCCCTGTTCTCCATATCCTTATCGAAAAACCGCGAGCGGCAAATCAAGACGAAAAGACAATTTAGAGGTCAAAAATGTAAAACTGAAATAAAATGCCCCCCCCCCCCCCCCCCACCCCCGACCAAACTATGCCATACACACGCTTTGAAAGTATGCTATCCGTAAATGACAGACACTCTAGCACATGGAATCATGACACCGGTCCGCCGCCCCTGTTTAGCTCCAAAAGTTGTCTAACTTGTAAGTAGAGCCAATATACCACCAGTCATTCTGTGAAAGATACATTTTTAGCTCAAAATACACAGTATATTTAAAGTTTGTAGTATTGGATTTCATTTATTTGTTTACTATTACGGTATCGCGACTCTTTCCTCAACCTAATTTGTGTTCTGTTGGATGAAAGTGGACGGATAGCACAGCTATCTACCCACTACATATCTTCCTAACTTACTAAACTGGTACACGAAGGGCTAGCACTGGTTGAAGGCAAGTGTACCATCAACGTGTTGTACGCATTTGCACAATGCGCAGATTGCTCCCACATGGGCAGCTGAAATTAAGGGCCTCACCACTGACACAACGGCGGAGAAGAAATGCATTGCTTATGGTGGTAATAAAACAGTGTCAGTGCATATACTCTAAGTTAGTCAGAGATATTTATTAAGTGGAGTAGAAAATATTAGCAATCTTTCATTTCAAGGAAACATTAAATCTGGCAGACAGTGGTGCTGAGCAGACAAAAGCCATCATCAGACATTGATTATCGTTTCGTTATTTGACTTAATTTTTGGAACATAACAGCGTCCATAATTATACAATATGACCTGCAAAGAATTGGTCTGTCTGTTTGGGGCAATTGGTTGTTTACCAACATTTTTGTTTAAATATACTGATTGTGGAGTATTCCAGCCTTTTGACCGGCTAATTTGCGAACACATGCACTGTAGATGAATGTGCAACCAGCACAAAGCGAAAAATGTATGTGTAAGAATAATGAGCAAAATCTAAGAACAGGTGGGTTTTGAACTCACATCGCATTGAATGCGCACTTTTCATACAGCAATGTGAACGCCTGTACTAACTGAGCTACCGGCCGATTCGTTCTCTTGTGGTAAAATATAAATAAAGAACTTTAAATCATAAGACCTCCATCATTCTGTTTCCAGAGGAGGAAATATCGTTCATTTTCGAGTAATGAAGGGGTATAGGCAGAATATGCTAGTGCTAGTTTTTAATAAAAAATGAACAGAAAAAAGCAGCTGTGATAAGTTACGCTATAAACCAGCTTAATGATTGAGCAGACGATTTTTTTGGCAGGGATCTGTTTAGTTGTTCAGACCGGAGTAACATTGTCATAACATCCAGAGTTACTATAAATAGTAACAATTGACTGATGTTGGCACTTATTTTGGTACAAAATATCATCACCAGATATCAAAATTTGAACACAAATATCCCAAAAAGGGGTGAATAGAAAGTGCAGATGTTCCGAACCAAAATCCAGAACATCTCAATAAAGAGAAAGACTCTTTTTACCCGTTAAAAATATTGTTTGTAAAAAAGCGCATTTTCGAAAATTTGTGAAATTTTACCAAATTGGCACTCATTTTTTACCCCTGTCCATATTCTTGTCCAAGCATTCAATCTATTCTCAGTCAAGTTACGTATGTTTCCGTGGTATAGAATCACCCATATATCAATAACATTGACATTTCTGAAAATGCGAGGACCCTCCGATGTAGGAAGCACACCTATTAGGAAAAAGCAATTCAAAGTGCCAAAGATTCAGCATTTGACCACCACCTAATTCTTTACTGTTTTTTGGGTCACACCCACCTAGTATTTATGCCTAAATCATTGCTATTAAACATAACAAAATGAAGTTTAGCCTATTGTTTGCAATCAAGTTGCCACTTCAGAGAAAAAGCACACAAGTCTTTAAATCCTGGGTCATATTAAAGCAGTAAAGCATAACGTGGCCACCCCAGTTTCCAGGGACCCTACAAGAATACACCCATGTGCACTCTTATAAAATATACATCCATCGGCTGCAGCGCAAATACTCTCCCTTGTCTATAGCTCCTATGTGTTTGTGTGTGTGTGTGTGTGTGTGTGTGGGGAGGGGGGGGGGGGGTTGGCAGGGACGAAAGGGTTGGAGGAATCAAACATAGTTTAGCCAAGCCCTCCACTGAAAGGCATTAATCATGATATTCTGAGATTTTGGGTATAAGCACACATATCGAAAATCTGCGTCCCTGATAAATCTAAAAGAAATTGATAATTTGATTTGTTCAAAACGTACTCTCATAACTCTATATGGCCATTGATAACCTTTGTGTGGTAGCTGGACAATATAACTGAAAGCTCATCCCATAGCACTGAACAAATATGGGACTATACTTGGGGGTATCCAAAGCAAATCCACCCTCATCACTTCACTCACCGTTACACGTCTTGATCGTCATTTTGAATGTAGAAATATCTCTCGGGCCACAAAATAATTGGCTTCCCGTGAAATGAGTGTCTTAGATATCTCAAATGACTGATAAATAAGCGAGCGCCATTGCTATTCGGGATTTGCTCAGTTGTATATAAGGAAGGCCTTTCCCCTTTCAAAAGGGAACAATCAAAATCAGCTTCTGAAAGGCACCATTTGATTTTAGACACACTTACCTCCCTCCGTCTTTCTGGTAAGAAGACGCTGTGGAGGTATAATCGAAAATATGGCAGTCTTCCAAATCGCAGAGGTTGCTTTCCTGTAGAAGCACTGAAAAACAAACGATTGGAATTGACAAGTTTCTTTCGGTCGGCTCTAACAGCTATATTTTGAATAGATAGAACACTAAAAACGCGAACAGAAGATCATTCATTCAGTCTGTTTAGAAAGAATATGGATGGATTCTCCTTGAAGAGTTTGCCTCGTGTTTCATATATCTAACGAGTGGAACTCCGAGTGATGATTTTATAATGTACAGAAAAGTGACACTTTGCGTTAACCTACGGCTGTCATTGCCGGAAAAACTGAATTTAGGCCTACCCATTGTTTATTTCAAGTTGATTTATTCTGCCAGAACAAGCATTTCAGCATAAGGAAATGTGAAAATAATGTTATTTTTATATGTAGAACATTTCTGCATCATAAAATGGGCAAAAAAAAATATTGAGGTTTTTGATGAATTGCTTAAGGGTAACCATAGGCAAAAATTTTAAAAAAAATTTTTTTTAGTTGACTAAACCAATAAATAGCACACGTAAAATTTTCCATTGTTCATGATTTTATTCTTGTGAAATATTATCTTCTGAATTATACAAGACATTTTAACAGTTACTGTGTGGTGAGTGAACACCTCATTCACGTTATCATAATTATTAATTGGAACACTGGCTTATACAAGTTCTCAACTTAGAATAGAAAGAGTCTATGGTTTCGACCTTCGGCTGTTACGTGAAATGTTTGAACGTTCCAACGAATTCCAATTTCTCTGTGCAATTTACCTGAATTAATAATGACACAGAATTAATTCTGCCCAACACAGAACATGACCTGCTCTTAAAGCTTGTAATCACACCCATCGGATACCAGTTCTTCACCATAATAACTCTGGGAAGTTTGGAACGTGACTCTTCTTAAACTGTACATAACTTTCTCAGGGCTACAATATGAACCAACGTTACCACTCGCTTGTTTGAAACAAAGAGTCTTAAAGGACAGCCGATCAAGACCATGAGCAGAGTGGTGAGGTACCCAATGCCCACCAAATGCTGAAACAAGTCGAATCTGAACCTGAAACCCAAATCATATGGTTCCCCTCTAAAATTTTCATTCACCTTTAATATGATACATAAATTTAAGGCTGACCCGGGATAAACAGAGAAAGAGGTAGGAACCCAGAATGTCCCACATGGATGCTCGTAGGAATGTAAACGTCATCTGTGACACACTAATTATTGTAACGTGAATGCTTTCCTTACCCATCGTGACTCCCTGTTCTCCATATCCTTATCGAAAAACCGCGAGCGGCAAATCAAGACGAAAAGACAATTTAGAGGTCAAAAATGTAAAACTGAAATAAAATGCCCCCCCCCCCCCACCCCCGACCAAACTATGCCATACACACGCTTTGAAAGTATGCTATCCGTAAATGACAGACACTCTAGCACATGGAATCATGACACCGGTCCGCCGCCCCTGTTTAGCTCCAAAAGTTGTCTAACTTGTAAGTAGAGCCAATATACCACCAGTCATTCTGTGAAAGATACATTTTTAGCTCAAAATACACAGTATATTTAAAGTTTGTAGTATTGGATTTCATTTATTTGTTTACTATTACGGTATCGCGACTCTTTCCTCAACCTAATTTGTGTTCTGTTGGATGAAAGTGGACGGATAGCACAGCTATCTACCCACTACATATCTTCCTAACTTACTAAACTGGTACACGAAGGGCTAGCACTGGTTGAAGGCAAGTGTACCATCAACGTGTTGTACGCATTTGCACAATGCGCAGATTGCTCCCACATGGGCAGCTGAAATTAAGGGCCTCACCACTGACACAACGGCGGAGAAGAAATGCATTGCTTATGGTGGTAATAAAACAGTGTCAGTGCATATACTCTAAGTTAGTCAGAGATATTTATTAAGTGGAGTAGAAAATATTAGCAATCTTTCATTTCAAGGAAACATTAAATCTGGCAGACAGTGGTGCTGAGCAGACAAAAGCCATCATCAGACATTGATTATCGTTTCGTTATTTGACTTAATTTTTGGAACATAACAGCGTCCATAATTATACAATATGACCTGCAAAGAATTGGTCTGTCTGTTTGGGGCAATTGGTTGTTTACCAACATTTTTGTTTAAATATACTGATTGTGGAGTATTCCAGCCTTTTGACCGGCTAATTTGCGAACACATGCACTGTAGATGAATGTGCAACCAGCACAAAGCGAAAAATGTATGTGTAAGAATAATGAGCAAAATCTAAGAACAGGTGGGTTTTGAACTCACATCGCATTGAATGCGCACTTTTCATACAGCAATGTGAACGCCTGTACTAACTGAGCTACCGGCCGATTCGTTCTCTTGTGGTAAAATATAAATAAAGAACTTTAAATCATAAGACCTCCATCATTCTGTTTCCAGAGGAGGAAATATCGTTCATTTTCGAGTAATGAAGGGGTATAGGCAGAATATGCTAGTGCTAGTTTTTAATAAAAAATGAACAGAAAAAAGCAGCTGTGATAAGTTACGCTATAAACCAGCTTAATGATTGAGCAGACGATTTTTTTGGCAGGGATCTGTTTAGTTGTTCAGACCGGAGTAACATTGTCATAACATCCAGAGTTACTATAAATAGTAACAATTGACTGATGTTGGCACTTATTTTGGTACAAAATATCATCACCAGATATCAAAATTTGAACACAAATATCCCAAAAAGGGGTGAATAGAAAGTGCAGATGTTCCGAACCAAAATCCAGAACATCTCAATAAAGAGAAAGACTCTTTTTACCCGTTAAAAATATTGTTTGTAAAAAAGCGCATTTTCGAAAATTTGTGAAATTTTACCAAATTGGCACTCATTTTTTACCCCTGTCCATATTCTTGTCCAAGCATTCAATCTATTCTCAGTCAAGTTACGTATGTTTCCGTGGTATAGAATCACCCATATATCAATAACATTGACATTTCTGAAAATGCGAGGACCCTCCGATGTAGGAAGCACACCTATTAGGAAAAAGCAATTCAAAGTGCCAAAGATTCAGCATTTGACCACCACCTAATTCTTTACTGTTTTTTGGGTCACACCCACCTAGTATTTATGCCTAAATCATTGCTATTAAACATAACAAAATGAAGTTTAGCCTATTGTTTGCAATCAAGTTGCCACTTCAGAGAAAAAGCACACAAGTCTTTAAATCCTGGGTCATATTAAAGCAGTAAAGCATAACGTGGCCACCCCAGTTTCCAGGGACCCTACAAGAATACACCCATGTGCACTCTTATAAAATATACATCCATCGGCTGCA
>JAUFNR010000085.1:0-146861 GCA_031216915.1 Pictodentalium vernedei
CACAGCAACACAGCAACTCAATCTGAACAAACTTGAATCAGGCAACTCAATTTGAACAAACCCAAATCTGACCTCTCTAAGGATGTTGTATATCACAATTCCTAGAGAAGAATTTTATACAAGCTGCTCATATTGCACCAAGTTAAAACTTGGGATCCTACTAGTAAGGGGACTTGATGTGAACAAATGTGAATTCCTGATTCTAGTGGTTGACACACCGGTATATTGTATACATGTATGTATGTGCCAGCCACTCTGTGATTAACTAAGATTGACTTCAATTCATTCCAAGAAGAACACACACCATTTACTGGGCATTTGGATGTTTGTGAAGAAAAAAATAAAAAAATAGTTCTGGAGAGCAATTGACATATCTGAGTAGCTACAAGGAGAGTGATTTTTTGTTGCGGCACTGAATTTTTCACAAAGCAAAATCTGCTGCATCTTAAATTTAACCTAAATTAAACTTAACTCATATTAAATGTATACGGATGTGTTTAATTTATTTATTTATTGGTGTTTAAATGTCGCATAATTATGCACAATGGCTAATCGTGACAGTGACAGTTTTTACAGGTGGAGGAAGCCGGAGTTCCCGGAGAGAGAACTACCGAGCATCAACAAACAACTGTCAGCTCCCCAACATTCTAACTCTGGTCAAGCTCTGCTCAAGCAGGGTTACAGCAGCTGAAGACATGTGCACCATTGACGACTCAGTACGCCTTAGTACACTGCGTCATAGTGCCCCCATGTAGGCAACCGGGATAAAGTGCCTTGCCCAAGGACCACAATGCACGTCGTCCCTGACGGGGATCGAACTCGGAACCTCTAGCATAGAAGTCCAACAGTCTACCACAGAGCCACCGCCATAGAAGTCCAACAGTCTACCACAGAGCCACCGCACTCCCAATGTGTTTAATATTACAAAACATGTACAAGAATATTTAATAGAGGCCCCCTCCTTAAATGCTTACCTAATAAATTTGTTTAGAGAAGAATTTAAGGTCACGTTCATCATCTGCATGTTAATATTTATTTATTTTTATTTATTGGGTTTTACAACACTTTCGAAAACAATGGTCACCCCACATCGGACAGTTTATGGGTGGTGGAAGCCAGAGTACTGGAAAGAACCAGTGAAAACTGGTGAGCATCTGACATACCCCCAGCATACTAATTTCATACAAGCAGTGTTAGCATTTGTAGAAGACAAGTGCACCATTGACATGCAGTACGCCTTTGTACAAAGTGCCACCATTCCCCACTTGGGCAATAGGCATTAAGTGCCTTTTTATCCAAGGACACAACACAGTTATCCCTAGCAGGGATCAAACCATGGACCTTTCAGTTTGAAATCCAATGGTATACCTACTGAGCTACTGTGCTCCCAAATTATACTTAATCTAATTTAGCTATGAGTGTGGGGAAGAAGGGTGGGAGATTTTTAGCCTAAAATCACTCAAACCTCTTCAGAAAACATTTTGAAACAAAGAGAAAAAAAATCCCTTAGTGGACTCCTTTCAACTACCCACCCCCCCCCCCCACCCCCCAGGGCAGAAGTTCATTTTTTTCATAAAATCTGATAAAATAACAAAAAATCCTCTTTTCAAGCAAAAAAAAAATTGCTCAAAAGAACAAAATTGTGTTGTGTCCTTGGGTCCTCAAGTGGCCTGATGGTTCCCATTTAAGCAAACTTAACGTTAATGTCACATTTACATCTAAATGAAAGTTATCACCATTCATTTAACCCCCTGCACACTGATGTCAAAATATCTAAATTTCAGGCAGAAAAAAATACCCATGATGCAACTAGAAATTTAACCAATTCAATCTCGTTTGACAGAACTCATTGAGCTCTGTCAAACGAGATTGAATTGGTTAAATTTCTAGATGCATTCTGGGAATAAACAGCTTCCTGAAATTGTGGTATTTTGACATCAGAGTGAAGGGGGTTAAACAAACAGTAAATTTTTATTGGATTCTGTGTTAAACTCCCCTGATACCTACCAAAATCAATCAAGCCTAATACTTTGTACAAATTTTTATCCATGAGTCATAGACATACCAAATATCAAGAGATTCTGCTCCTGCCCGGTGGGTCTGAAGAAGATCTTTAAAGAATAGTGCTGCTACATGCACCCGGTGCTTGTTGAATTCATTGGAAATGACTATTAATCGACTAATGATCGATTAGGCCAGCGATTTATCGACTTCTAAAATTAATAGTCGCAGCAACCTAAATGTGAATTCGACCTCTGTAAGATCCACATTTTCAAATCATTCTGACTAGACTAGCGGTTCCAAAGTACCAGAGGCTCAAGCAAGCCTAAAACGCTCACCTGGCTCAAGTTGCCAAAAAGGATAAGTATATCATTAAGTGATCAGCAGCAAGAGCAATGTTTTGATTTGCTTTGACACAACCAGCTGATGCTAAGAAAGCTTCTGAGCAAGCTCTGTTTTGTGAAGTATTAAAAATAATCCAACAAAATTTTTTCTTTTGTTTTCAACAACTAAGGTTCTCTCTACCCCGCCCCCCCCCCCCCTCCCCCCCAAAAAATGAAAGTGTCAATGACACCGTAGCTCAACTTGTCAAGACATGTACATGTATAGTATGTGACACAGCAATGACAAACATCTAGGTAATGTAACAAATATATAGGTAAAGCATTCTAAAGGTGGGGGGTGACAGTTAGATGCTAAACTAGAAAAGAAATCTGAGTCCCAGAGAGGATCTGACTGAACCCCAAAATATTTGTTCTCATAGCACTGTGATAACAAAGGCACCCCAAAACACTCGTTCTTGTCCCAAGATGATAACAAAGGTACCCAAGAAGTTTTGTGAAGATCGGTTCATAAATAGACTCTAGCCCGAGCTGTACTGACATGTGGACTTACATGTACTGCGTATAAGTAGCACTGACTAAATCAAAGTTCATCTAATTTGCATAATTTCTGCACTAGAAAAAAAACCTGTATTATATGTGATGTATTCCATGTTACTAAACATTCATACAAAAATTTATTCAAATCAGAACTTTCATACAGAAGTTCTGTACAAATAAACAGCTGTGCAATGAGTGCATGATACGCCCGTTAATAATTACAAGAGGGAAGCACGCAATATGAGCATACATGTGTACTAAGCATTTTCAAGTTATTGTTCAACATGTGGAAAATTGCTTATATTTTGATGAATCAAGTCCCATAACTCTGGAATGACATATCGGACAGCGACACAAATCGAAAGTGGGAATCCTTCCATCAACATATACTTGCAACCAAAAAATCATGAAAATTGCTCGAAGCGTTTTCGAGTTAACATACAACGTGTGGATGGACGGACGGACAGCAATATACCATAATACAACCGTTTTTTCCAAATGGGCATATAAAAACTGATTGCACTAACTAAAGTAGAAAATGGCTGCTGGTGGTCTCTAGCCCGAGCCGTATTGGCATTTGCAGTTACAGTGCTGAAAGTAACACTAAATAGATCAAAGTTAGTCTAATTTGCATAATTTCGTATGAGAAAAAAACCTGTATTATATGTGATGTATCCCATGGTACTAAACATTCACTCAAAAAAAAATTATTCAAATCAGAGCTTTCATATGGAAGTTCTGTGCAAAAATGTGATTGTACCTAATTTTGTACAAAATGGCTGCCAGTGGCCGTCTTGAATTTCGGACCGGACCCCAAAACACTTGTTCTCCTCCCACGGTGATAACAAAAGCACCCAAGAAGTTTCGTAAAGATCGGTTCATAAATACGGCCTCTAGCCAGAGCCGTGTTGACGCCGCAACGGGCGGGCAGATGGACGATGGGCCATGACAATACCTCACATTTAGCTTCGCCAAAGTTGAGCTAAAAAGTCTTCATAAATGAAATACTCAAGACCCAGTTATGTACCACATGACAAATTTGATTTACATCTGTCCATTGGATCTGAGAAATTTTGAGTGCAGCCCAAATTTTGACATACTGAGTTTCTTTGAAAAAAAGTGAATTTGCATCTCTAAAGTTCCAAACAAGAAATCTAAGCATTATTGCAAGCGGCTTACAAAAAGAGGATTTTAAAAGCATTTTAGGCTTATGGAGCAATAACCACACCCCAAAGGATATAGTAATTTATTTATTTATTTTTTTTATTTTTTGGGTGGGGGGGGGGGGGGGGGGGGGGAATCAGACGAGTAACTTTCACCAGCCTGAAGATGGCAGCAGCTTCATTTGAACGAAGGAGAAAAGGTTTACTCCGAGGGAGGATGATATGTGCCATAAATGAATGAATTTGGCCCAATGGGTTTAAAGAATAAAAAAATTCAAACTGGAGAAACAGAATTTTACTGCCCCTGTAAATTCATGTCTGTGTGAAAATGGTTCAAGCATCAAAAATAAACAAAGCAGAAAGAGAATTTTTGGTGGCTTATTTTGGGGGATAAACTATTTTTAAAGAAATCAGAAAAATGTTTTCATTAACAGTATTACATGAAATAAAATCTCTGGAACCCACATTGAAGTCTTGAGAGGGTTAAATTAATGACATTCACGCAGGAATTGGAAAAAAAAAATTCCAAGAAAACAGAAAAAACATACAGTTAAAACTAAAAGTCCTGTCACAAACTGTGCACCTATCTAGGCTTAATTACGCATAGGAATCGTGCGCAATTGCCATATTGAGTGGAATCCAAAACATGGCAGGTTCTCCTAGTTACTCATAGCAAGGACAGGCAATGTGTCTGCAAATGGACCTCCGGGTTATCCAGAGGTCCTTTGGTTGAAACAATACTTGTGCACAGGCCATATGTACAGAATTTGATAGCCTGTCTATGGTCATGACGGGCAGATTAACATGCAGATCAGTGCAGATCAACGTGCTATTTGTGCGCATTTCATTACAGGACTTCTAGTTTTAAACTGTATGAGCATCGAAGAGCAACTGTCAGCACTTCAACATTTCAACTCTGTTCAAGCTCTGTGCAAGCAGGGTTACAGCAGCTGAAGACATGTGCACCATTGACAGGCAGTACACCTTAGTACACAGCACCATGTAGGCAACCTGGATAAAGTGCCTTGCTCAAGAACACAATGGGGGTCGTCCCAGACGAGATCGAACTTGGGACGTCTAGCAAAGAAGTCCAACAGTACACCTCTGCACTCCCTTTTCACTCAATTAACCCTTTACCTAATGAATCAGCCTCATCTGTCTGCACAATATGCAAATTCAGCAGTTGAAGAAATATTAATTTTCAGAAAATTCCAACCACACTATATCATGTGACCCCTCACATTGGAACGAGCTCATCGAGCTCGTTCCAATGAGGGGTCACATGATATGGTTTGTTGAAATATTTAGAAAATTCTGAAAACACTATAATTAAAATCATTAAGTTTTTATATCATCTGCTTTGGATAACCGTCAAGGGTTAAGCTTAAACTAATATAGAGAACATGTGTGTTCGACAGGTAACAGGAGTCTCTCCTGTCTCTTGTCGACATTAAGTGATAATAGTAAACAGTCTGAAGAACTTTTAACAATTTGTACAGGGAAAAATATTACAGCAACAATGCTGACTCATCATTTTTTCAATGCCTCCTACCACACACCCCAACATTACCAAGGGCAATAGTTTTTAACCATTCCATTCTACTGGTCCTAAGGATGATCCATACCAAATATCTGTTCTTTGCTCCAAGTGGTTTGGGAAATGTGTGCTTTTGAATTTTATTTGGTTTGTAGCCCCTCGCGTTCCCACGGGGCTGTGAACAATTTTTTTTTTTTTGCATCAATCATTTACTTGGGACCCACTTAACTATATGCCAAATTGGATTGAAACTGGCCCATCAGTCCCTCAAATAGAAATTTTGAGCGGAACCCAAAATGGATATGCCCACACAGAGCCCAAATATTGACTTACCAACTTCCCTTGAACAAACTTTAATCTTCAACACTAAAGCATGTTCCATACCAAATCACAAGGCAATCCCTCTGGTGGATCATGAAAAGAAGATTTTTAAAGATTTTGGGCATTAACCAGAGCCCAAAGATGGCGGCTGCTTCATTTGAACAAAACAGAAAGGGTATACTTGTTAGATGGTCTGTGCAATATGTATTTGAATTTGGCCTGATGGTTGTGAAGAAGAAGTCACTTTTGCAGAAGTTAATGGATGACGGACGACGGATGCCAGACAACGGACGCAAGATGACAAGTGATGGCGGTAGCTCCCGTTGACTTACAGTCAGGTGAGATAAAAAGAGTTTTAAAGATTATTCCTCCTATAAGACTACGTTAAAATTTAGTCTCCAACAGGGAGTCAAAATATTAAGGCATGGACTTGGTTTGAACAAACTTAGATCTGGCCTCCCTATAGGATGCTGTAAACCAAACATCAAAAGATTCAGCCTGGGGGATCTGAAAACTGAAAAAAAATTTTGAAGATTATTCTACAGATTGCACAACATTAAAATTTAGGCTCCTATAGAAAGCCCAATTAATACTGATAGACTTGATTTGAACACACATCAATCTGACCCCTGTAAAAATTCTGTATGCCATATATCAAAAGATTTCAACTAAAGGCTCTGGAGACAAAGATTTTTAAAAATGATTCCTCATATTGCCATTATTATTCGAGTAAGTTAAAATTTTGGCTCCAACAGTAAGCCCAAATACTGACACAGGAACCTTGTTTGAACAAACTTAAATCTTACCTCTCAAAGGATGATGTATACTTCAAGTGCCGAATACAAGTGTTTGCCGAATAAAAGTGCTGGGTAACAATTTACACTACTGAAAAGAATAATAGTGCTGGTGCACAATAAATGTGCTGGCTTGCAAACTTAACTAATTTCACATGAGTACCAAAATATGTCGCTCCCCTGTACTGCTACTGACTTGCCAAGAAATTGCCAAACACAATTTCAGTTGGTTCGATAACCGTTCCATGACCATTGATAAAAATCTGTATTATACACTTAATTGCTAACTGCAGTAGAAATTGATATAAAATAACTTTTGCTGTCTTTTTATTGGAAAATTTAATGAAAAAAAACCCAGCCTCAATGGCTGACTTTCTCAACACCAAGGGTGAAGCATTGTAAAATATTAATCACTTTATCAAACACGGTTTCAGAACTGGAACTTGACACTTGCTCCAGATTTACAATGTCAAATATATTTATTTCTACCAGGGACCCCCAATGAGAGAATTTTAGGTAGATGTGACTTCTCCCTCTCAGAAAAAGAGGGAAAAGCAAGAGCTCTTTTGGGAGAAGTGAAATTTCTAAAAAGAAAAATTCAGAGATGAGAATTTAATATTTCAAAATTCAACAGACCTTTCAAACTCTGAAAATCAAGTTTGTGGGATCCAGTAGAGGAGCCATGAGATTCCAGCCTCCACCTTACCTCCCCCCCCCCAAAAAAAAAACCCAAAGAGTAGCCATGAGATTTCCAGTCTCCACCTTACAGCTCTCCCCCCCCCCCCAATCAGATTTTTTTTTTATTTCCCTGCCATCAGTACAAGTACAGTGCCCGCTGTCCTGCCCCCTGCCCCCTCCCCCCCCCCCCCATTTTCTACACTCTTCACAAGCATAGCCCCACAGGATTTTGGCAGAGAGAAGTAAAATTTCTAAAGAAAGAAATACTGAGAAGAGATTCAACCCCGGGAAGTGAAGCAGTGCCTGTTCAGTGTTGTACACAGGCACTGTTTTTCGGGTAAAATAGGACCCAGTCACCAACGCTTGGGAGGTGCAAATACTTTCTAAAATGGGCAAAATTGCTTATTAATGCTCACCCCTGGTCTTGGGTTGATAGTCATGTTGTGGTCATGATTAGCCATTGTGCAAAAATATGTGACCTTAAACACCAATTAATAAATACTGAGAAGAGAATTTAATTAAATATTTCAAATTTATTTGTCAATACACATGACAAACACTGAAAATCAAGTTAGTGCCCCCACAAGAACCCCAGGAAGATAGGTGTTAGGCAGTGCTTGTTTACTGTGGTTTACTGTGGTAAACGTACCGTTTTACTGGTAAAATAGAACGCAGTCACTAATGCTCTAAAATAGGCAACATGGGGCATAAACGATTAACTGACCTTGACTTTACCTCCATGCTGTGGTCACGATTAGCCATTATGCAGAAGTATGTGACCATAAACACCAATAAATAAATCAAGTTAGTGGGTGGGATCCAGTGGAAGAACAATGGGATTTCTAAGGAGCAAAGAGCCTACCCTAAAAAGTTATTTTTTTATTGGCCTCACTTGGGGAAAAAAATAAAGGTAATGGGTCACAATATCCATGACGGTTTGTATTTTTTTTCACAAATTAATAAACATGCCCACACGTTTATTCGGCACCTGAGAGTACCAAATATCAAAAGATTCTGGATAGTGGGTCTGAAGATTTTTAAAGATTATTCCTCATATTGCAAGAAACTAAAATTTGGATGAGAAGATTTTTGCAAAATTTTTGCAACTATGCTGACACAGCATTTTTTTCATTCCCCTCCTACAGTACACTATGGGGACGCGGTGACTCAGTAAGTAGAGGTGCAGGCTGCAAGCCGAGAGGTCCTCGGTTCGAATCCCACCTGCGGCAACAGCGTTGTGTCCTTGGGCAAGACACTTCATCTCCATTACCCGCGTGGGGGCACGATGACGCCGTGTACTAAGGCGTACTGCACGTCGATGGTACACATGTCTTCAACCAATCTAACCCTGCCTCCTATGCTGCTGTGCGGAGTTACGATGTTGGGGAGCTGGCAGCTGCTCGTCGTAGCTCGGTGGTTCTCTCCGTGTACTCCGGCTTCCTCCACCCGTAAAACTGTCACGGTCATGATTAGCCATTGTGCATAAATATGTGACCTTAAACATCAATAAACATAAACAGTACACTATGAACAGAACTGATGGCAAAGTCAAGTCTACTGGTCTAAGAATGCTTCATATCAAAATAACATATCTCTGCTGTGTGCAGTTTGGGGAATGTGCATGAAAATGTTTCTATTTTTAGCTCCTGGAGTTCCCACAGGCATACAGGATATTCTTTTGTTGCATGAATCAAGTATTTTAATATGATTAAATAATACAGGCAACCCACTAAATTGGATATCCCTCAACTGGTAGACTGCTGAATTATTTTTAGTCATCAAAATTTGTTCACATATCTTTGCCTTGTTACAATAGGCACTCTCCCATAAAATGTAACAAGACAAATCCTCACAGACTTAATAATTTCACTTCAAAGGTGGTATGGAGAACATCCACTGAATATGAAGCCTTTAAGTTGTGGTACCGACACTTCAGAATAAAGCCCAAATATGTGCTACCAGCACTCTGTCAGTTAACTGAATAACCCTGTTAATTGAATATAGTTTTGTAACACCAGGCCTTTAGATTAGCCCAAGTTCACACCATTTACAGGTGTGCTCAAATTAGAGATGGTGTGAAGACAGCAAGAATGAAAGTGTCAATGACACTGTAGCTCAACTTGTCAAGACATGTACTTGTATAGTATGTGACACAACAATGACAAACATCTAGGTAATGACCGGATAACAAAGGTACATATAAAGTATTGTAACAGTCTGTACATAAATACTGACCGTAGCCTGTAAAAAATGTATAGGTAAAGTATTGTAAAGGTGGGTGACAGTCAGATGCTAAACTAGAAAAGAAATCTTTGAGTCCCAGATTGGGCCTGACTGAACCCCAAAATATTTGTTCTCATAGCACAGTGATAGCAAAGGCACCCCAAAACTCACTCGTTCATGTCCCAAGGTGAAAACAAAGGTACCTAAGAAGTTTTGTGAAGATCAGTTCATAAATATGAGCTGTATAGAAGTTGTGACAAAGAACTGATTGGACCTAATTTTGGTACAAAGTGGCCACTGGCAGCCATCTTGAATTTTGGACTGCACCCAGAAACACTCGTTCTCATCCCACGGTGATAACAAAGGTACCCAAGAAGTTTCATAAAGATCGGTTCATAAATACAGCCTCTAGCCTGAGCCATATAGAAGTTGTGTACAAAAAACTGATTAGACTTAATTTCAGTACAAAATGGCCACTGGCTGCCATCTTGAATTTTGGACCGCACCCAGAAACACTCGTCCTCATCCCAAGGTGATAACAAAGGTACCCAAGACGTTGCGTGAAGATCGCTTCATAAATACAGACTCTTGCCCGAGCCATATTGACATGTGTACTTACTGTGTGTAAGAAGCACTGAAAAAATCAAAGTTCATCTAATTTGCATAATTTTTGCACGAGAAAAAACCCGTATTATATGTGATGTATCCCATGGTACTAAACATTCACACACAACAAATTATTCAAATCAGCATTTTAATAAGTTTTGCGCAAAAATCTGATTGCACCTAATTTTGTACAAAATGGCTGCCATCGGCCATCTTGAATTTCAGACCGGACCCAAAAACACTCGCTCTCGTCCCATGGTGAAAACAAAGGTACCCAAGAAGTTTCGTAAAGATCGGTTCATAAATACGGCCTCCAGTCCGAGCCGTATTGGCATTTGCACTTACAGTGCTGAAAGTAACACTAAATACATCAAAGTTTGTCTAATTTGCATAATTTGAGCACGAGAAAAAAAAACTGTATGATATGTAATGTATCCCATGGTACTAAACATTCATACAAAAAATTATTCAAATAAGTGCTTTCATATGGAAGTTCTGTACAAAAAACAGCCATCTTGAATTTCGGACCGCACCCAAAAACACTCGTTCTCGTCTCACGGTCATAACAAAGGTACCCAAGAAGTTTCGTAAAGATCGGTCCATAAATACGGCCTCTAGCTCGAGCCGTATCCAATTGCTGACGTACAGACAGACAGACGACGAGCAATGACAAAAGCTCAAATTTAGCTTCGCCAAAGTTGAACTAAAAATATATAAATTCTTCATTCCTTTTCTACATTTAAGAATAACTTCCCTCACAATATGATCACAGAAACACAAAGTAAGGCCTGACAATAAATCATAACCATATAAGACTGTTATTTCTGGTTTAATGTGCCCAAAGTAGGGCAAAATGGTGAGCCCAAAATAAATGAATTTAAAGGCCTGTTAAGACAAAACCATTTACCATTCTTCCAGTACAAATTTGACCTGTTAATTGAATATAGAGTAATGATGAGTAAACTCCTATTGATAGAATAATTAAAGTATCAATGACATTGCTGCTCAATTTGTACAAGGGACTGAACTAAATAGAAAGATCCAGTAATGCCCCGTCATTCACTCATGTTTCTACAGTTAAAACTAGAAGTCCTGTCATGAAATGCGCACAAATAGCACGTTGATATGCGCGTTATGGCCCAATTAAAGCTATCATATTCTGTACATATGGCCTGTGCGCAGGCAATGTTTCAGCCAATGGACCTCCGGGTAACCCGGAGGTCCATTGGCAGAAACATTGCATGTGTTTGCTATGAGTAAACAGGAGAACCTGTCGTGCGTTGGATGCCATTCGATATGGCAATTGCGCGCAATTCCAACGCGCAATTTAGCCTAGATAAGCGCACTATTCGTGACAGGACTTCTAGTTTTAACTGTATACAAAAGGCATCAGATTCACACCAAAGCTACATATGAAATCTGAAAAAACTTGGGTGAGGGAAGGAGTCTGTTGGGTGTACCAATAGAATTGTTGACAATTTATATGTCAAATCCAAGATGGATGGTGACAGCCATCTTTTTCAATGGAATGCAGTCAAATTTGATAACTCCCATCTTGACATCATACCTAACTTACATATAAAATTTGAAAAAGACTGGGTGAGAGGTGTGGCCTGTAGGGTCTGCTAATGGAATTGTTGACAATGTATATGCCAAATCCAAGATGGTTGCTGGTGGCCATGTTTAGCAACAAAATTCAGAGAAATTTGACAGCTCCATCTAGACATTCACCACAGCTACACATGAAATTTCGAAGAAGATTTGGTGAGGGATGTTGCCTGTAGGGTGTGCTAATGGGATTGTTGACAATTAATATGCCAAATCCAAGATGGCCACTGGCAGCCATGTTTTTCAACAAAATGCAGAAATATTTGATAGCTTCCATTTGGACATTATGCCAAAGCTACATATGATATTTGAAAAAGATCGGATGAGAGATGCAGCATGTAGGTTGTGCTAATGGAATTGTTGATAGTTTATATGCCAAATCTAACATGGCCACTGGCAGCTATGGTTTTCAACAAAATTTGAAAAAGAATCGATTGCTCCCATCTAGACATTGCCTCAAAGCCACATATGAAATTTGAAATCCATCAGGTGAGAGCTGCAGCTCATAGGGTGTGCTAAAGGAATTATGGACAGACAAACGTACCTACAGACATACGTACATATGGAGATACGGACAGATGACAGATCACAACCAATCCCAATAGCTCAACATTGTAAAGTTGAGCTAAAAAGATAGTAAACTGTCGAGAAATTACCCTGACTCTCCCCAGTTTTCCTTTGTTTGCAGACCTATTTGGCTTCAGTCCAACCAATACAGGCATTTACAGTACCGCCTACAATAAAGTGGAATAATAACTTGCTATTTGGTCAATATTTGCACCACATTCATATCTGAATATCGCGATATTTTTATAGCAATAACGCATCAGTTGGTCTTGTTATGTTGGTCATAATAACACACTAAGAGGACAAAATCCCCAAACCCTATATACATGCTATCAACAGCATGTCCCATGTGTACCTGTCCGTGTTGTAACCACCCCCCCCCCCCCCCCCCACACACACACAACACACATTTTAATCAGCTCATCTTAACATTTAATTAGGCCATTTTGTTGCGTTCACATAGATTTTTAATTCATTTTACATGCACATCACCCCCATTCGTGGCCAATATCGTCGTTATCGAAACGTGAAAGGAAGAGTTGCCCCACCCCTTCCCTCTCCCCTTGATTTTAGAGCTTTATATTTATAAAAGTTTTAACTATAGTTAAGTAAAGATACTCTCATTTGACTCTCGTGAAGCTGGGGAGACCAGGGAAATCTAAGCTTTAATTGCATTGACATAAATTAATATATCGACTACGTCAGTTTGTTTAACATAGAAAGCTTTGCATGGCTCTAATCGTCCATATTATTATAAATATTTGCTACTCTTCTTTCCACCCAACAAATTATGAATGATAGTTTTGGAAATCTTCCATCATGCGACTCATGCATGCATTTGTCTTACGATATTTGCCACAACACGTTGAAAATATCGCGTTAATGCTATAGAAATATTGCCAACATAAGGCGCTACTATGGCATCATAACAAAATAATATAGCTCAATGGTATACTTTGTAATAGGCTGTACTGTAATCTATTTTTTCTTGTTTGACATTGACAGAGCTCATGGAACTCTGTCAAACATTAACAAGATAGAATAAATACTACAGTAATCTGTAGAATACGGGAAGGTGATACAATCCCTGTTAATTGAAAACCATTGTTAATTAAATACCCCTGTTAAATGAATACTCCTCTTAATTGAATACTCCTGTAAGTCCTGTTAATTGAATAATTCATTTGGCAAAGTGGTAATTCAGTAAACAGGGTTCCACTGTACAGTGTACTGCATGCCAAATTTGGTTCAAATTGACTCATCTTTTCAGGAAACAGAAATTTTAAGCAGGGCCAACAAAATTTTCCCCTCCAATTTCAAAAGCAAAGACTGTTCTACAAACTTTGAACAAATTTGATTTTAGGCCTTAAAAGAAAGCATGGTAACAAATATCAAGTCACTGTACTGACTGGTTCATGAGATCTTTTTTCAAATTTGGAAGCATTTACCCCATCCCAACCCCCTCCCTATGGGACTGGGCATGCTGATTTGAACAAAAATACAAAAACAAAATGCAGTTAGCCCAGAAGTTTTGAACAAGTACAAACAACATGTTCATGGACGATGGACAGACAAAGGACAAGTGACCACTATAGCTCACCCTTAATTTCAGACAGGTGAGCTAAAAAAAATAATCCTCAGATAACAATAAGTTAACAAGGGTTTGCCTCATGGCTAACAAAATGGTAACTGTGAACTAGAAAGCATTAGTGTACATTTTCTAAATAACTTATCTGCAAAAAACTTACATGTATTTATTTATTTACTGGTGTTTAAGGTCACATATTTCTGCACAGTGGCTAATCATGACAACAGTTTTACAGGTGGAGGAAGCTGGAATACCCAAGTGAACCACCGGGCATTGGAGAGCAGATGTCACTGTCAGCTCCCTTACATACAAACTCCACACAAGCAGGGTTAGCATTGGTTGAATACATTGGTGCATCATCGACACACTATATGTCTTAGTACACAATGCCACCATGCCCCCACATGGGCACGGGAGGGGGTGGGGGGGGGGTGAAGTGTCTTGCACAAGGACACAACGTGGTTGCCGCAGGTGGGATTCAAACTGCATGACCACTTGGCTTGCAGCCTGCACCTCTACCTGCTGAGCGACTTACAAGGCTGCCCAATAATTCTGATGCTGAATATCTGATGGTGCCCATTTTCAAACTCAGTCAAGACAATCTTCCGGGAAACCCATATAATAAAAAAAGAATCAAATCATTTACATTTGTTCAAGTTATGGCAATATCAAGCACAAAATTTGAAAAAATTAAAGTGTCAATGGCACTGTATCTCAACTTGTGTAAGACATGTACATATATTGTATGTGGCACAGCAATGACACACATCTAGGTAATGACCTGATAACAAAGGAACATGTAAAGGATTGTAAAGGTCTGTACATAAATACTGACTGTAGCCTGTAACAAATGTATAGGTAAAGTATTGTAAAGGTGGGTGACAGTTAGATGCTAAACTAGAAATCTCCACTGGGTTAATGTTGCAATCTATGGTGCACCATAAGCCAAATGTTAGCAACTGTTTTAGCCTGTGTGATTCAAACCCTTCTAAGGTTGTTGATTCAACTAATTAGTAAATATCTGTCCAGTCCTTCTTAAAATATAGGTATTTGAATTTTTTATCTGTAGCTTGATAACAAACGTAGTCCTTGAAGTTCTGAACAAAAAACTGACTACACCTAATTTTGGTATAAAATGGCCACTAACAGCCATCATGAATTTTTCAAACTGCACCCAAAAACACTCCTTCTCGTCGCACGCTAATAACAAAGATACCCAAGAAGTCTCGTAAAGATTGGTGCACCAATACGGCTCCAGTCCGAGCCATATAGAAGTTCTGTACAAAAAACTGATTGTACCTAATTTTGGTACAAAATGGCCACGGCAGCCATCTTGAGTTTTGGACCACATCCAAAAACAATTGTTCTCGTCCGAAGGTGATAACAAAGGTACCCAAGAAGTTTCATGAAGACCGGTTCATAAACACAACCTCTAGCCGGAGCCATATTGACATGTGTGCTCACTGTGTATAAGTAGCACTGAATAAATCAATGTTCATCTAATTTGCATAATTTCAGCACGAGAAAAAAAACCCTGTAGTATATGTGATGTATTCCATGTTACTAAACATTCATACAAAATTTATTCAAATCAGAATTTTCATACAGAAGTTCTGTACAAAAAACTGATTGCACTAATTTTGGTGCAAAATGGCTGCCTGTGGCCATCTTGAATTTCGTACCGCACCCAAAAACACTCGCTCTCATCCCGCGGTGACAAACAAAGACACCCAAGAAATTTTGTAAAGATTGGTTCATAAATATGGCCTCTAGCCCAAGACGTATTGAATTGTCGACTGGTGGACGGACATACAGCCAGACAGAGAGATGGACGACGGGCCATGGCATAACCTCAAATTTGACTAGATCAAAGTTGAGCTAAAAAATGACAAAGTCAGCCAATAATTCTGCTGCCACATATATTGGACAGAGCCCATTTTCATACTCGATCAAGAAAATGTTCCTGGAGACCAACATAACACAAATGAATTGGGTCAGTTGACTTTTGTTGAAGTTATTGCATTATCAAGCAAAAAATTCGCAAATGAAAGTGTCAATGACACTGTAGCTCAACTTGTGTAAGACATGTACATGTATAGTATGTGACACAGCAATGACACACATCTAGGTAATGACCTGATAACAAAGGTACATGTATAGTATTGTAAAGGTCTGTGCATAAATACTGACAGTAGCCTGTAACAAATGTACAGGTAAAGTATTGTAAAGGTGGGTTACCTGGGGGGTCCAATGGCAGAAACATAGCATGTGCACAGGATAGCAGAAACATAGCATGGGCACAGGCCATATGTACAGAATTTGATGGCCTTACTATGGTCATAACGCTTAGATTTAACGTGCAAATCGACATGCTATTTGTGCGCATTTCATAACAGGACATCCAATTTTAACTGTATACAGAGGCATCCTACCTAGTTACAATGAAATCCCTTCATAAATACGACCTGTAGACTGTGCTAAATTTTTTTCAGCTTTTGGGCTTGGGCAGCCATCAGGGTTGACCGATTGTGACCAAAAGTGGTTGTTCTCATCGAGACATGACCCCAACCCGGCATATGAAATTTTGTGACAATTGGGCAAGAACTCTGGGGTGTAGCCTGTGCTGAAGGAAAATGTGCACAGACTAACAAACTTCTGCACACGTGATGGCAATAGCTTATCTTTACTTTGTCAAGTTAAGCTAAAAAACTGATTGCTCCTAATTTCGATATAAAATGGCCACCAGCAGGTATCTTGAATTTTGGACCACACCCCATATTGACATGTGCACTTACATGTACTGTGTATAAGTAGCACTGAATAAATTAATGCTCATCTAATTTGCATAATTTCTGCACAAGATAAAAAACCTGTATTATATGTGATGTATTACACGTTACTAACCATTCAAACAAAAATTTATTCAAATCAGAACTTTCATATAGAAGTTCAGTTCAAAAAACTGATTGCACTAATTTTGGTACAAAATGCATGCCGGTAGTCATCTTGAATTTCGGACCACACTCCAAAACACTCATTCTCATCCCACAGTGATAACAAAGGTACCCAAGACGTTTCTTTAAGATCGGTTCCCCTCAAATTGCCATGTCAGCCCATTAATTTTGCTGCCGTATATCGGACAGAGTCTGTTTTCAAAGGACCATAACTCTGTCAAAAAATATTGGACCAAGCCCACTATCAATCCCATCCTGTATCATGTGGTTATAAACCTATGTATAAAGTTCTGTTTCATTCTGTACACTCAAACTAAAGTTATCACCCAGAAGCCAATATCAACATGTTTTCTAAGTTGGAAAAGGACCAAACATGTAACTCGGATAAAAAATATTGGACTAAGCCTACTATCAATTTCAACCTGTATTATGAAGTTATAAACCTATGTATAAAACTACATTTCATTTTGTTCAGTCAAACCAAGTTTCATTTTGTTCAGTCAAACTAAGTTATCTCCCAGAAATCATTTCTTTCGGATGGGCAACTGTATGCTCCCCCAAATTTTTTTTTGGAAGCATAAAAATATCAGATCAAGCCCACAATCAATCCCACTTTGTATTATGTGGTTATAAACCTATGTATACAGTTTTTTTTTAATTCAGTCAAACTAAAGTAAACCAAATTTATTCGGGTTTAAAGACACTTTCGACAGCCAGGGTCACTTCGTGTTGGAAAGTTTTACGGAAGGAGGAAGCTGGAGTACCCAGAAAGAACCACCATGCAATGTCAAGCAACTATCAGGCTCCTCAACATACTAACTCCACACAAGCAGGCTTAGCATTGGTTGAAGACATTAGTGCACCATCGACGTGTTGTATGTCTTAGTACACAATGTCACCGTGCCCCTACGTGGGCAATGGGGTGGAGTGTCTTGCCCAAAGACACAATGTGGTTGTTGCAGGTGGGATTCAAACCAAGGACCTCTCGTCAGGAACCTGCACCTCTGCCTGATCCACCACTCCCCAAGTGAACCAATATAATGTCTACTAAGTTGGAAAAGGGTCATAGCTCTGCAGAAAAATATTGGACCGTGCCCACTATCAATCCCAACCTGTATTATGTAGTTATAAACCAATGCATAAAACTTTGTTCTATTTCATTCAGTCAGACCAAATCTATCATTCAGAAACCAAGATCAACATGTCTTCTAAGTCGGAAAAGTGCCATAACTCTGTTTAAAAATATCAGACTAAGCCCACTATCAAACCCAACCTGCATTTTGTGGTTATAAACCTACATATAATATTTTGTTTAATTTTGTTCACTCAGACTAAAGTTATGATCCGGAAACCAATATCAACACGTCTAAGTTGGAAAAGGGACATAACTCTGCCACAAAATACCAGACCAAGCCCACTATCAATCGCAAACTGTATTATGTGGTTATACACTTACGTATAGAATGCTGTTTCGTTTCACTCAGGCAAACTAAAGTTATCATCCGAAAACCATTTTTTTGAGACGGAGAGACAGATGACAGTGTGGCTACTATATGCTCCCCTAAATTTTTGGGAAAAGCATTAAAATTGGGCTCCTACAGTGGTTGGGTCAGCTCAAACATCATTTCAGGGACTTGAATCTGATGATTGATCCCTTAAGGCTGCTCTATACCAATCATCAAAAGTTTCTGACTAGTAAATCTGAAGAACTTAGATTTTCAATAAATATTCTTCATATTGTACTTAGTTAAAGCCAGAGTTCCCATTTGGAGTCCAAATATGACATACATAACATACAGTATGGCTGCAGTGTACTGGTCACTTTCCCCAGGTGGGTAATATTTCCACAGACACACTAATATTAGATTCCAAACACTGATTATAGGAATAATCATCAAAATTTTAATTAACTCTTTACCTGAAATGAAAATCAGAAATTTTAATAATTAAATTTCCACATATATTGTCAACAGCTCAGCTTGTGACCCCTCACTGGAATGTGCTCAACATGCTCGTCCTGACAGATGGGTTATAAGCTATGTTTTTGAGATAAAATATGAAAAAATAATAAAAATTGAATGGATGATGTTTGTGAAAACACTGGCAAGTTTTGGTCATTACGTTTGGTAAAGGGTTAATGAAGCAATGGGTACAACCCAGTGCTTCATTAATTAAAACTTTGATTATGATTTTTATTACCTGGTAAATGCATGCATGGACATCACTGACCACACATGGATTACGACCAGTTCATGATGACTGTATTGTCTTAAACTTGGTTGAAACTTGGGCCTCCACAGTGATCCCAAAGATTTGAACATGTGGGCAATCAGGATGAAATGCCTTACCCAAGAACACAATGCAGTTTGAAGTCCAATGCCGTAACCACTGAGCTACTGTGCACCCTTGTGTTCTATATAATATTTGGGGCAGTCTTTTCCTGGTGGTAAGTTCTCCTATATATTTGGGAGACATCTCCCAGAGAATGACTTCAACAAAACTGTTTGGACTCACTTCTCTGGAGCCCAGTTTGCTGCAGCCAATCTTATTTCATTTTAATAAAATGGTAGTATGCAGTGATAGGAAGATTTATGTATAAAAAGTACATTTTTGTATTATCTTGCCCATGAGTCCCTTGTCAGTTTGTGGTTCATGTACATAGCCATAGGAATTAGTAATTGGACAATGTGAATACAGCACGACCAAGAGGTTCTATCGGGGAACTGTCCAAGTGAAGATTCATGATTAATGATGAACTAACTGAAATCCTCACTGATAATTGCATTCCAATCTATTAAAAACACAATTTGATATTTTGTCACATTAAATGCTATATGTGATGTATTTTGCTAAGAATAAAGCTATAAGTATAAATAATTATGGTTACCACATGGCATTCTCTGGTGAATAATGGGACATTGCAGAGTATTCCAACTCACAAACATGTATTTCTGATCAGTGCTGGAATGCTGTGCAATAATCAAATAAGTGTTTCTAATTTCTTCTAATTCTATTTCTGGAAATACTTATTTTTTCTTTTTACCGAGTTCCTGATTTTCAATGCCCAAACCTGATGAAATTTAATAAAAAAAAGTTCTGTGTCAAAGTATACTTCATTAGTATTAGAAGTATGCTTCTCATTAGGTAGAGGTGCATGCAAAAAGGTCCTCGGTTTGAATCCCACCTGCGACAACCACATTGTGTCCTTGGGCAAGACACTTCACCCCGTTGCCCATGTTGGGGCAGAGTGGCATCGTGTGCTAAGGCATACTGCACATCGATGGTGCACTTGTCTTCATCCAATGTTAATCCTGCATGTGTGAAGTTTATATGTTGGGGAGCCTGATAGTTGCTTGCCACTGCTTTGTAAGTCCCTCTGCATACCCCCAGCTTCCTCCACCTGTATAACTGTCTGACATGTGGTGACCTTGGCTTTCGAAGGTGTAATTAAACCCCAATAAATAAATAGTAGTATTCTCATAAACATCTACATTAGTGGTTATAGCAGTAATAACACAACTTTGTCAGGCAGGGATTTACGGTTCTATTAGTAATCATCCCATGCAGAATGATTAACAGTCCTCTGTCTCATTAGCAGCCGAAGACTTCACCTCAGACTGCTCATAGTCATAAGACCTTGTGACTTCAGGCCATTAAATTGTTATTAATCATTTCTGTTGGACCTTTAAAGAAGGTAACGCCCTGGAAAATCATTATATTGTAATATTAATAGTGGATTTCAGCAGATTTTACAATGAAATCGGCCTATTTGCATGTACGATATACAGGTATAGGCAGCAAATGTCTCTTGACAGTTGCTCGCCTCTCCATGGTGGTCCTCGTCATGTACTCTGGCTACCCTACCAGTAAAACTGTCTGGCATAAGGTGATCCTGGCTGTCAAAAGTGTTGTTACAACCCCAGTATGACAATAGGTAAAACTGAAGAATGGGGGAACCTGCAGTTTATTTATACATACTCAACTCCTCAGTTTTTCAGTGTTTATTTTCTTTTGTTTATTTTCATATGTACCCAAAAATAATAATGGTTTCCGTTTCATCCCACAATATCATATTTATTAGTTATTTTAACTAGTTGAAGGCTAGATTATTTTTGGTGGTCGGTTTTGTTATTCAGCATTTGTTTTATTACAAATTATTGGAGAGTTTCCATGGGCCATCTCAAATAATTTTAATCAAACAATTTTTATAAACAAAATATTATTTGCGTTTGACTTAATATGAAACATAAGCAACGAAAATGTTGGTTTTTGCTACAGCACGCTTATTCTTTTTAAAACCCTCATATATAGTGGCTTCTAGCACTCAGACGATTAACACTTTCCATGCTCTAATCTTAACATACACATACTGCTAAACAAAATATCCATCTTGAAATAGACAAATATGGGGGACATCCTCAATGGTTTAGTGTCTCTATAGTGAGAATAGGGGTCAGCAATGGCTTCAGAACTGACCAAAACTGACTTGATTTCTCCCAAGTTCTAAATTTACTTTACAATACAGTATGTGGAAAGTGTATTTTCTCTAAATCACTCACAGCGTGGAGATTCTGCATGGAGAGTGTGTTTTCACTAAATCACTCACAGAGTGGAGATTCTACAAATTTGTTGCAAAGCATAACAATCACTAAGTTCCAGCCAATGGACCTACAGGTTAAACTCTGAAATCCATTGGCTGAAACATTACCGGTTTCTTCTGTTTATATGTTCAAAATTTGAAAGTGATACTTTGTGTGACAACTCCACTCCATGGGTGATTTACATGTAGTTACAATCCACTCTTCACATACTGTACAAGCAGAGCCAAAAAAACAGTAAGGGGGAAGTGTATACCATTGTCATGCACCCACAGAATGAGCTTAAAAAAGTGACACAAGAGAGTTAAATCACAGGGGTTCATCACCAACAATGATTTATTAATAGAATAATATTATTAGACAAGCATAACTTATAGCAGCTATTATGAATATTATAATATAACACAAGGAAAGACACAGAATTCCTACCTCGATTTTTCAAAGAGTTAAATATTTATTCTATTCATATTCATTCATTTACTTCTACACACTGTTTTGTTGAGAAAACATTTATCTCCTAGATGATACACAATTTACTTGATTTTATCATATTAAAATAAAAGTTGTAAACACAACATGATTTATTGTCACTTTCATTGAAAAAGTAGAAACCCTGCTTTTAGTTGTTGCCCTTCATGACAAGTCAGCCCAGAACATCAGCCCAGAACATTTTGTCTGCAAAGACACTTCATTCTTAATAGTCACTTGCTAAAATCTTTAAGGGACTGCAGAGCCAGGGTTGGAAGCAGACAGCCCCCCCCCCCCCACCCCACACTCACAATTTGTACCACAATGTTGAAAATTGTAAACAACTGAGTTTCAACAATGATCTTATTATTATCCTGGTTCAAGGGTTTATACATTAAATGGCTTGGTATTCACTCTACTGTGGTCACCCTTAATACAAGAACTTACCAAATATTCGCTGTGTCGAAGCAGTTTCGAAGCAGTTAGTACATCCAAAATCATGCAAAAGTACACAGTGTAGGCCTACTGTGTGAATTAGGCAATTTTAGGAAACTAGTGGATCAACAGCATCAGTTTGGTACATACTTAGTTCACTGGAGCACTGGTGTTTTTCTGGATCAGAGTCCCAAAATTCCAACTTACATTTCACTCCCCCCACCCCTTTCCAAGTTAGACCAATGCATAGCACCTCACTTTTAACTTCAACACAAAATAAAAGCCTCTACCCCCCCCCCCCCCCAACTTACATAATTTTTCGGCTGTCTTGTTCAGATGCCACTTTAGATCACACTTTGCAGTATATTCTTCTGGAACATAGAAAAGTATTTGTTACTAGTTTATTAGTGCTAAATATTCTTTTTCTTCTCTAAAAGTATTTTCACCAGTTATTTATTTTTCCATTTATTAATATGGGTTATTTATTTAAGCAAACATTAGCTAACATCAAATCATGTCTGCCAATTTTATGGATAGCCGTAGACAGCTACCCACACAAAACAACCAATCAGAGGAGAGTACATGTAAATGTAAAACACAACAATTTACTCACCTTGTAACGACAAACAAGGGGATCATAAGTTTGGCTTTTCTGGCTTGAGGGTATTTGTACTGGACACACAGGCAAATAGGATACCCTCACCTGCCTAATAACACTGCCAACACCATTATTAATTTTGAAGAAAAATCTCAGCAATCACTATTATTTGGCAGTGAGGAATACAAATGTACATGTAGGGGGGAAATGCCATCATGATTGTTAACTTCCAATCAAATATCTTGAGTCCTGACTATCACTATCAAATATCCATCACTATTATTGGACAGGTACATGCAGGAGTAAATTGACTTCTTCAATGACAGATGCAGACTGGCAGAATATTCTTAACAGACTGGGAATCACATTATTTCAATCAGAAGTCAGTTATTCTTACCAAGTGCAACTTTCCAACTTAACTTTACTGATTACTCTCAACATTCACTAATGTGCATTTTTCTGAGCATTTTTTCAGTAGGAAAACTCTGTGGCTGAGGGATGGAAGGTGGGGATGCTCATATTTTATGTTGCAGTCAAAACCAAGAGGTTGCACATTAGTCTTACTTTGAATAGGAGGTAGGGGGCACTGAAATTCTGGAGAGTTTTTTCAGACCACTCATACAGAAAATCAAGTAACAATTTATAACCTCCAAAGCGTGTGGGGTGCAGTGGAACTAGTACTGTGTACTAAGGTATACTCTTTGATGCTTTGTCTTCAACCAATGCTAACACAGTTTGTACAAAGTTAGTACTTTGTGAGTCTGACAGTTGCTCACCACTACTTGGACTATCCAAAGTTTTGCTAAACGTGAATAAAAAAAAACAATACAAAGTGACCTTGATTATTTTGATGCATCTGTAGGATTACCAACACTGACTTGGTGTGCGTCAGTCTTTCGATTTGGAAAATGGAAGGCCCACTGTGTACTGCTCGCAACCATCTGAGGTGAAGCATACTATATTGTTGAGTACCGGAATTGGGAAATTTTTTTTCAAGAAATACATCAATGAACACTGTGCACTCCAAAGATGAACAGAAGATAATTCAAATGAAGTGTCATTGACACTGCTTAACGTGTCCAAGAACGGTCTGAACTAAATAGAAAGATCCAGTAACACCAAGTCATTCACTCAAATTTCCTCAGAAAAGGTGTCTCACCAAAGCTACATATGACATCTGATGTAGCCTGTTGGGTGTACTAATGGATTTGTTGACAATTTATATGCTAAATCTAAGATGGCTGATGGTGGCCACATCATACCAAAGTTGAATATAGAATTTGAAAAATATAGGGTGAGAGGTGTAGCCTGTAGGGTGTACTGATGGATTGTTGACAATTTATAGCAAAATCCAAGATGGCCACTGCTGAGCATGTTTTCCCACAAAATTCAGAAAAATTTTTAGCTTCCATCTAAATATCACATCAAAGCTACATACGAAATTCAAGAAAGAGTGGGTGGGAGATGCTGTTTGTAGGGTGTGCTAATGGAATCGTTGAAAATTTATATGCGAAATCCAAACTGGGTGCTGGCAGCCATATTTTTCAACAAAATTCAGAAACATTCAATAGCTTCTATCTAGATATCAAACCAAAGCTACGTATGACATTTGAAAAAAGATTGGGTGCGAGATGCAGTCTGCAGGCTGTGAGAATGAAATTGTTGACAATTCATAATCCAAATCCAGGATGACTGCTTTGTGGCCCTGTTTTTCAACAAAATTTAGAAATTTCTGATATCTCCCATCTGGACATCACACCAAACCTATACATGAAAGCAGAGAAAGATCAGGTGAGAGATACAGCCTGTAGAGTGTGCTAACAGAATTGTTGACAATTTATTTGCTAAATCCAAGGTGGCCACTGGTCCCTGGCAGTCATGTTTTTCAAAGGACTTGAAAAAAATTTGATACATGTAGCTCTCATCTGGACATTGCCCCAAAGTCACATATGAAATTAAGGACCGACTGGGCGAGAGCTGCAGTCTTTAGGGTTTGTTAAAGGAATTGTGGATGGAGAGTTGAGCTAAAATTTTTTCGAGTAAGCCCTTCGCAGCAATAATCAAATTTATTTCAGTTCGGTATAATATCTTAAATGTGCATGAGCAAAGGGACAGTGAGAAGCATTTTTGACCTTTTAAAGTTTTGTTGAATTACATTGTTTACATACCGGTTCTCCGAAAGTATTTATTATTTATTTATTTATTTATTGGTGTTTAAGGTCACATGGTTTTGCACAATGGCTAATCATGACCACAACAAGAGTATCAACCCAAAACCAAGGATGAGCATTAATAAGCCATGTTGCCCATTTTAGAGAGGGTTTGCACCTCCCAAGCGCTGATAACTGGGTCCTATTTTACCAGTAAAACAGAGCCTGTTTACCACAGTGAACAGGCACTGCTTCACTTCCTGGGGTTCCCACGGGGATCTCCGAAAGTGAAGTTTGATTAGTCACAATGTAGTAGTCTTGGAATGCTACTACAAATCCATATCATATTACCCCTCACTGGAATGAGCTTGACAAGCTCATTACAATAAGGAGGGTTCAAATGATATGGTTTTGTTGAAGTTTATAAAAAATGTCTGTACTTCACAAATTGTATATTATTCAATGCATGCCATTGATCGTTAGAGAAGGGTTAATTGCTTGCTGGGTCGAACTGAAGTACGCTGCTGTCTACTCACAAAAATTAAAAATTGCAGGTTCGATGGTGTGCAGGAGATAACTTACCTGAAACTTGAAAGAATGGGCATTGTTAAGCCAATAATTTCCTAATATTGTCCAATAGGTCTACATTTTGGTACTCTTGCAAGATTTTTCGCATACTCAATCACTTACTATTTTCAACAATGTTGTTCAAAATATGCCGGGCGTGCCCACTTCCAACCCTGGCTCCATGGTCCCGTAAAATGTTTTGAAATGACTATTTAGAATGTAGTGTCCTCATGGACAAAATGTTCAGGGCCAACTCGACTTGGAAGGGACATTCCTGTGTACTTCGGGAAAGGAATCGGAGCCTCTGGAACTGGGAAAATTTGTGTCATGAAGGTCTAAACTAGAAAAACAAATTTTTGTATGTTTTTACAAAGTGGATACAAATGATTTTGATTGATATTTGTTGTCCTGATGTATCAGATGTCATGATGTAATGAAGAGATGAAAATTACAACAATTCATTGTTTTGATCAGAAAAAATACTTAATTATCAGGCATGAACTATGCATAAAAAGTTTCAGTGGTTTAGAGAAGGAGAATAAATGCTGATTTGGTGATGGGAAAGGATCCTTTTTTGGTACTCTGTTGCTGGTACGGATTATCACTACTTGGGGATGTGGTGATGAGATGCAACAGTTAAAAACCAAGCTTCCAGAAATGATAAAGAGTTCTTTTCGACAACTGATCATACTTTGCAGTGTGCAAAATTTCTGAAATTACCCTAACCGACAGACCTTTTATGTTTGGGTTGGACAAGCCGAACATTCGGCTGTGTAAAGATTCTTGGGAAGCTGTTTTTTAATCATTAACAAGTATTACTATATTGCATGGGATTGAAATATATATAGCCTCTCAAGGCAAAAATCTAAAAATCTTTGAAAATACAAGAAAGGCTGATTAATTTACTTAGACCATTCAAGATGCATATTTGGTAGATGGTCATCCATTCATGTAATCACCATGTGAACGAAACAAGTGTTCCTGTAAAATTTTGCACACTGTTTTATTCACTGATTGCATTTTAATTTGATGAAAACATGTGTGTCATCTACAAAACAAAACTTTCCCCAAGAAAATGGTGCCCAGAATGGATGTAAATACAATAAATTCAGAACAGTTCAAAAAATTGAGGAAGGAATTCTGTGTTCTCCCTTGCATCATATTACAGTATTCATCATGAGCGATATCCAGTTATCCTAGGCTGATAATATTTTATTGTTAAATCACTGTTTGTAACAAGCCCATGGTTAAGGTGCTACAAAAGTACGGGAAATTTGTTTTCTTTGAAATTTCCACCACTGATATTCCATAAATGTGAATTAAATATCCACAAAATATACATCAAAACAAAGGCTGAGATGCATAGAGCACAAAAATATATGTTAATCAACTCATGGAGTTGACACAGCCAGCAATGGTTCCTGGAAGTCTGCTACTGTATATGTTCGGGAACTGATAAAAAATAATACAGTGGTGTAGCCAGGGAGGGGGATGCCACCCCACTAAAATTATAGTGCCCCCCTCCCCCTCCTCCAAATGGGAAAATTAAAGCATCAGAGGGTCCCAGATTCACGCTGAGGGTAGGTGCATTATATTTTCAAACTTTTATTTCAGGAGCCCTTTTCCGCATCTGGACCTCCACCAATAGGAAGGAGGATACCGTAGGCCTGAGGTGGGGTAAGTATGGCCTTCCCATTGGTGGAGGTTTGCCCCCACCCACCAATTGGAGAACCATACCTACCTACTCCCCAGGCCTACAATGACCTGGAACCCGGCAACCCCCAAAAAGATTACGCCCCCACCCATTAATACATAGCCAAAATAATATTTCAGAACAACTTGTGGCCAAATATGCTTCAGTAATCATTATAATTGATATTGTATATATATTTTTTATGTTCTATACATCACACTCTCATTTTGATGCATAATGTGTGGTCATACTAAACACTGAGGGATACCGAGTATTAGGAAAATAGTAGGAATGGAATGAAAAGGGTATGAGGTGGAGTATTATGAGTTTATAAATAGATTTAAGCAGTGAGTGCATGGTTTTAATGCCATATTTGAGAATTATGAATGCTAAAATAATAGAGCTCATAAAAAATCTTCCTCTCAGTATTTAGTAGGAAGTTTTGGTAATTAGTATTTATAGCGGCCGCACCTCGGTAAGAGATAGCATGAGTTACAGTGCTGGAAATGAACAAAATGACAGATGCAGTTTCAAGCTCTGTGAAATCAGAGACAGGAGTAAAATGCACCTGTGAAATATTAGTACATGTATTGAATTTTAAGAGAATACCATCACCAAACACCAGAAAGAAACTTTAAATTTTAAGGACCTGCTGAACTATGATAGTAACTTGTCACTGGCCACAGAGTGCAGCTTTCTCAAAGCAACATACAATTATATGTCCTCAAAGTGTAATAGAGCTCCACAATATTTGTCAATAAGTGCATTATTTTTAAATCCAGTTAAATAGAAAGCATGGGTGCCAATGGGAGCATTCACACTTGCATTTATCTCATTTCCAGAAATGGAGAGTTAGTGATGGAATTGTGGTCCTAGATGACAAGGCAAAACCCAGAGTTTTTTTTATGGCTGCACAGTAAATCAATAAACCAATATATACCGGTATTCAATCCAGTATTGATTGAACAGTGAATAAAATCTTGAAGTTTGAGATAACCTACATATGCTTATCGTTCATCTGGACATTAATAAAGAGGATCGATTACAGTACAGACATTGTGGACGGGTCAAAATCCAATGGGTGGGGATTTTTCCATGCAAATAATTCAGAGATGATCCGACACCTACATGTAGCGTAATTTCCACCAATGAAACGCCAGGGTAATCGTGGTGCATCATTAGTGGAAATTTTGCTAGATGATTATTTCTGAATTATATGCGTGGAAAAAATGTCAACCGGTGGATTTTGACGAGTCCACGATAGCCCTACTGGATGACAGTTTACAGATTTGGAAAGCATCTGTGGCAAGCACATGGGGCAGAGCGTCAGCTGTCTTAGGGAGTTTGAGCATTGAAGAGAAGGGTCTTCCCACAGGAACATTTTAAAACAGTGCTATCGAATATGGTGATGAGACACAACTTTTTGACAAACTGTTTGTAGTTCCAGATGAACAACTTTTCGGTTATATGTTTTTTTCATTTCAGATAACCATTAACCACCAGAGGAACAATAAAATAATTCCTCTCAAATTTTATGACCTGATTGAATAGTGGTGTAATTACAAAAATATCAATTTATTGTCACTATTTATTTACCAACAATTTAATTTTCAAGATGCCTCAAGTATTTTTTTTGCCTGTAGTCTCGAATGAACATCATCCCTCTACCTAATAAATCAGCCGCATCACCAAATTGCGCAGTCGAAAAAATATTATTTTTAATAAAAACTGAGCAAAACCATATCAAGTGACCCCTCAATTAAAGCAAGTCTGTCGAGCTCATTCCAATGAGGGGGTCACATGATATGGTTTTATTGCTAAACTAATATTTAAAATAAATGAAATAAATAAATGACACTGTAGCTCAACTTGTCAAGACATGTACATGTATAGTATGTGACACAGCAATGACAAACATCTAGGTAATGACCTGATAACAAAGGTACACATAAAGTATTGTAACAGTCTGTACATAAATACTGACCGTAGCCTGTAACAAATGTATAGGTAAAGTATTGTAAAGGTGGGTGACAGTCAGATGCTAAACTAGAAAAAAATCTTTCAGTCCCTGAGTGGGTCTGACTGAACCCCAAAATATTTGTTCTCATAGCACAGTGATAACAAAGGCACCCCAAAACACACTCATTTCTGTCCCAAGGTGAAAACAAAGGGACCAGTACCCAAGAAGTTTTGTGAAGATCAGTTCATAAATACGAGCTGTATAGAAGTTGTGACAAAAAACTGATTGGACCTAATTTCGGTACAAAATGGCCACTGGCAGCCATCTTGAATTTTGGACTGCAATCAGAAACACTCGTTCTCGTCCCAAGGTGATAACAAAGGTACCCAAGAAGTTTCATAAAGATCGGTTCATAAATAAGGCCTCTAGTCTGAGCCGTATAGAAGTTGTGTACAAAAAACTGATTAGACCCAAGTTTGGTACAAAATGGCCACTGGCAGCCATCTTGAATTGTGGACCGCACTCAGAAACACTCGTTCTCATCCCAAGGTGATAACAAAGGTACCCAAGAAATTACGTGAAGATCGGTTGATAAATACAGCATCTAGCCAGAGCCGTATTGACATGTGTACTTACTGTGTGTAAGTAGCACTGAAAAAATCAAAGTTTATCTAATTTGCATAATTTCTGCACGAGAAAAAAACCCCGCATTTTTGTGATGTATCCCATGGTACTAAACATTCACACAAAATTTTTTTCAAATCAGCACTTTCATATGGAAGTTCTGTGCAAAAATCTGATTGCACCTAATTCTGTACAAAATGGCTGCCATTGGCCATCTTGAATTTTGGACCGCACCCCAAAACACTCGTTCTCGTCCCACGGTGATACCAAAGGTACCCAAGAAGTTTCGTAAAGATCGGTTTATAAATACGGCCTCTAGCCCGAGCCGTATTGGCATTTGCACTTACAGTGCTGAAAGTAACACTAAATACATCAAAGTTAGTCTAATTTGCATAGTTTACGTACGAGAAAAAAACCTGTATTATATGTGATGTATCCCATGGTACTAAACATTCATACAAAAAATTATTCAAATGAGCGCTTTCATATGGAAGTTCTGTGCAAAAAACTTATTTCACCTTAGTCTGTACAAAATGGCCGCCAGCAGACAACTTGAATTTTGGATTGGCCCCAAAAACACCGCCAAAGTTGAGCTAAAAATTGTGATATTGTCAGCGTTGGGTACAAGGTAATTCAAACTGAATCATCAAGGCATGCTGATTCATTCCAACAATGATGGTTCAAGTCCAGATTATTGGACATACAGAATGCAGATAGTGTATTATCACTAAATCACCCATAGAATGGAGATTCCACCCAAACAATAATTGCTAATTTGTTGCAATGCATCACAAGCACAAGCAAAACTCCAGCCAATGAACCTCCGGGTTAAACCTGGATGTACACCGGCTGAAACATTTTGTTTTTTGTCCATATGTACAGTATTTGAAAGTGATACTTTCGGTGATAACTCCACTCTGCCAATGATTTAATCACAAACCACTCTCCACGTACTGTATGTTCAGTTATCTGAACAGCCTTTCAATACACTGGCATACCTCAGTATTTTTATTTATACTGATACTGGTATTTAATTTTGAATATCGCGCAGCCCTAGCGCTTCTGTCAAATTTCTAAAGAAAGCCCATTGTGCACAAGAATGGCACAAATTTGACAACAATTTCAAAGGAAAAGTGAATAATCTGTCAAGACAACAACTCAAGGCCTGAATATGGGGAATATCATAAATTAAGTGAACCAATAAGTCTTGATGAGGTCATGGGTATAATTACAAAATGTCCACCGAAGACGAAGTCTCTTACAAAATATCGAAACAGTGTTCCAACATCATCTTCAGTGGACTTGAAACAAGCTTGCTTGGATGGGACCAGCATACATATTAAATAAATAGAGAGATTAATACAGATATAAGACCCCTCTTTAAGGGCTTTAGTGTCTGTGTCTTTGGGTGTATGTGCTTGTGGGGATGTGTGTAGTGTTGTCATGAGGCTAACCCCACTACCTTATACAGTGGTAGCTAGGTACTGACTGTAAAAACCGGCACGGTACTTAACATGCTATATTTACACCAAATTAATACCCTATATTCTAGTTAAACTGGAAGCAATGTAATGGACACTGCACTGCCCTGGACTAGTCCACTTGGAAACAAATGGACCACCTAGCTGTGTACCAGACTGCTATTTGTTGGACTGGGTCACAAGATATTTCAAATCCCACAGTGTCCCTGGACCCTGTACAACTTTGGCATGGTGAAACTTTTATTCATTCAGTGCATGGGTCTGATCATATATGCATATCTGATTATAACTACGATCTAAAATGTCTTGGATGTCTCCCACCTTCAACATACATGTCTGTTTCTCGACAGATGGGTAATGAGGGTGAAAACTTCAAAAACAAAAAGGGTCAACTAAAAACCCAAGGCTATATTAATGCTGTTGACCCCGAGCCAGAATGGCTAAAAAATATACTGAATATATACATATACTAAATACAACCTGCAGCTTCGGGTGTACTGATTCTTATCATAGTACGCCACAAAAGACTACTAGTAATAATGGCATAAAGCCAATAATAGCAAAACAATTTAAAAGCTGGTCCAAGGACTGGATAAAAGCTGATGAGAGTACATGTACTATTTTCATCAAATATTACTGTTGTCTATGTTGTGCAGGGCTCGATTTTACTGGATTCACAGAGCAGATTTCTAATCGATTTTTAACTAGAGCTAATCAATTTCAAAAGAAAAATCATGTCAATAATAGGAAATGCTAACCCAAATTTATCCAAGCAGGGTTACAGCGGTTGATGACATGTGCGCCATCATCGTGCAGTACGCCATAGTACACGGCATCAACGTGCTCCCATGTAGGCAACCGGGATAAAGTGCCTTGCCCAAGGACACAAAATGGACCATTCCGGACATTGATTGAACTTGGGCCCTCTAGCATACAGGCACTCGACGTATTATCAGATTTTATCAATTTTAATAACATGTATATTTATATTATCATTACCAAAAAGGCAAAGATATGACACTTCCCAGATCAAAATTTTCAACAATGTCTAAAATAGCGAATACCTCATCGATCTCGCTCATTTAAACAACAAAATGTTGTGTAATTCGCAGAGCCCCTGAGAGTTTGAGCCCAAGATTGACGGAAATTTGACTTTTATTCGCATCTTTTTCACTTTTTATTAACTGAATCGAGAGAGTAGGCTATCCAAGCCGGCTGCCCCCTCTAAATTTTTCTTCCCACGTAATCTACATGTATTTATGGTGTAATGGTTACAACTATGACCTAAGAAACTAAATGAATTTCTGATTCGGGGTATCAGATTAACTTGAGAATTTTTGTAGTTTGCATGTGGATGACACACGCCCACCCCCTCCCTCCCAACAAACTTGCAGTTAAAATATCAATAGCATGACTAGTAATGTTAATTTTAAATATCTGTATATGACAATCAGACATGTTACCATGACAACATCTTTGATGCTTTTACCATCATTTTTCGAGAGATTAAAATGTTTTTATTGAAGTTAAGTTGTTGTGTTGTTTTGTGTTGTATTGAGTGAAGCATAAAGACTTTTGAAATGCACGCAATTGTGTCTATAGGTAGACGACCAAGGAACCCGTAGCGTGGCACTCATTGTTCGGTTACCAGATAACAGCTGGCATGATTAGTTGACTCTCTCGATTCATATTTTAGAGATTGTTAAAAAATTTGATTTGGAGAGTATCATACATTTACTTTTTTTAGTATTGATAATATAATATATATTGTATTAAAATTGATAAAACCTGATAATACGTTGAGTGCCTGTGCCTCTAGCATAGAAGTCTAACAGTCTACCACTGAGATACTGCACTCCCTAGTGGGGAATTAAATCTTACAAGTTGAGACTTCTATTTTCTTACATAAGTAAACAATAACCAAATAATAAATTTGGGACATTAAAATATTTTGCTTTACTATACGTGTAAGTCAAAGTATAATTTGCTGAAAAAAAATCCATATAGGGCGACTTGCTCCAATACGATGATGTTAAATGTTGGGACGAAAGCCATTGCCAAACGCCGTGGACTCTTTTCCCTGAATGGTGTCACATGCACATAGCAGGCCCCTAATCTGTCACAAAATATCATAGCAACATAAAAAATTCAGATTTCCTCTCCAAAATCTCATTGATTGTTGCTGGCCCATGTAACACAAACCTTAAAGCTTAATGGGCCACCATAAATTCAGAAGGAGGCATTTCCCCCATTTGAAGCCCTGAACATCACATATTTTTTCGAATACAATTTATTGGTTAAGTCAGCTAACTTTTTTTTCATCGTTTGGTCCGACTTTTTTGAGAGAGACCACGACCTACATGGTGTAATTCATGAAATTTTTCAACATGAAAAAACCCCAAAATTATTTGCCAATTTTTCAATACCTTTCCACATTTGCGTCAACTTGTGAGTAGTATATAATTGCTCACATGGCGAAGGCGAGTTTTTCGACGCAATCACAACAAGTAGAAATCAGATCAGATACATGCAGTGCATTAGTATCAAAGCGGCGATGGGGGTGGACTTCAGGCAAGTAATACTGGACACTCACAAGGCAAGTTTAAAAGAAAAAAAAAATATTATGTCCAGACATGGTGAATATCTTTCGACTCAGTCATTTAAGGTCTACCAAATGTTCGCTCAATATAATGGTGAGAGAAGAGAGAAGACCAAGTTTCCAATATGATGCCAGTGACATGTTCCCCTCAGTATTACTAAGGGGAGTATTAACTCGAGGAGTAAACTTACCTCGAGGGGAGTGAACTGACAAGAGTCATTGCAGTTTTCTGATTTTGTGTTGTTTTTTTTTAGCCTGTGCATATACTTTGTCCGCCATTTGAAAGTCGAACGAATCAGCCTGTACTGTCTTAACCAATAAAAGAGAAAATTAAGGTTTCATATTTCACGCAGTAATGCAAATAAAAAAAGCTGCATACCAAATATCAAAAGATTCTTATTGGTTGATCTGAAGAAGAAGATTTTTAAAGAATATTCCTCATACTGCACTAATTTAAACATTTGGGCTCCCACAGGGAGCCCAAATATGGACCCAGGGAATTGATTTCAATAAACATGTGAAACAATCTTCCAAAGATGTTATATGTGAAATTTGAAAGCTTTTAGAGCAGTGGTTTGAGAGAAAAGTAGTCTTATATGTTTTTCCCATTACCCACAGGGTTAAAAAATGCTGACTCAGAAATTTTTCAAAGTCCCAGAAAAGTACCCCATGATAAAACCGATAGCAATTTTTTTTTATCATTCCATTCTGTTAGTCCCAAGGAAGCTTCACACCAAATAAGAATTCTCAGTGCCGTGTAGTTTTGGAGATATGGGCGTTTTAATTATTTCTATTTTTAGCTCCTGCGGTTCTCATGGGGTAACGGGAAAAAAAATGGATGTTAAAAAACAAATTCATTTGGGACGAATTGACTCGATACTCTGAAAAAAATTGTTAGCATGATTTGCCACGGTTGTCACTTTGGGACGAAACATCCTGCCATGCTGGGTGAAAGATCCCAGGATGAACAGGGTTTGGGATGAAATGTCACGTAACCATGAGACCCACACATCTCGCAAAGAATAATTTGCTGAAAACAAAATTGCGTCCAAGGCGATTTGCACCGATACAATGATTTGAAATGTTGGGACAAATGATTGGAATCGTCCTGTTAAAAAAAAAAACAAATTCATTTGGGGCGAATGAACTCGATACTCTGAAAAAATGTTGGAATGAATCGTCCTGGTTGCCACTTTGGGACGAAACATCCTGGGATGAACCGGTTTGGGGATGAAATGTCCCGTAACCATGTGACCCACCCACCCCAAGAATTTTGATACCCTAGCTTTGTTCTTGTATATGTACAGCACATTTGGCCACAAGTTGTTCTCGTGAAATATTATTAAATTATCAGTTCTGGTACGAATACGGTAGTAGACTTCCATGAACCAGTGGTGCCTAGGTCAATGAGTTGATTACACACGTGTTTCGTGTTTTATACATCTGAATCTTCATTTTGATGTACATTTTGTGTATATTTGAAATGAAGGAATATCAGAGGTGAGAATTTTCAAAATAAACACAATTTCATTAATTATATAGCCTCTTAAAATTTCGGAGTCCCTTAGCTCAACTTCTGTGCTTTGTTTGCAGTTTATATTTCAAATCGGATATTTATTGCTGCAATTTGCAAACAAGAATAGCACGTAATTTAAGTCGTAAATATCAAAGCTATTCTCCGCTTGAATTCCAGCTACGGAGTCCCCACTATTCGGGTGGTCGAAACCAGCTGTTGGAAATGTTCAGACCAGAAAGAGCTTATTTTATGATTTCGATATTTATGGCTCCTTCTCTCTCCGACAAAAATGATCGATTATAAAAATCAGCCACCCAGACCCACTTGGCTTTCATTTCAATTGGAATATGCCGAAATTTGGTGAAACGGCATTCGGCAAGTTGTGAATGTGATTGACGGTCTTCATCAGAGACTCCTCACCAAAGAAATAATGGCGTATGTAGTTCAATATTTATTTTACAAGCACTCAAGTCATATAAATACCCACAAATTTATTTGTGACTGAAATTATACGGTCATGCTTATTGTAAGTTTCATTAAACACGAAAGTAGGCCTACATCAACATCCGGTGCACGTTATTCACGCGAGAATTTGAGAAGCCTCCGAAACGCCGTAAAATGAAAAAGTGATCTTTGCAAACCATAAAATATATGGATATTCCTAATTTCTTTAAAAAAGCGTATATGTTTGGTAAACTTGTCTGAAATTACTTCCAGTATGAATATAATGACGAAAAACCGTAGTATGACAAAACATACGCTTTAAAAATATGAATTACAGGCGCGTCAAAAATCGCCCGCAAATATATACGGTTTTCCAAGTTTGAGTTTTTTAGCATGGAATATCTCGAAAAATGTTGTTTTAAATTAAAAACAGATTTCTTCTCGTTATTTAGTGTGCAAAACTTAACATTTCTGCATACAGGGGTTTCTGCACACATCTCTTGTTCTTTTGCGCGGAGGCACTGAACATTAGGGCAACGTGAAACAGGTTGCCCAAATGTTTTAGCACGTAAAAAACCGACCTTTGGACAACTTTCGGTTGTCCAAATGTCGTTTACATGAATATATATATATAACTTCGTCAAATTGCCGTCATGCTCGGAAGTTTACTTCCTTCTAAGCGGCTTTCATTTTTGACTAATACTTATTCCGTTACGTTAAGTGCCGTACCAATGTGTATCGCGTCACGGGAACGTAAAATAAGCTTATATAATAAAAGTTTATATGCCCGGCTCATGCACACACATAATATATCTGCTTAAATATTTGTTCCCCCACAGTATACTTGAGAGTGCCCATGATTAAAAGCCAACTCAAAAAACTAGAAAAAAACAAACTGATAGACAAAAAAGTATTAGCGTACATGATACCTAAGCAGCCACAGGCTGGTAGAGTAAAAGGTAACCCCAAAATGCATAAAAATGAAGCCCCTTTAAGAACAATAATTTCGGGAATAAACCACCCAACAGAGAAAATAGCAGAAGTGATGGAGTCTGAATTAAAACAACACGTTGAGTCATTACCATCCTACATACGCGACACCACACATTTCTTGAACAGACTGGACAGTATACCCCAACCACTCCCTGAAAACAGCATAATGTACTGTATGGACGTCAAGAAACTATATCCAAGCGTCCCACGTAATGAAGGTATATTAGCATGTAAAAAAGCACTAGAAAACTCTAAAGGAAAATTATTCCCAACAGAGATAGGTCTTAAACTAATAGAAACTGTTTTGGACAACAACAATTTTTCATTTAAAGGAAGACATTATTTACAAACCGACGGCGTTGCAATAGGCTCGCGATTAGGGATGAATTATGCGTGCACATATATGGGTGAATGGGAAGAGAAACTGTCAAAAGCATCGAAGTTACACCCCCTTGAACAGGTACGGTACGTTGATGATATCTGGGGAGTATGGACGCATGGGTTGGAGTCTCTGAAACAATATCATTCTTTAGCAAATACGATACATCCAAGAATACAGGTTGATTTAAGGTGGTCTGAAAATGAGATAGAATTCTTAGACACGATAGTCAAAATTGAAGACGGATTTCTTAAAACCGGTTTATATACAAAACCCACGGACACGCATCAATACCTACACGCAAAGTCAGATCACCCAATCAACACTAAAAGAGCGATACCATATGGAATAGCTTCAAGAGTAAAAAGAATTTGTTCCGATAATGCTGAATATGAATGCCACAAAAATGATATAAAACAACACCTGCATGCCAGAGGTTACGACGAAAAGTTTGTAAGCGAACAACTAGAAAAGGTTGATCAAATCCAGCGCAAACAGTTACTTGAAAAACGATCCAACAAATCAACCGGCGAAAGAGTCCCGTTTGTGGTCACCTACTCGCGGCGCCTCCCCGACATCGGGAAAATAACGCGGGAGCGGATGCCCATTTTACACCGCTCAAAACGCATGAAGTTGGCATTCGAAAAACCTCCCCTGATTTCGTACAAAAGACTGAAAAATTTGGGAGATATCATAGTCCACAGCAAGCATAATAAAATGTTCAACAATCAAGGGACGGGATCTGATAGATGCGAAAGAAAATGTGCAATCTGTGGGTTTATGCTCCAAACAAAACAATTCGCAGACAAGAACGGGACGGCCTACCACATAGGCAAAAAAATCACCTGCCTGTCCAGGAATGTGATATATGGGATTTTCTGCGACAAGTGCAATGAAGTTGTGTACGTGGGGGAGACGGGGACAAAATTGTATGAGAGAATGCAAAACCACCTGAGTAGAATAAAACTTGAGGTTATGGATGAACCGATACCACATCATTTTCTGACGAAACACCATAGTATAAACAATTTTAAGATTATTGGGATTGAACAAATTAATAAACAAAATACAGCTTACAGGAGGGGTCGTGAAGCATTTTGGATTAACAAGCTTCAAACACTAGAACCCAATGGGCTCAATAGACAAGAATAATTCCAAATATTCTCATTTATAAACTTGCTGAACGGGGGGGGGGGGGGGGGGGGGTGGGGGGTGGGGGGGATATAAATTAGTGTACAGAGCAATTACACCTGAACACGCATTGGTGTTGAACATAGCGTGTATATGTTGTGAGATTATGATCATTTGGTATATGTCAGTGCGTACACCATGTGTATGTGGTGTGTGTGTGTGTGTGTGTGTGGGGGGGGGGGGGGGGTATGGAACCCTAGCCTACGATTGTCAGTGTAGACATTATAGGAGGGACTGCCCTTAGATCAGTGGTGAAGGGCATATATATGCTGCAATAGTGGGCGGGGGCAAGACATTTACACACCCTGGAAGGATTGGGCGGGGGGGGGGGGAGGTTATTACTACGCAAGGAGGGTATAAAAAAATTATATTTTCCATCAGCGGTATTGATGTCTGATTGACGCGGGTTGGGTACTGGGGCGGAGATATGGAGGCGCGCTTTTAAATGATTGAATGATTCGGGCCAAGGAGTGGTTGGATGTGTGAATACGGTATACGAACTTACTTGCCTCTGCCTCTGTTACCAGGGCGAGGTTTTAGAAATAGTGTCTAATTCATATTTGTTATTTACGTAATAACGCGGAACATATCTTTACTTGTTGCCACCCAAGGAAGATATTATACGGTATTTTTTCATAATTTACACTTGAATACAAAAAGCAAAGTGAAGCGCGGAACATATCTTTACTTGTTGCCACCCAAGGAAGATATGATACAGTTATTTTGCGCGTAATAGACTCGGATACGGGGAACAACATGAAACGGGGAACATATCTTTACCACCCAAGGGAGATATGATACGGTGTTTTTACAAGCAATACACTTGAATATGGAGAACAACGCGTTTGAACAATTCGGGTCAAGGAATGGTTGAATGTGTGAATACTGCATGCGAACTCGCTTCTGCCTCTGTTACCAGGGCGAGGTTGAGATAAATGATTGAATGCTTCTAATTCTAAGGCTGAGAACAAAAAATGCGCGCAATAACGCGGAATATATCTCCACTCGTTACCACCTAAGGAAGATATGATACGGTCTTGTTTGTCCATAATTTACAATTAAAAACAGTGAACAACGTGTAATGCGGAACATATCTTTACTTGTTGCCACCCAAGGAAGACATGCATCGGCGATTTTACAGACGGGTTCGTGATTAGGAGCTAGGCAGCCACTTGCCAAATAATAAATCGATCTGTAAGACGTACGCGTATCACGATCAATTTTATAATTCCCATTCAACAATTAGGATCAGCGTGACGCTAAATTTTACGTTCCCGTGACGCGATACACATTGGTACGGCACTTAACGTAACGGAATAAGTATTAGTCGAAAATGAAAGCCGCTTAGAAGGAAGTAAACTTCCGAGCATGACGGCAATTTGACGAAGTTATATAAAATATTTGATGAAGTGTATGTTTATGCCGACTAAAAGAATTCCAAGGAAAGATGTCGTACCAAGTAATGCGCGAAAGGAACGTATAAAATCGGATTTTCAGGAATTATCGCGAAAAGGGAAGACGGTCTGCAATGTGGGACGGAAACTAATTGAAAAAATAAACAAACGCGAATCACACATAAAATTTCTTAGAAAATGCCAGGAAGAAAATATAATACCGCGAGGATTCAAAGTGAAATGGAATATGACATCGGATGTCAGTGGAAGACGAAAATCGGAATATGAAAACCTTTTAAATGAAACATCAGAGAGACTGGTAGATATTACGCGATTAGAATTCGAGGAACAGTTGGGTCTTCTGAGGGATGAGTTCGCGAAGTTAAAAAATTCGATAAATTCCCGTTTCAACATCTCGGATAAAGAGGCAATTTTGAAGATAATAAAGAACCATGGTGATAAAATCCAAGTCCTTACTGAAAGAACAAAAGATAAGAAGATAGCGGGACTGGGTGATTCAGACGGTACCGACCTACCTGGAAAGAATGTATCGCTGTTGGAAATAAATAATGTGTTAAAAGTATTAGGAATAAAATTACAGAAGAAACTTCCCAGCCACACTGATATCGCAACACACAACATTGAACTGAGAAGGCAAGGGTTTGGATTGCAAAATGTTAGAGCTGATGGAAATTGTTTTTATAGATGCATCAGCAAAATCTGTACAGGCGATGAGGAATATCATCATGTAATACGGAAACGAGTAATGGAGTATGTGGAACATCACGCGAAAATAATGTCTAAATATATAGATGGGCCAGTATCAGGATTCATTAGAAACAGATCAAAAACGAATGGTAGTATTGAGAGCTGGGCAACAGATGAGGATATAATAGGTTTGGTGAATATGCTGGGAATAGGGATTCATGTATATTGTAAGTATGGTCAAAATTACAGGTGGGTGCGATTCGAACCTGAAAAACCGGTGAGTACAAATGAATTAAATTTCTATCTCTTTTTGAATGATTCTCATTTTCAGGTTGCACAAATGATTGGAACTATGAAGAAGACAAATGGGCCTAAAACAATCAAATACAAATACTTGCAGTCACAAAATATTTCCGCGTTCCGTAGGGATGAACCAAAACTGAATCCCCGGGGTTATTCAAAAAAAATTACCGACAAAAAGTCTGCGAAACCCTCCAAGAAGGACGAATCTGTGAATCCCCGGGGTTATACAAAACAAATTACCGACAAAAAGTCTGAGAAACCCTCCATAAAGGATAAATCTGTAGAAGTTGAGAATATGAGCGATGATCAAAATAACATGTATGTAGATATAAAGAGTAAAATTCTGCACAACGAAACTAAAATAAATCAGCAAAATAACGTGTTTAATTTATCCGGTAAGAAACTAACAAAACACCAAAGAACATTACTTAAAAGGGGTCTCAAGTTTGTCCCAACGGAAAGAACTTTGGATATAGCGAACCTTATCGTTGAGATAAAAGAATGGGAGCGAAGAATGTGACTATGTGAGTATTTCCTAGACAATAAACAGCAATATATTAATGATAAATTTAAAGAAAGTAACCCGTGGACCCCTAAAGAAGGTAGAGATAAGCACCTTGACCTTTATTTAGAGATAGTACGGGAAGATATTTTGAAGGGCATAAAAAAACGCGTGCGAAACAACATAACAAAAATGGAAGAGAAGGCTCTGAAGGAGTTGTTAAATGATAATACAATAGTCGTGCGACCAGCCGATAAAGGGTCTGGAATAACCGTTTTGGATGCAAGTAAATATGAAAATGAGATCTTGATGGAATTGGGGGACCAAACAACATACAAAGAAGTACCTGTAAATCTGACAGAGAAAATAACAAACAAGATTAAAAGCCAACTCAAAAAACTAGAAAAAAACAAACTGATAGACAAAAAAGTATTAGCGTACATGATACCTAAGCAGCCACAGGCTGGTAGAGTAAAAGGTAACCCCAAAATGCATAAAAATGAAGCCCCTTTAAGAACAATAATTTCGGGAATAAACCACCCAACAGAGAAAATAGCAGAAGTGATGGAGTCTGAATTAAAACAACACGTTGAGTCATTACCATCCTACATACGCGACACCACACATTTCTTGAACAGACTGGACAGTATACCCCAACCACTCCCTGAAAACAGCATAATGTACTGTATGGACGTCAAGAAACTATATCCAAGCGTCCCACGTAATGAAGGTATATTAGCATGTAAAAAAGCACTAGAAAACTCTAAAGGAAAATTATTCCCAACAGAGATAGGTCTTAAACTAATAGAAACTGTTTTGGACAACAACAATTTTTCATTTAAAGGAAGACATTATTTACAAACCGACGGCGTTGCAATAGGCTCGCGATTAGGGATGAATTATGCGTGCACATATATGGGTGAATGGGAAGAGAAACTGTCAAAAGCATCGAAGTTACACCCCCTTGAACAGGTACGGTACGTTGATGATATCTGGGGAGTATGGACGCATGGGTTGGAGTCTCTGAAACAATATCATTCTTTAGCAAATACGATACATCCAAGAATACAGGTTGATTTAAGGTGGTCTGAAAATGAGATAGAATTCTTAGACACGATAGTCAAAATTGAAGACGGATTTCTTAAAACCGGTTTATATACAAAACCCACGGACACGCATCAATACCTACACGCAAAGTCAGATCACCCAATCAACACTAAAAGAGCGATACCATATGGAATAGCTTCAAGAGTAAAAAGAATTTGTTCCGATAATGCTGAATATGAATGCCACAAAAATGATATAAAACAACACCTGCATGCCAGAGGTTACGCTAGAAAAGGTTGATCAAATCCAGCGCAAACAGTTACTTGAAAAACGATCCAACAAATCAACCGGCGAAAGAGTCCCGTTTGTGGTCACCTACTCGCGGCGCCTCCCCGACATCGGGAAAATAACGCGGGAGCGGATGCCCATTTTACACCGCTCAAAACGCATGAAGTTGGCATTCGAAAAACCTCCCCTGATTTCGTACAAAAGACTGAAAAAATTGGGAGATATCATAGTCCACAGCAAGCATAATAAAATGTTCAACAATCAAGGGACGGGATCTGATAGATGCGAAAGAAAATGTGCAATCTGTGGGTTTATGCTCCAAACAAAACAATTCGCAGACAAGAACGGGACGGCCTACCACATAGGCAAAAAAATCACCTGCCTGTCCAGGAATGTGATATATGGGATTTTCTGCGACAAGTGCAATGAAGTTGTGTACGTGGGGGAGACGGGGACAAAATTGTATGAGAGAATGCAAAACCACCTGAGTAGAATAAAACTTGAGGTTATGGATGAACCGATACCACATCATTTTCTGACGAAACACCATAGTATAAACAATTTTAAGATTATTGGGATTGAACAAATTAATAAACAAAATACAGCTTACAGGAGGGGTCGTGAAGCATTTTGGATTAACAAACTTCAAACACTAGAACCCAATGGGCTCAATAGACAAGAATAATTCCAAATATTCTCATTTATAAACTTGTTGAACGGGGGGGGGGGGGGGGGGGGGGTGGGGGGGGTGGGGGGATATAAATTAGTGTACAGAGCAATTACACCTGAACACGCATTGGTGTTGAACATAGCGTGTATATGTTGTGAGATTATGATCATTTGGTATATGTCAGTGCGTACACCATGTGTATGTGGTGTGTGTGTGTGTGTGTGTGTGGGGGGGGGGGGGGGTATGGAACCCTAGCCTACGATTGTCAGTGTAGACATTATAGGAGGGACTGCCCTTAGATCAGTGGTGAAGGGCATATATATGCTGCAATAGTGGGCGGGGACAAGACATTTACACACCCTGGAAGGATTGGGCGGTGGGGGGGGGGGGGGGGAGGTTATTACTACGCAAGGAGGGTATAAAAAAATTATATTTTCCATCAGCGGTATTGATGTCTGATTGACGCGGGTTGGGTACTGGGGCGGAGATATGGAGGCGCGCTTTTAAATGATTGAATGATTCGGGCCAAGGAGTGGTTGGATGTGTGAATACGGTATACGAACTTACTTGCCTCTGCCTCTGTTACCAGGGCGAGGTTTTAGAAATAGTGTCTAATTCATATTTGTTATTTACGTAATAACGCGGAACATATCTTTACTTGTTGCCACCCAAGGAAGATATTATACGGTATTTTTTCATAATTTACACTTGAATACAAAAAGCAAAGTGAAGCGCGGAACATATCTTTACTTGTTGCCACCCAAGGAAGATATGATACAGTTATTTTGCGCGTAATAGACTCGGATACGGGGAACAACATGAAACGGGGAACATATCTTTACCACCCAAGGGAGATATGATACGGTGTTTTTACAAGCAATACACTTGAATATGGAGAACAACGCGTTTGAACAATTCGGGTCAAGGAATGGTTGAATGTGTGAATACTGCATGCGAACTCGCTTCTGCCTCTGTTACCAGGGCGAGGTTGAGATAAATGATTGAATGCTTCTAATTCTAAGGCTGAGAACAAAAAATGCGCGCAATAACGCGGAATATATCTCCACTCGTTACCACCTAAGGAAGATATGATACGGTCTTGTTTGTCCATAATTTACAATTAAAAACAGTGAACAACGTGTAATGCGGAACATATCTTTACTTGTTGCCACCCAAGGAAGACATGCATCGGCGATTTTACAGACGGGTTCGTGATTAGGAGCTAGGCAGCCACTTGCCAAATAATAAATCGATCTGTAAGACGTACGCGTATCACGATCAATTTTATAATTCCCATTCAACAATTAGGATCAGCGTGACGCTAAATTTTACGTTCCCGTGACGCGATACACATTGGTACGGCACTTAACGTAACGGGATAAGTATTAGTCAAAAATGAAAGCCGCTTAGAAGGAAGTAAACTTCCGAGCATGGCGGCAATTTGACGAAGTTATATAAAATATTTGATGAAGTGTATATATATATATATATATATATATATATATATATATATATAGTGGATCCCACTTAATTGCTCATCTCTTAATTGAAATTTCCTGTCAATTGAATATAACTTCCAAACACCAAGCCATTTACATCATTTTCAGTATAAATTTGACCCAACTATTTCATATAAGTTTTGAAATAAACTCCTGTTTTCCCTTTACCCAACATGAAAAGCAGATGACCCATATTTTTCACTCTTTGTTTAGATAAATCAACCAGCTCAAATTTGTACTAAAGATGATATATTGAATTGACAGTCATTTTCAATTTATTAAGACATATACAATTAAGCAGGATCCACTGTATATATATATATATATATATATATATATATATATATATATATATATATATATGTGTGTGTGTGTGTGTGTGTGTGTGTGTGTGTGAGAGAGAGTGTGGCATATACACTTATCTTATATAAGCTTTATTTAATCTTCAGCAAGAACTTCAGAGTGCATAATATTAGTACATGCTGGTATATAAAATGTAAATAAATAGTCATGATATTACACTAAGTATGTGTTATTATGCTCAAGGAGAGACAAACTGAGCATCTGCTCTGTTGTATCTTATTTTACAGAGCTCATGGAGCTCTGTCAGACGGGATATAATAGATTAGATGCCCATATTGGATGTGCTGAGGCCAAATGGGTCTATAAACAAGGACAATTCAATGATTGGTGAGGCAGTTTCTTGACAAATTACAATATTTCTTTATTCAAGTAACATGTTTTTATTTCACAACCTATATGAAATAGATGGGCCAAATTTATATATTTATATATATGTGTTTGTTGGTGTGTCATATACACTTATCTGATATAAGCTTCATGTAATCTTTCAGCAAGACTTTAGAGTGTATAACACCAGTGTATGCTGGTATGTAAAATGTAAACACATACTCATGTATCACACTAGGTATGTGTTATTATGCTTAAGTAGAGATAAACTGAGCAGTTCTGTTATATCTTGTTCTACAGAGCTTATATAGCTATGTCAGACCGGATAAAATAGATTGGATGCCTGTATTGGATGTTCTGAGGCCAAATAGGTCTATAAAGAAGGATGATCTAATGATTGTGGAGGCAATTTCCTGACAATTTACAAGTTTCTTTATTCAAGTAACAGGAGTTTTATTCCACAACCAACGCAATAGATAGGACAAAGTTAAACTGAAGATATGATAAATGGTTTGGTGTCTGGAAGTTATATTCAATTGACAGGCATGTTCATTTACGAGATAAAATTAAGTGGAATCTACTCTATGTATATATCAGTACCTATACCATTCAAGTATGTTTGAAGCATTTGTTCAGTTCTATCTTGTTTTCAGAGGTCATGGAGCTCTGTTTAGACAGGATATAATAGATCTGAAGCCTGTATTGTATATACTAAGCCAGATGGGTCTTTAAACAAGGAAAACTGAATGATTTGTTGAGACATTATATTTTTAGCAATATCAGCATATTATGTTGGTTAATAATAATAGTAATATTTTGTTGTTTAGAATTGTTTCCTTATAGTTTATTGGGGAGTGCTCCTGGGCACTCTCCAGTGAACTGTAGGTGAACAAATACTCAAAGATATTGCAACCGAGACCAATAAGATTAATGTAATAGAAGTTTCCTCCTATATTTCAGTACCTACACATATTATGTTTTGGTCGATTAAAGGTTTTGTTGTGACAGTTTTGTAACAGTGTATTGGGGAGTGTCTCATGGGCACTCTCCAGTAATCTGTGGGGGAACAAATATTCAAGCAGATATTGAAACCATGGCCATTAGTATAAGTACAAAACATGTTGAAGTCTCCTGCAGTATTTCAGTACTTATGCATAGTGTGGTGTTGTAAAAGTTTTGGTCTGTTAACCAAAAATGCAGGACATCACTGGTACTCTCACCTGCCGAATAATGGTGGTGTCACTATTAATAAATGTGAAGAAAGAAATTGACCATCACTATTGTTTGGAAATGAGACAAAGATTGAATAATGCCATCACTATTATTAATGTTAACCAAAATGCAGGACATCACTATTTTACAGCCATCACTGTTGATAGGCGTGCAAGATAATGATAATATATCCACCTTCTCTGAAACGTTTATGAGGTAGATATGGAACTCTTCCATGCCATCATAAAGCAACAGCATATTATGTTGGTTGATTGAAAGTTTGTTGATATTGAACTGTGTCCTAATAGTTTACAGGAGAGGGTTGAATGGACGCTTTCTGGTGGACTGAACAGATATTCCAGCTAATAGTTGTATGTAGTGACTACAATGCACACATTGTGATGTTATAAAAGCGTTTGCAGTGTCTAGCCAGCAAATAGTTAACGGTAAATTGACTTGAATATTTACCTTCCCCTAGAACTTCATGAGTTCGTATGTAGCTCTTCTATTCTGTCATAAATATAAGAGTTGGTTGACTGAACATTTGCTGAGACAGAGATGTTTTCTTAGTGTTTATTGTGGAGTGTTCCTGGGCACTCTACAGGTGAGACAGAGATGTTTTCTTAGTGTTTATTGTGGAGTGTTCCTGGGAACTCTACAGGTGAGACAGAGATGTTTTCTTAGTGTTTATTGTGGAGTGTTCCCGGGCACTCTACAGGTGAGACAGAGATGTTTTCTTAGTGTTTATTGTGAAGTGTTCCCGGGCACTCTACAGGTGAGACAGAGATGTTTTCTTAGTGTTTATTGTGGAGTGTTCCCGGGCACTCTACAGGTGAGACAGAGATGTTTTCTTAGTGTTTATTGTGGAGTGTTCCTGGGCACTCTACAGGTAATGTCAAACAGATATTGCAATCATGTCCATTCATATTAGGGCAATAGAAGTTTCCCCCAGTATTTCAGTTTTCTATACATACTATGTTGGTTTGAGTGAATTTAAGTGTGAATGAATACATATTCAAACAGATATTGGAACCATGACCATTAATATAAGTGCAATAAATGCAGAAGCCTCATCCAGTATTTCAGTACCTAGGCACACAATGTGGAGTTGCTTAATGCCCATTATCTGGCCAGTAGTTAGTTAATGATAATATATTTACCTTCTCTGAGAATTTTATGAGGTAGATATGGAACTTTCAATGCCATTATAAACCAATGACATTTTTTATATGGAACTGTTTCCTTATTGTTCACTGGGGAGTGTTCATGGGCACTCTCTAGCGTACTGTGAATGAACAGATTTCGGGCAGGTAGTTACATGTTACGACAGTTCACTTATCTCGTCCAAGAATTTTATGAGGTTACTCTTCTGCGCTATTAAAATGCAATTAGAATATTTTATTGGTAGGATGATACTTGCCGAGTGGTTTCTGATGTTCAAAATTGGTGGTCTAATTTAGTTATCCCAAATAGGATTGGTTGCAAATTGTTGGAGGGTTTCCACAAGCACTCTCCAATGGTTTATAATAGAACAGATTTATATAAACAAAATTGTATTTTGTGTTCAACTGAAAATGAAACACGGACAAAGAGGTTATTGGCTTTTACTTTGGCGCCCACATTTTCCTTCTTTTGTTTTCCCCATTTTTTTGTTGTTGTTTTTTTTTAATGGCCACCAAAGCCCATCGTTATGTGAATGTATGAATGTTTTGTAAGAAACATTAACATCATTAATTTTCTATCTGATACTGCGTCACCTAAATACCATTTTTCGTTTCAATGAAACGACATCCATCAATTATTTTAAATTTCATTTTGTTTTTCTGTTTAAAATGTTTTTGCACGGAAACTGATCTGAGAAATGTACCACTTTCGTCTCACATTAGAATTCAAATCTGAAAGACCAATTCTCGCAAACTCGTATTACATGTATACTGATGGTACAAAATGGATGACGATATATCGACTTATCGCGCGAGAATTGGGCTCTTCAGGGGTGGAAGCCGACAAAAATCCACTTTGAATCGCGATGACTTTCTTCTTGTGATGCTTCTATGCACGGTTGGAGTTCGAGGTTTAAGCATAATGATTTTTATGCATTTGTTTACAAGTGGGGATATTGAAGTTAATCCTGGAGAAATAAAGATTGTGCACATCAATGTTAGAGGTCTCCGCAACAAAACTGATATGATAAGCGCTGAATTAGGAAATTATGATATCATTTCTGTTTCGGAAACTTTGTTGACAAATACCGTTCAAAATAATGATATTCAAATACAAGGCTACCATTACCCACCTATTCGTATGGACAGAGGGGAGGGACTAGGGGGAGGAGTAGCAGTCTATATTAAGTCTGACATAGTTTGGAAACGTCGGCGTGATCTTGAAATCCCAGGCTTAGAATTAATCTGGACAGAAATTCGAAGTCAAAATCAGAACTTTATACTCGGAGTTGTATACAGGCCCCCAACTGGCAATAACTATTATTGGAGTCTTATTGATGAATCTATCCAAAGAGCAAGAAATGACATGTCGCTGAAATGTGTGATAGTCGACAATTTCAACCTTGACTGTCTCAAGAATACTCACCCAAGGATCAGGCAACTGGAAAACGACTACAGCCTATCTCAAATTGTCAAAGACCCCACGCGAGTAACTGAAAGCTCCTGCAGTCTGTTTGATCTAATTTTAGTATCGTGCCCAACTCTAGTTGGAAATTGTTCTGTTATTCCTCCTTTTTGTAGTGACTACCATGCTACTGCTGTTACGTTAAAATTCACAAAGAGTAAAATTGCCTGTTTTAAAAGACAAATTTGGGATTATAGTAATATGGATGTAGACGGATTACAGGCACATTTTGCACAAATTACGTGGGAAGACTTTTTCACGGAAAATTTAAATAATACCACAGAGAGCCCTACATCATATATCATTGAATCAGCTAAAAACTACATACCAAATAAAACCATTGAAATACGTCCGAAAGATAAAGCTTGGACGAATTCAACGATCCGTAAAATGATGAGAGTACGTGATCGATCATACAGAATAGCTAAGTAGACAAATAGGGCTGAAGACTGGGCTAGATTTAGGCATGATAGAAATGAAACTACATTACTCATACGGGCAGCCAAAGCATAATACGATCTTAAAACTGAAACCTATGTATCAACTCGTAACTTTGGCAGTAAACACTGGTGGAGGACACTTAAATCATTCTCTAAAGAGCACAATGTTTCGCATGAATTTTTCCCGCCACTCGAAGAAGGGGAAATAATTAGCGATGCAACCTCGATTGCAGACTTACTAAATACGTATTTTGTTGATCAAGCTAACTCTGTCGATGACAAGGAACTACCACCCATCCCACGTTGTGAAATGAACCTGGAATCCATAGTAATCTCTGAAGAAGAAGTAATGTCAGTTATTAGTAACTTAGATCCCCAGAAAGCTAGCGGACCAGATTTAATTAATAACAGAATAATTAAGGCATGTGCTCAACAGTTAGCCTTCCCTCTGACATATCTTTTTAATCTGTCCCTATCACGTAATGAGTTCCCAAGTTTATGGAAGAAAGCCAGTGTTATGCCTATCCATAAGAAATCATCAGTTAATGACAAGGTAAACTATCGGCCAGTCTCTTTGACAAGTTCTGTCAGTAAAATTCTGGAAAAAGTAATTTTTAGACACATTTTTTTCTTTCTTGGTAGGAAACAAATTGTTAACACCCCTACATTCAGGCTTAATGCCGGGTGACAGTACAATTTACCAATTAATAGATATTGAAAACTACATTGCTGGTAATATGGACAACAATAAAGAAGTCAGATTAGTATTTTGTGATATAAGTAGAGCATTCGACAGAGTATGGCATAACGGATTAATTCATAAATTAGACTCAATTGGAATAAGAGGTAACCTACTAGCGTGGTTTAAAAGCTATCTAACAAATCGCTCACAGTATGTAGTTGTAAATGGGGAGAAATCCAAAAATCAAACCATTAAAGCTGGAGTGCCACAGGGATCCGTTTTAGGCCCCCTCCTGTTCAATATATACATAAATAATATTGTTAAAGATATTACTTCCAATATTAGACTTTATGCCGATGATACAACACTTTATCTGGTAATCGAAGATGCAAAATTAGCAGCAGAAGTTTTGAATAATGACCTGAAAAAAATTGCCCAGTGGTCTAAAACATGGCAGGTTATATTTAATCCACTAAAGACCGAATCGCTGTATATTTCAAATAGAGTAAATCCCACGCTTCGCCCCCGTCTTTACCTCCTAGGACAGCAAATAGAAGAGACGGACACTCATAAACATCTTGGGTTGATCTTTTCAAAAACAGGACAATGGGACACACACACAGAGTCTTATAAGTAAAGTCAGCCCTATGATAAACTGTCTTAGAAGCCTAAAATACAGATTGTCCAGACAAGCATTGGAAACTCTATATCAATACTTCATTCTCCCGCTGTTTGATTATGCCGATGCTATATGGGATGGTTGCACGGAGACTAAATCAACACTCCTAGAAAATTACACTTGGATGCTTTACGAACCATAATAGGGGTCACGAGGGGGACAAGTCATCAGCTTATCTATAGAGAATCTGGTTTCATACCACTCAAAGAGCGTAGACGACGCCACAAATTACTAGCATTGTATAAGATTATGTTCACAGGCGTCCCAAACTACATTAGGCTGCTCATTCCGCAACCTGTATCAGAATTGACTTATTACTCGCTAAGATCTTCGAACTTGTTAAGGGAAATTAAATGAAACGCGAACAGGTTTTCTAACTCGTTTCTGCAATCAGTGGTAAAACTTTGGAACGGCTTAAGCGCAGATCTGCAGAACTGTACTTCCGTAGATCATTTTAAGAAGAAACTTGCAATTAACGACAATGCCGTCCCTGGGTTTTATTATGTGGGTAGCAGAAAGGAACAAATTGTTCACACGAAGCTGCGGTTAAATTGTAGTGATTTAAACTTTATTTTTTATAAAATTTGATAGATTTATAAGTGATAATGCATCTTGTGGCTGCGGTCATGTATATGAAGACACTGTACGCTATTTATTAATGTGTCCTCTATATGCAGAATAAAGAAATTCGCTTCTAATAAAATTGGGCCACACCACTAATATCACTCTTATGCTATATGGGGATATGGAGAAAACTGCCTTGGAAAACGCCAGTATATTTAGTGCGGTTCAAGAATATATTAGGGAAACAATGAGATTCCAGTGAATGGTTTATTTCCAGTGGAAAAGAACCCTGACAATGACCTTTGCTGTATTGGGTGAGAGAGATTGTAGTGGGCCTATCATATAAATGAAAGTAGATTGCCTCCACACCCAATAGATAGGTAAATTATTTAAAGGAGATGGTGGGATATGGTATGGTACTTTTTCTTTCCAATTCATTGGATCAGTTTCTGTTTTATGTACAGTTGCATCTGCACCATTGTATTGTATTGTATTTCTCTGTAGGGTACGGCGTTAATACAGGCATTGCCTGTTCGCCAAACCCCATTTCATTGAGGAAATAAAAATATTGTTTGAAAAAAAAATGTTCAAGTGTTTGTTACAAGTTACAACAAAAGCTTGCATCCTCATTAGGATTGTTCAGGCCTACCTTCAGTTTAACTCTTTTACTACTGGTGCTTATAGTTGTCAAGTCGTAATGAATTAGCTAGATAAATGGTCAAGTTTAAGGGGTGAGCAACTTAAAAATTAATATCTGCTGCCTTAAAATTGGCAGCAGATATCAAATTTTAAATGCTTCACTCTTTTTTCTGTTAAAATATACTTTCCCACTCAACAATTATCTACAGAGATAGATCAGTTCAGTAAAAACACCAGTCGTGAAAGAGCTAAGCATATCCACAAATGGAATAATTTGCCTTTGCCTTAGTCAACTTAGCCTGATGAAGGACTTATCTACGTCAGCAGTGATGTAAATGGGTCTTCCGTGCATTAGCATCTGTTCCTTAAACTCTTTCCCTAATGGTGACGATAACAGTCATCATGCGTTTAACCCCACATGAGGCAACGAAAAACAACTAGTTTATTGACAAAGTTTAAGGGTTGCACAACTTTAATTTGATAAATACTACTTTAAAGGCAGCGGATGTCAAATTTTAAGTTGGTCTTAACTTTTCTGTGGAAATATACTTTCCCAGACAAGTTTTTTTTCTGAGATGGAATAGTCCATTAAAAACTCCAGCTGTAGAAGAGTGGAGAATGTCTTTTTCCAATAATTGCTGAATAATTATGGACATACTCGAGTCTCTTACTAATAACAGGCATGAGATTTTATGGACAGACTCGAGTCTCTTACTAATAACAGACAGGAGATTTTATGGACAGACTCGAGTCTCTTACTAATAGCAGACATGAGATTTTATGGACAGACTCGCGTCTCTTACTAATAACATACATGAGATTTTATGGACACACTCGAGGCTCTTACCAATAACAGACATGAGATTTTATGGACAGACTTGAGTCTCTTACTAATAAGAGACATGAGATTTTATGGACACACTCCAGTCTCTTACCAATAACAGACATGAGAAGTTATGGACAGACTCCAGTCTCTTACCAATAACAGACATGAGACTTTATGGACAGACTCGAGTTTCTTACTAATAACAGACATGAGATTTTATAGACAGACTCGAGTTTCTTACTAATAAAAAACATGAGATTTTATGGACAGACTCCAGTCTCTTACTAATAACAGACATGAGATTTGATGGACAGACTCGATTTTCTTACTAATAACAGACATGAGATTTTATGGACAGACTCGAGTTTCTTAATAATAACAAACATGAGATTTTATGGACAGACTCCAGTCTCTTACTAATAACAGACATGAGATTTTATGGACAGACTCGAGTCTCTTACTAATAACAGACATTAGATTTTATGGACAGACTCGAGTCTCTTACTAATAACAGACATGAGATTTTATGGACAAACTCGAGTCTCTTACTAATAACAGACATTAGATTTTATGGACAGACTCGAGTTTCTTAATAATAACAAACATGAGATTTTATGGACAGACTCGAGTCTCTTACTAATAACAGACATGAGATTTTATGGACAGACTCGAGTCTTTTACTAATAACAGACATTAGATTTTATGGACAAACTCCAGTCTCTTACTAATAACAGGCATGAGATTTTATGGACAGACTCGAGTCTCTTACTAATAACAGACATTAGATTTTATGGACAAACTCCAGTCTCTTACTAATAACAGACATGAGATTTTATGGACAGATTCGAGTTTCTTACCAATAACAGACATGAGATTTTATGGACAGACTCGAGTCTCTTACTAATAACAGACATGAGATTTTAGGGACAGACTCGAGTCTCTTACTAATAACAGACATGAGATTTTATGGACAGACTCCAGTCTCTTACTAATAACAGACATGAGATTTTATGGACAGACTCGAGTTTCTTACTAATAACAAACATGAGATTTTATGGACAGACTCGAGTTTCTTACTAATAACAGACATGAGATTTTATGGACAGACTCGAGTTTCTTACTAATAACAAACATGAGATTTTATGGACAGACTCCAGTCTCTTACTAATAACAGACATGAGATTTTATGGACAGACTCGAGTCTCTTACTAATAACAGACATGAGATTTTATGGACAGACTCGAGTCTCTTACTAATAACAGACATGAGATTTTATGGACAGACTCCAGTCTCTTACTTATAACAGACATGAGATTTTATGGACAGACTCGAGTCTCTTACTAATAACAGACATGAGATTTTATGGACAGACTCGAGTCTCTTACTAATAACAAACATGAGATTTTATGGACAGACTCGAGTTTCTTACTAATAACAGACCTGAGATTTTATGGACAGACTCGAGTTTCTTACTAATAACAGACATGAGATTCTATGGACAGACTCGAGTTTCTTACTAATAACAGACATGAGATTTTATGGACAGACTCGAGTTTCTTACTAATAACAGACATTAGATTTTATGGACAAACTCCAGTCTCTTACTAATAACAGGCATGAGATTTTATGGACAGACTCGAGTCTCTTACTAATAACAGACATTAGATTTTATGGACAAACTCCAGTCTCTTACTAATAACAGGCATGAGATTTTATGGACAGACTCGAGTTTCTTACTAATAACAGACATGAGATTTTATGGACAAACTCCAGTCTCTTACTAATACTAATAACAGACATTAGATTTTATGGACGAACTCCAGACTCATACTAATAACAGACATGAGATTTTATGGACAGACTCCAGTCTCTTACTAATAACAGACATGAGATTTTATGGACAGACTCCAGTCTCTTACTAATAACAGGCATGAGATTTTGTGGACATACTCCAGTCTCTTACTAATAACAGACATGAGATTTTATGGACAGACTCGAGTTTCTTACTAATAACAGATATGAGATTTTATGGACAGACTCCAGTCTCTTACTAATAACAGACATGAGATTTTATGGACATACTCCAGCCTCTTACTAATAACAGACATGAGATTTTATGGACAGACTCGAGTCTCTTACTAATAACAGACATGAGATTTTATGGACAAACTCCAGTCTCTTACTAATAACATACATGAGATTTTATGGACAGACTCCAGTCTCTTACTAATAACAGATATGAGATTTTATGGACAGACTCGAGTCTCTTACTAATAACAGACATGAGATTTTATGGACAGACTCGAGTCTCTTACTAATAACAAACATGAGATTTTATGGACAAACTCCAGTCTCTTACTAATAACAGACATGAGATTTTATGGTCAGACTCGAGTCTCTTACTAATAACAGACATGAGATTTTATGGACAGACTCCAGTCTCTTACTAATAACAGACATGAGATTTTATGGACAGACTCCAGTCTCTTACTAATAACAGACATGAGATTTTATGGACAGACTCGAGTCTCTTACTAATAACAGACATGAGATTTTATGGACAGACTCCAGTCTCTTACTAATAACAGACATGAGATTTTATGGACAGACTCCAGTCTCTTACTAATAACAGACATGAGATTTTATGGTCAGACTCGAGTCTCTTACTAATAACAGACATGAGATTTTATGGTCAGACTCGAGTCTCTTACTAATAACAGACATGAGATTTTATGGACAGACTGCAGTCTCCTACTAATAACTGACATGAGATTTTATGGACAGACTCCAGTCTCTTACTAATAACAGACATGAGATTTTATGGACAGACTCCAGTCTCTTACTAATAACAGACATGAGATTTTATGGACAGACTCCAGTCTCTTACTAATAACAGACATGAGATTTTATGGTCAGACTCGAGTCTCTTACTAATAACAGACATGAGATTTTATGGACAGACTGCAGTCTCCTACTAATAACAGACATGAGATTTTATGGACAGACTCGAGTTTCTTACTAATAACAAACATGAGATTTTATGGACAGACTCGAGTTTCTTACTAATAACAGACCTGAGATTCTATGGACAGACTCGAGTTTCTTACTAATAACAGACATGAGATTTTATGGACAGACTCGAGTTTCTTACTAATAACAAACATGAGATTTTATGGGCAGACTCGAGTTTCTTACTAATAACAGACCTGAGATTTTATGGACAGACTCGAGTTTCTTACTAATAACAGACATGAGATTTTATGGACAGACTCGAGTCTCTTACTAATAACAGACATGAGATTTTATGGACAGACTCGAGTCTCTTACTAATAACAGACATGAGATTTTATGGACAGACTCGAGTCTCTTACTAATAACAGACATGAGATTTTATGGACAGACTCCAGTCTCTTACTTATAACAGACATGAGATTTTATGGACAGACTCGAGTTTCTTACTAATAACGAACATGAGATTTTATGGACAGACCCGAGTTTCTTACTAATAACAGACCTGAGATTTTATGGACAGACTCGAGTTTCTTACTAATAACAGACATGAGATTTTATGGACAGACTCGAGTTTCTTACTAATAACAGACATGAGATTTTATGGACAGACTCGAGTTTCTTACTAATAACAGACATTAGATTTTATGGACAAACTCCAGTCTCTTACTAATAACAGGCATGAGATTTTATGGACAGACTCGAGTCTCTTACTAATAACAGACATTAGATTTTATGGACAAACTCCAGTCTCCTAATAATAACAGGCATGAGATTTTATGGACAGACTCGAGTTTCTTACTAATAACAGACATGAGATTTTATGGACAAACTCCAGTCTCTTACTAATACTAATAACAGACATTAGATTTTATGGACGAACTCCAGTCTCTTACTAATAACAGACATGAGATTTTATGGACAGACTCGAGTCTCTTACTAATAACAGATATGAGATTTTATGGACAGACTCGAGTCTCTTACTAATAACAGACATGAGATTTTATGGACAGACTCGAGTCTCTTACTAATAACAGACATGAGATTTTATGGACAGACTCCAGTCTCTTACTAATAACAGACATGAGATTTTATGGACATACTCGAGTCTCTTACTAATAACAGACATGAGATTTTATGGACAGACTCGAGTCTCTTACTAATAACAGACATGAGATTTTATGGACAGACTCGAGTCTCTTACTAATAACAGACATGAGATTTTATGGACAGACTCCAGTCTCTTACTAATAACAGACATGAGATTTTATGGACATACTCGAGTCTCTTACTAATAACAGACATGAGATTTTATGGACAGACTCGAGTCTCTTACTAATAACAGACATGAGATTTTATGGACAGACTCGAGTCTCTTACTAATAACAGACATGAGATTTTATGGACAGACTCGAGTCTCTTACTAATAACAGACATGAGATTTTATGGACAGACTCCAGTCTCTTACTAATAACAGACATGAGATTTTATGGACAGACTCGAGTCTCTTACTAATAACAGACATGAGATTTTATGGACAGACTCGAGTCTCTTACTAATAACAGACATGAGATTTTATGGACAGACTCGAGTCTCTTACTAATAACAGACATGAGATTTTATGGACAGACTCGAGTCTCTTACTAATAACAGACATGAGATTTTATGGACAGACTCGAGTCTCTTACTAATAACAGACATGAGATTTTATGGACAGACTCGAGTTTCTTACTAATAACAGACATGAGATTTTATGGACAGACTCCAGTCTCTTACTAATAACAGACATGAGATTTTATGGACAGACTCGAGTCTCTTCCTAATAACAGACATGAGATTTTATGGACAGACTCGAGTCTCTTACTAATAACAGACATGAGATTTTATGGACAGACTCGAGTTTCTTACTAATAACAGACATGAGATTTTATGGACAGACTCCAGTCTCTTACTAATAACAGACATGAGATTTTATGGACAGACTCGAGTCTCTTCCTAATAACAGACATGAGATTTTATGGACAGACTCGAGTCTCTTACTAATAACAGACATGAGATTTTATGGACAGACTCGAGTCTCTTACTAATAACAGACATGAGATTTTAGGGACAGACTCGAGTCTCTTACTATTAACAGATATGAGATTTTATGGACAGACTCGAGTCTCTTACTAATAACAGACATGAGATTTTATGGACAGACTCCAGTCTCTTACTAATAACAGACATGAGATTTTATGGACAGACTCGAGTCTCTTACAAATAACAGACATGAGATTTTATGGACAGACTCGAGTCTCTTACTAATAACAGACATGAGATTTTATGGACAGACTCGAGTCTCTTACAAATAACAGACATGAGATTTTATGGACAGACTCGAGTCTCTTACAAATAACAGACATGAGATTTTATGGACATACTCCAGTCTCTTACTAATAACAGACATGAGATTTTATGGACAGACTCCAGTCTCTTACTATTAACAGATATGAGATTTTATGGACAGACTCGAGTCTCTTACTAATAACAGACATGAGATTTTATGGACAGACTCGAGTCTCTTACAAATAACAGACATGAGATTTTATGGACAGACTCCAGTCTCTTACTAATAACAGACATGAGATTTTATGGACAAACTCCAGTCTCTTACTAATACTAATAACAGACATGAGATTTTATGGACAGACTCCAGTCTCTTACTAATAACAGACATGAGATTTTATGGACAGACTCGAGTCTCTTACTAATAACAGACATGAGATTTTATGGACAGACTCGAGTCTCTTACAAATAACAGACATGAGATTTTATGGACAGACTCCAGTCTCTTACTAATAACAGACATGAGATTTTATGGACAAACTCCAGTCTCTTACTAATACTAATAACAGACATGAGATTTTATGGACAGACTCCAGTCTCTTACTAATAACAGACATGAGATTTTATGGACAGACTCGAGTCTCTTACTAATAACAGACATGAGATTTTATGGACAGACTCCAGTCTCTTACTAATAACAGACATGAGATTTTATGGACAGACTCGAGTTTCTTACTAATAACAGACATGAGATTTTATGGACGGACTCGAGTTTCTTACTAATAACAGACATTAGATTTTATGGACAAACTCCAGTCTCTTACTAATAACAGGCATGAGATTTTATGGACAGACTCGAGTTTCTTACTAATAACAGACATTAGATTTTATGGACAGACTCGAGTTTCTTACTAATAACAGACATTAGATTTTATGGACAGACTCGAGTTTCTTACTAATAACAGACATTAGATTTTATGGACAGACTCGAGTTTCTTACTAATAACAGACATTAGATTTTATGGACAGACTCGAGTTTCTTACTAATAACAGACATAAGATTTTATGGACGGACTCGAGTTTCTTACTAATAACAGACATTAGATTTTATGGACAAACTCCAGTCTCTTACTAATAACAGGCATGAGATTTTATGGACAGACTCGAGTTTCTTACTAATAACAGACATTAGATTTTATGGACAGACTCGAGTTTCTTACTAATAACAGACATTAGATTTTATGGACAAACTCCAGTCTCTTACTAATAACAGGCATGAGATTTTATGGACAGACTCGAGTCTCTTACTAATAACAGACATTAGATTTTATGGACAAACTCCAGTCTGTTACTAATAACAGACAGGAGATTTTATGGACAGACTCCAGTCTCTTACTAATAACAGACATGAGATTTTATGGACAGACTCCAGTCTCTTACTAATAACAGACATGAGATTTTATGGACAGACTCGAGTCTCTTACTAATAACAGACATGAGATTTTATGGACATACTCCAGTCTCTTACTAATAACAGACATGAGATTTTATGGACAAACTCCAGTCTCTTACTAATAACAGGCATGAGGTTTTATGGACAGACTCGAGTTTCTTACTAATAACAGACATTAGATTTTATGGACAAACTCCAGTCTCTTACTAATAACAGACATGAGATTTTATGGACAGACTCGAGTCTCTTACTAATAACAGACATGAGATTTTATGGACAGACTCGAGTCTCTTACTAATAACAGACATGAGATTTTATGGACAGACTTGAGTCTCTTACTAATAACAGACATGGGATTTTATGGACAGACTCCAGTCTCTTACTAATAACAGACATGAGATTTTATGGACAGACTCGAGTCTCTTACTAATAACAGACATGAGATTTTATGGACAGACTCGAGTCTCTTACTAATAACAGACATGAGATTTTATGGACAGACTCGAGTCTCTTACTTATAACAGACATGAGATTTTATGGACAGACTCGAGTTTCTTACTAATAACAAACATGAGATTTTATGGACAGATTCGAGTTTCTTACTAATAACAGACCTGAGATTTTATGGACAGACTCGAGTTTCTTACTGATAACAGACATGAGAATTTATGGACAGACTCGAGTTTCTTACTAATAACAGACATGAGATTTTATGGACAGACTCCAGTCTCTTACTAATAACAGACATGAGATTTTATGGACAGACTCCAGTCTCTTACTAATAACAGGCATGAGATTTTATGGACAGACTCGAGTTTCTTACTAATAACAGACATGAGATTTTATGGACAGACTCGAGTCTGTTACTAATAACAGACATGAGATTTTATGGACATACTCCAGTCTCTTACTAATAACAGGCATGAGATTTTGTGGACATACTCCAGTCTCTTACTAATAACAGACATGAGATTTTATGGACAGACTCGAGTCTCTTACTAATAACAGACATGAGATTTTATGGACAGACTCCAGTCTCTTACTAATAACAGACATGAGATTTTATGGACAAACTCCAGTCTCTTACTAATAACAGACATGAGATTTTATGGACAGACTCGAGTCTCTTACTAATAACAGACAGGAGATTTTATGGACAGACTCCAGTCTCTTACTAATAACAGACATGAGATTTTATGGACAAACTCCAGTCTCTTACTAATAACAGACATGAGATTTTATGGACAAACTCCAGTCTCTTACTAATAACAGGCATGAGATTTTATGGACATACTCCAGTCTCTTACTAATAACAGACATGAGATTTTATGGACATACTCCAGCCTCTTACTAATAACAGGCATGAGATTTTATGGACAAACTCTAGTCTCTTACTAATAACAGGCATGAGATTTTATGGACAGACTCGAGTCTCTTACTAATAACAGACATGAGATTTTATGGACAGACTCGAGTCTCTTACTAATAACAGACATGAGATTTTATGGACAAACTCCAGTCTCTTACTAATAACAGACATGAGATTTTATGGACAGACTCGAGTTTCTTACTAATAACAGACATGAGATTTTATGGACAGACTCCAGTCTCTTACTAATAACAGGCATGAGATTTTATGGACAGACTCGAGTCTCTTACTAATAACTGTCATGAGATTTTATGGACAGACTCGAGTCTCTTACTAATAACAGACATGAGCTTTTATGGACAGACTTGAGTCTCTTACTAATAACAGACATGAGATTTTATGGACAGACTCGAGTCTCTTACTTATAACAGACATGAGATTTTATGGACAAACTCCAGTCTCTTACTAATAACAGACATGAGATTTTATGGACAGACTCCAGTCTCTTACTAATAACAGACGTGAGATTTTATGGACAGACTCCAGTCTCTTACTAATAACAGACGTGAGATTTTATGGACAGACTCCAGTCTCTTACTAATAACAGACGTGAGATTTTATGGACAGACTCCAGTCTCTTACTAATAACAGACATGAGATTTTATGGACAGACTCGAGTCTCTTACTAATAACAGGCATGGGATTTTATGGACAGACTCGAGTCTCTTACTTATAACAGACATGAGATTTTATGGACAAACTCCAGTCTCTTACTAATAACAGACATGAGATTTTATGGACAGACTCCAGTCTCTTACTAATAACAGACGTGAGATTTTATGGACAGACTCGAGTCTCTTACTAATAACAGGCATGGGATTTTATGGAGACACTCCAGTCTCTTACTAATAACAGACATGAGATTTTATGGACAGACTCGAGTCTCTTACTAATAACAGACATGAGATTTTATGGACAGACTCCAGTCTCTTACTAATAACAGACATTAGATTTTATGGACAAACTCCAGTCTCTTACTAATAACAGACATTAGATTTTATGGACAAACTCCAGTCTCTTACTAATAACAGGCATGAGATTTTGTGGACATACTCCAGTCTCTTACTAATAACAGACGTGAGATTTTATGGACAAACTCCAGTCTCTTACTAATAACAGACATGAGATTTTATGGACAAACTCCAGTCTCTTACTAATAACAGGCGTGAGATTTTATGGACATACTCCAGTCTCTTACTAATAACAGACATGAGATTTTATGGACATACTCCAGTCTCTTACTAATAACAGACATGAGATTTTATGGACATACTCCAGCCTCTTACTAATAACAGGCATGAGATTTTATGGACATACTCCAGCCTCTTACTAATAACAGGCATGAGATTTTATGGACAAACTCTAGTCTCTTACTAATAACAGGCATGAGATTTTATGGACAAACTCCAGTCTCTTACTAATAACAGACATGAGATTTTATGGACAAACTCCAGTCTCTTACTATTAACAGACATGAGATTTTATGGACATACTCCAGTCTCTTACTAATAACAGACATGAGATTTTATGGACATACTCCAGCCTCTTACTAATAACAGGCATGAGATTTTATGGACAAACTCTAGTCTCTTACTAATAACAGGCATGAGATTTTATGGACAGACTCGAGTCTCTTACTAATAACAGACATGAGATTTTATGGACAGACTCGAGTCTCTTACTAATAACAGACATGAGATTTTATGGACAGACTTGAGTCTCTTACTAATAACAGACATGAGATTTTATGGACAGACTCGAGTCTCTTACTAATAACAGACATGAGATTTTATGGACAGACTCCAGTCTCTTACTAATAACAGACGTGAGATTTTATGGACAGACTCGAGTCTCTTACTAATAACAGGCATGAGATTTTATGGACAGACTCGAGTCTCTTACTAATAACAGACATGAGATTTTATGGACAGACTTGAGTCTCTTACTAATAACAGACATGAGATTTTATGGACAGACTCCAGTCTCTTACTAATAACAGACATGAGATTTTATGGACAGACTCCAGTCTCTTACTAATAACAGACATGAGATTTTATGGACAGACTCGAGTCTCTTACTAATAACAGACATGAGATTTTATGGACAGACTCGAGTCTCTTACTAATAACAGACATGAGATTTTATGGACAGACTCGAGTTTCTTACTAATAACAGACATGGGATTTTATGGACAGACTCGAGTCTCTTACTAATAACAGACATGAGATTTTATGGACAGACTCGAGTTTCTTACTAATAACAGACATGAGATTTTATGGACAGACTCGAGTCTCTTACTTATAACAGACATGAGATTTTCTGGACAGACTCGCGTCTCTTACTAATAACAGACATGAGATTTTTCAGCTTATTCCTTGATATCAGTTAATTTGTTAGAGAAAAATATTGAATTTCTTTCCATAAATCCACAAGAAAATGGCTTACGAGGCTTACACGGCCATTTTCTTGTGGATTTATAGAAATAAATTCCCTATGTCCATCTGTCCGTTTGTCCATCTGAGTATCCATCAACACAGCTCGGAGTATAGGTCACATTTATGAACAGATCTTCTCGAAACTTCTTGGTAACATATATGTTTGGTTTGAAGGTCTCACTAGATCAAGTTGTTTCGGGTTTGGTCTGAAATTTAAGATGGCCACTGGTGGCCATTTTTTTCAAATATTCTGTACAATCCACTTTTTGACCCAAATTTTAACTGGCAGAGTGCTTAATTATTTGGGCTATCGGAGCAGAGTCCTGAATTATTTGGGGCTATCGGAATATGTTAGCATTAATTTGCCATGCTACAATTTATGAGAGAGTACCTACAGTCACTCTCCGATAAATTACAACATGAAAAATTAAGTAGGATTAATTTTGTTTTTTTGCATAATTGAAAGCACATTAATAAACTAATGCGCTAGTATTTTACAGTGGACAAAGGCTCTTGTAAAGCCCAAATTTGGGTTTTCAACACTCTACCAGTAAAACAGCATATTCAATTTTTTTCATTTTGGTCATTTTGTACAAGAAATGTGTACAATCCACTTTTTACCTCTAAGTTTAAACTACATACAGTTTTGTACATTTTTGGTTTGTTGATGTAGAAGCATAATCTACGTGTACATATTATAATTTACAGGGCGTGTAGCTGGCTGATACATTTCCATACAAGGCGATGAGTGTTCATATCAGGTGAGGCGAAGCCGAACCTGATATGAACACTCAGAGCCTTGTATGGAAATGTATCAGCCAGCTACACGCCATGTAACATATTTATTATGTCGAAAGTCCATGTAAATCAAGCGATTAATAATTTTCTCCATAAACAAACAACGGCCCGGAATTTATTTTTCAGGAACCACTATTGATAGCACCGCGCAGAATCATGAACAGTAACAGGCACCGGTACGTGTAACCATGGTAATTGTAAACAAATCATCACTTTGCGAAGGGCGATTGCCGTACTTGTTTACAAATGAAACGAATCGCTGCTTGCCACTGAGATCAGTGCTGCTTGCCAACTCGGCATAATCTGGAGGCCCCTTGCGTACATTTACTGTTGTTACTACCTAAAAAGGACTAATAAAGCAGTTTTGAACATTAAAAATCACTTTTTTACTGTAGAGCAAACAATAACAATAACGCAACTTGAACTACAAATATTATCTTCTGCCCATCTTTTTACATATTTAATGTTTTAAATCACAAAATACGGTATCTTGAAAATATTTTCGGAACCTAAATTCTCTTATTTTGTTTTAATTCAAATTTTGAAAATTCGAAGTGAGGGGAATTGCATCAAAATAGTAATGGCGGCTACTCACCTGATATTAATTAATATCAGGTGAGTAACCCGATACGGTGGAATCTTTAGAAGGTATTCCAGCATTTTGATTGGACAAACTAACTTTGAGACATAATAATATATCATATGGGTTTTTTTTCTCAGTCATAAATTAACATGTGGTAAGGTGTATCACACACTGATGGTAAACATGCCTTCAACCAATACTTACTCTGCCGAGTTAGTGCGTTGGAGAAACCATCAGTAACTTTCTGCTGCTCGGTGATTTTGGCTTCCTCTGCCTGTAAAGATGTTCGACATGTGATGACCTCAGATATTGAAGTGTCATAAAGGACCAATTAAAGAACGAGCAATACATATGCATTGACGATGTTGCATTGAAAATGTCAACCCTATTTGCGAGGATGAGCTGTAGTGTCATCGGCACTTTTATACATGTATTAATTAATCAGAATTTTTCAAATTAGTGATTTTCAGCAAGATACTTGCTAATTTGAGTTTTAGTTAAGCAATATGAGTAGCATTGCTTTTACAGAATTCCTGTTACATTGATTATATGATTCAAAAGCCACAAAATATGTGCGCGAAGTTATTAATTTTTTTTGTGTCAAAAATAGGTTTCGTAGGGGATCAACAGAGGACATAAATCTGTTACTATTATTATAACATATGCACTTTTAACAAATTTGAAATAATGGTAACAATCTTCACATTACATGCTCATTATTGTCAGGACCTGGCCAGATTATTTTCTGGAAACCAGTATTGTGGCTTTTGCCTTAACTGTCACAGGGTTAATTTTTACTTTAATGTGCATATTATCAAATGTATTTTGTCCACAATATACTAGTGACCACATCGCGCAGCCAGTTATAATATTTAGCCTTCTTTATAAATATAATATTGTTTAAATTTACTGTACAATACCTGTGGGCAAAATTGTACCTTATTATATAAATGAAAAAGGAAGAAACTATAGCTATGTCAGATGGCTTGGCACTATTGGAGCCTATTGGAGCCTACAGCCACTGTAGTGGCTTTCCACATTATTCACCGGGGCCATGATAGTGGCTTTCAACACTGAGACAGCTAAATAGTAGTGTTATAGAAAACTCATCAACGTTATATTTATCGCCTTTGTTTTGCTAAATAATATATTGTTCCAGGTCACTGACCTGGAACAATGTATTATTTTTTTATAAAAAATAATTTAGCGCTCTACCGATTAAATGTAGTCAAATCAGTGTCTGTCGTGTACACTATTTGAGAGCAACAGTTGTGTCCCAAATCTGAACTTTGAGAAGTTTTGGGTAATCTTTTTGAAAATCTTCCAAGCCAGAATTTCAACTGTGTAATTTAGTGTAGATTCTTTAACCCCCTTTACACTGATGTTTTAAATACTCACGTTTTGATCCAATATTATCCATGTTTACCTTCTCTGGAGTTGTAAACGATTCAACAATTTATGTTTGGACTGACATGAGCTTTGTCAATCAAAGTATAAATTGTGGAACCTTTGACAATATAAGAAGTACATTGTAAGCCAAGATTAGGAAATTTGAAATTATAACTTCAGAGTTAGGAGGGTTAAAATGTTCTCAAGTTAGTGCCCAGTCCAGTTAATGCCTAAGGCCCCTTTAGACCGCTTGTGTTTCTATGTGATAACTTACAGTTATCCTAGGTGTAATGGTGTTGAAAGGCCATACCATGACTCCAATAAACATTGTCAAAGCCCCATAGTGGCTTCATTCCAAAATAGTAACCACTTATTCCCTATGTCCATAATCTATTATTTGTTGTTAAACAAACTATCGTATCAGAATCTTTTGACATTATGGAACAATCTCGGGAGGGTCTGAATTAACTCTAAGAGTGCTGAGTAATTTTGCCATAATGCTTCTGTCACATCAAGTCATGGCTGCTTGACAGGAGCCATGTCTTGATGTGGCAAGAACATTATTGCACAATTAACACACAAGCTATCTCCAGAGTAGGTTATTAGTTCATATTCCTTGATTTCCGTAGAAATACGTGAAATATGACTCCCCCATATAACACTGCTCAATAATCATTGGTAAGATGTCCTGCACATAGCATGCAAAGAGTTAAGTTTGTTGAAGTCAAGTCTCTCGGCCTATATTTGGAGCCCACAATGGGGTCCCAAAGTTGCGTTTATTGCAATTTAAGGTAAATTATTGTAGAATCTTCTTCTCCAGAACCATTGGTCAGAATATTTTGATATTTGGTATGGGACATTTTGAGGAGAGTCTGAATTACGTTTGGTCAAGGCAGGTCTCTCAGGCCATATTTGAGGCCCAAAATGGGGGCCCGAAGTTGAACTTGTACAATTTAAGGTAAAATCTTTAAAACGTTTCTTCTCCTGAACCAGTGATCAGAATCTTTCGATATTTGGTATGGTATGGGGCATTCTTGGTTGGGTCTGAATTAAGTTTGTTCGAACTAGGTCCCTGGGCCCATATTTGGGGCTCATAATGGGGGCCCAAAGTTGAACTTAGTGCAATTTAAGGTAAATTATTTTAGAAACGGCTTCTCCAGAACCAGTGAGCAGATATTTAGGGTGGAACATTCTAAGGAGGGCCTAATTAAGTTTGTTCCAGCCAGGTTCCTCGGCTGAAATTTGACAAATTTCAACTCAGTTCATTTAATGCTGAAATCTTTAAAAAAAATTCTCCAGATATACATGTAGCGGTCAGAATTATTTGTAAATATTTAGCATACACCATTCTTGGCTTACAGAAGTGAGTCAAGTTTGTTCAAATTAAGTCATATTGGTTACGCTGGAATGATGTTGTTTTATTATGAATAATCGATTAGTTGTTTGTGGCATGAAATGGTATGTTTTACATCAAATTGTATGCATGTGGCGATTACAAATTCTGTGATATCCAGGGGCAGAATTTCGACAGGAATGGAACATTTTGGGGAGGGAATTAAAGAATCGATTGGCGTAAAGATTTGTGAAAGCTTACATCTGCGAGAATTCAAACAGATTTTTGTGAAAATTTATACATTTTTAACCCTCACCGGTGATTAGTAACAAGTATTCATCTAATTACTTACTAGTAATCAACTAATATTAGCTTATCTTTTTGGAAAATATGACAGGATTATTTCTCTAAATTCACAAGAAAATGGCCTTCCAGGCCATTGTCTTGTGGATTTATAGAAATAAATTCCAACTCTTAGAGTACTTGGAATTTTTGGCAGAATTGATGGATTTTTCAGCTCACCGAAGGGAGCCAACTTATCACTTACCGTCCGTCGTCGCCTGTCGTCGTCTGTCGTCGTCGTGAACATTTTTCAAACGACTTCTCCTCTGAAACTACTGGTCCAATTTTCACGAAACTTCATGTGAATGTTCATTACTATATGGCAATTCAGGTTTGTTCACACGAAATCGCTACGTCCATTTGGGGGCTCTCTAAGGGGCACAACTCTGATAGCACCGTGTGAATCATAGAAAAATTATTAAAAAATCTTTTTCTCCAGAACCTGTGGACAGAATCTTTTGATATTTGGTATGCAGCATCTTGGTATGTGTCTGATTCAAGTTTGTTCAAATCGAGTCCGTCAACCAATATTGGGGCTCACTATGGGGAGTGAATTTTTACTTGGCGCAATTTAAGAAAAATTCTTTAAAAAATCTTATCCAAAACCAATGGGCAAAATCTTTCGATATTTCGTCTTGGAAGCATCTTGGTATGGATCTGATTCAAATTAGTTCAAATCGAGTTCTTCGATCAATATTGGGGCTCCCCATGGGGGTGTGAATTTTCACTCAGTGCAATTTGAGATAAATTCTTTGATATTTGGTCTGCACATTCTCGTAAGAGTCTAATTCAAGTTTGTTCAAATCGTTGCCATCGATGATTATTGGGGCACTCTATGTGGGCATGAATTTTTACTTAGTGCATTTTTAAGAAAAAATCTTTTTAAAAGCCTTCTTCTTCAGAACCAACATGCAGAATCTTTTGATATTTGATCTGCAGCATTGTCTAATTCAGTCCTGCTGATGTTTTAGCTCCACAGAGAGTGTTGCTCTCCGTCGTCCACCGTGAAAATTTTTCACACGACTTCTTATCTGCTGGTCAGATTTTCACGAAAGTTCATGTGGATGTTCATTACCATATGGCAATTCAAGTTTGTTCAAACGAAATGGCCACGTCCATTTGGGGCTCTGTACAGGGCATAACTCTGATAGCACCATATGCATTATAGAAAAATTATTAAAAAATCTTCTTCTCCAGAACCAGCGGACAGAATCTTTTGATATTTGGTATGCAGCATCTTGGTATGTGTCTGATTCAAATTTGTTCAAATCGAGTCCCTCGATCAATATTGGGGTTCCCTATGGGGGAGGGGGATGAATTTTCATTTAGTGCAATTTAAGAAAAATTCTTTAAAAAATCTTCTTATCCAAAACCAATTGGCAGAATCTTTCGATATTTGGCATGTAGCATCTTGTCTTGGTATGGGTCTGATTCAAGTTTGTTCAAATGGAGTACCTTGATCAATAGTGGGGCTCCCTATGGGGGGGGGGGGGGGGGGGGCGGGGCTTGAATTTTTACTTGGTGCAATTTAAGAAAAATTCCTAAAAAAATTTCTTCTCCAGAACCAATGGGCAGAATCTTTCGATATTTGGTATGCAGCATCTTGGAATGAGTCTAATTTCAAATTTGTTCCAATCGAGTCCCTCGATCAATATTGGGGCTTGAATTTTTACTTGGTGCAATTTAAGAAAAATTCTTTAAAAAATTCTTCTCTAGAACCAGTGGCCAGAATCTTTTGATATTTGGTATGTAGCATCTTGGTAAGGTTCTGATTCAAGTTTGTTTAAATTGAGTCTCTTGATCAATATGGGGCTCCCTATGCGGGCGTGAATTTTTACTTGGTGCATCTCTCTTTCTCTCTCTCTCTCTCTCTCTCTCTCTCTCTCTCTCCCACTTTCTACCCTTCTTCCCTCCCTCTCGCTGTTTCGCCTCCCCTCTCTCTCCCCATACTACTTCCTTCCCTCCTCTCTTGCCATCTCTCTATCTCTCTCTCTCTCGCTCTTTACCCTCCTTCCTTCCCTTTTGCTATCTCGCCACCCTCTCTCTCCCCACTCCTTCCCCTCACTCTCGCGGCCTCTCTAGCCACCCCTCTCATCATTTCTCTCTCTCCCTCTCTCTCTCTCTCTCTCTCTCTCTCTCCATCCATCCATCCATCCATCCATCCATCCATCCATCCATCCATCCATCCATCCATCCATCCATCTATCTATCTATCTATCTATCTATCGTCCGACATGTATATGTGCTTGCTCCACTGCCTACTGTGTGTTATTCTGTTGCAATTTGTTCCTCAAAAAAATGATCGGGCCACAGCCTACCCCTGTGACCCCTCCCTATGTTCCACTCCACCTGCGTTACCAACGTTATTTAGCACACTAAAATTGCAAGAAGGTCGCCACACCCTGTCACTTGATAAATATCAAACTGAACCATACAGCTGGGTATGGCAGAGTAATTGTGACAAATTAGGTTGTGATTTTTTTGTCTCCTACGTAGGAGATTTTATCTTCTGCGTAGAAGATAAAAGTCCTATGTAGGGGATAAAAAGTCCTACGTAGGAGATATCTCTCATGTAAGAGATTGAAAACGCTACTAACAGTAGACAAGTACAGACTGAACTGGCTCTTTTTAGCCGGAACTGTGACAGTAGTATAGTATGGGGTCTTTGTGCCTGATTACCCGGATCTAGGCGAGGGTTCTCATTTTTAGGGTTCTCATCACATGCCCCATACCCATTGGTAGCCATGGTAACCTGCCATCTTGTGACGCCATCTCCATGGAGACACGTGCGCATGCGCAAAAAGGGGCATGTGCCGTTGGGTTCTGGACCATCAAATTACCGGAATGGAGCCAGGAATCGAACCGAGTTTTACCAGAGGCAGACTAAGGGACTGCCCCTGGCAACCCCGTTTCGATCATCGCTTGTTTATCTAACTGGATGGGCTACTCCCAAGAGTAATCTCCCCGGACCAGAAGTAGTATACCCCTAGTCGCCTGACCCCAGCTTGGGGTCAAGCTCTCCGTAGCCGTCTAGACCCGGGATGTGGTGGTGGCGGTGGTGGTGGTAGGGAGAGGAGGAAAAGAGGAGTTGAAAAACTCCGGGAGTTTTTTGTCAACTCCGAGCGGAGACAAAAACCCTCAGAGGAGAAAAAGCAGGAGTGACTCCTCTCATGCATAATGAGGATCAGAGGAACCTGATCAGGATCTTCAATCCTGATCCTCATGATCCGATCCTCACAATGCTCATTATGCATGAGAGGATTCACTCCTGCTCTTTCTCCTCTGAGAGTTTTTTAGTCTCCTCTCGAAGGAGACAAAAAACTCCCGGAGTCGTTAACTATTGCAGGTAGCCCATCCGGTTAGACAAACAAGCGATGTTCGAAATGGGGCTGCTAGGGCAGTCCCTTAGCCTGCTTATGGCAAAACTCGGTTCAATCCTCGACTCCGTTCCGGTAAATCTATGGTCCACGACCCTGGGCCGAGTTTGGTCTGGGAAACAATGTGTTGGGTCCAATGGACTGGGGTCCTCGCGGCCAACGGCGGCCGAGATGGCCTGCCATCAACCCCCACCCTCCAATACTCAAACCCCTCCGTTCCTCAGTCCTGATCTTGATCCCGAATCCTGATCTTCAATCCTGATCCTCATGATCCGATCCTCACAATCCTCTTTATGCATGAGAACAGTCACCCCTGCTCTTTCTCCTCTGAGAGTTTTTTTGTCTCCTCTAGGAGGTGACAAAAAACTCCCGGAGTTTGTTAACTTCTCTCTCCCTCCTCTCCCTAATACCCCCACCACCACCACATCCTAGGTCTAGACGGCTATGGAGAGCTGGGCCCCAAGCTGGGGTCAGACGGCTAGGGGTATACTACTTTTGGTTAGGGGAGATAACTCTTGGGGTAGACCATCAGGTTAGATAAACAAGCGATGATCGAAACGGGGCTGACAGGGGCAGTCCCTTAGTCCGCCTCTGGCAAAACTCGGTTCGATTCTTGGCTCCATTCCTGTAATTCTAAAACCCAATGGCACGTGCCCCTCTTCTGTGTGTCTCCATGGAGATGACGTCACAAGATGGCGGGTTACCATGAGGGTAGCCCATCCGGTTAGACAAACCAGGGATGATCGAAACGGGTCTTCCAGGGGCAGTCCCTTAGCCTGCCTCTGGCAAAACTCTGTCCGATTCTAGACTCCGTTCCGGTAATTCGATGGTCCCGGATCCTGGGTCGAGTTCGACCTGGGTCTAAAATATGTGGGGTCCAAAGGACTGGGGTCCTCTCTACCACAGGGGGCCACGTTGGCCTGCCATGACAGGCCCTTAGATGGGCCCTGGCAAAATTCTGCCCGATTCCAGGCCCTCACATTTCAAAATTTTGCGTAACCCATTCATCGTTCTCTAGGATTTCTGCTGCGTAAACAAGTTTGTCGTTCCCCTAAAATTCATCATCGTAACCAAGTTGGTTACGCAACATGGTTACCAAAAGCTTTATGTACAGACGCAGACAGTTCACAAAAACAAAACCATTTCTTTAAATTTTTTTGCATATCACTTTCCATTATTGTCACAGTCACACATTGTTTCCATAAGTAATTAATAAGAACTACCTTTTCACTGATAGTGTGTCCAGCAACTTTACTTCGGCAGTAAGATCGGCGGGGGGGGGGGGGGGGGGGGGGGGGTAGGGGGTGGTTGTCCACAATGACTCCGACGGCCGTTCCCACTTACAACAAACAACAATGAACATCCACCCACATTCGATCGCTATCATATTCAGATTCACTCACTGTTCAGTCAAGATTCCTGATTAACAATTGCACTTCACATATCAGCCACTGCCAAAGGAAAAACACATCTAATTCATTCCAATCGGTGGAATTGAGAAGCAACGTCTGTCAATTAACAGGGGGAAGTCCCGATATACCCACAATTCCATAGCAAACAATTTACGATCCTCACGATGTGAGACTAGAGAACAGCAAATTTGATGAGATATCGTAGTTACGTTAGTAGTATGTCAGGGGCTTTTGAGGGAATATTTGCAGGACCCCGCAGGGGGACCTCGGAAGGAAAGCAGTAGTATGTCAGGGGCTTTTGAGGGAATATTTGCAGGACCCCACAGGGGGACCTCGGAAGGGAAACAGTAGTATGTCAGGGGCTTTTGAGGGAATATTTGGGGGACCCCGGTACAGGGTCGTTGAAGGCAGCCAATAAGCTATCAAGCAGTTACTGATAAGTCATTGCTCGAATGACTCGAATCCCATCGAGCAAATGAGCTTTAGAGTAATTGCTCGATCGAGTGACTCGCCATATTGCCCGAACGACTCGAATCCCATCAAGCAAATGAGCCAACGAGCAATTGCTCATTTGAGTGACTCCTCGAACGACTCTTAGACTCATTTCAGAAAAAAGGGATTCCATAGCCATAGGCGTTTTCGAAAAAAGGGATTCCACTAATGGGATTCCAAAAAGGGATTCCAAAAGTGGGATTCCGTCTTACCTCGAGTGACTCGCAACTATTGCTCGAAAGACTCGAATCCCATCGAGCAAATGAGCTAACGATCAATTGCTCGTTCGAGTGACTCCTCGAACGACTCTTAGACTCATTTCAGAAAAAAAAGGGATTCCATAGCCACAGCCGTTTTCAAAAAAGGGATGCCACAAATGGGATTCCCCAAAAGGGATTCCATAAGTGGGATTCCGTCTTACCTCGAGTGACTCGCATATATTGCTCGAATGACTCGAATCCCATCGAGCAAATGAGCTAACGAGCAATTGCTCGTTCGAGTGACTCCGCGAACGACTCTTAGACTCATTTCAGAAAAATGGGATTCATAGCCACATCCGTTTTCGAAAAAGGGATTCCACAAATGAGATTCCACAAAAGGGATTCCATAAGTGGGATTCCGTTTTACTTCGAGTGACTCGCATATATTGCTCGAACGACTCGAATCCCATCGAGCAAATGAGCCAACGAGCAATTGCTCATTCGAGTGACTCCTCGAACGACTCTTAGACTCATTTCAGGAAAAAGGGATTCCATAACCACAACCGTTTTCGAAAAAGGGATTCCACAAATGGGTTTCCCAAAAGGGATTCCATAAGTGGGATTCTGTCTTATCTCGAGTGACTCGCATATATTGCTCGAACGACTCGAATCCCATCGAGCAAATGAGCTAACGAGCAATTGCTCGTTCGAATGACTCCTCGAACGACTCTTAGACTCATTTCAGGAAAAAGGGATTCCAAAAAGGGATTCTTAAAAAGGGATTCCGTAAGTAGGGCTTTTTTAGTCGTATGAGGCCATGAAGGCTATGTGAAAGGTATGGCGGTCCTATTGCACTACATGCTGCAAAATATTCTTGAGGAATCCATATCACATATCGTCGGGTTTGTTTGGTTTTTTGGTGATTTGAGGATTGGTGGGAAGTAGTGGGGTCTGGTGGGGACTATTTGGGGTTGGTGGGGACTAGAGGCTAATTGTTGTAAAAACCTGTGGTTTCTACAACTGGATCTCCACATCTCCTCCTACTTCACTTCCCCTCTGGCTCTCTCTTCAACGGTCCCCCTGCGGGTTCCTGCAAACTACCCTCGAAAAGCCCCTGACATACTACTGCTTCCCTTCCAAGGTCCCCCTGCGGGGTCCTGCAAATATTCCCTCAAAAGCCCCTGACATACTACTGCTTCCCTTCCGAGGTCCCCCTGCGGGGTCCTGCAAATATTCCCTCAAAAGCACCTGATATACTACTGCTTCCCTTCCGAGGTCCCCCTGCGGGGTCCTGCAAATATTCCCTCAAAAGCCCCTGACATACTACTTACGTTACCTGAGTCCTTGACACCATGTAGTAGTGAAGCAAACATTTCAAAGATGTGTGGGCACACATTTCTGGTTATTTAATGATATTGCTGGGCAGTAGTTGTCGAAGGCATATGACAGGCAAGAGGTGAAGTAGCGTGGTCGGGACACCCCTACCCCCTCTCAGCACCCTCCCCAATGAGAAATGTAGAACAGATGTATCAAACGAATCATTCTGGAATTGCTCTTCTAATGGAAATCCTATTTTTTCTTCAATAGAAGATTTCCTTTGTACGGTGGCTGATTTAGGCCACCCTCAATACTTTTTTATCTCGAGATCTCAAGATAATATCTCGAGATCTCGAGAAACTATGTCGAGATCTCGAGAAACTATCTCAAGATCTCGAGATAATATCTCAAGATCTCGAGAAAATATCTCAAGATCTCGAGAAACTATCTCAAGATCTCGAGATAATATCTCAAGATCTCGAGATAATATCTCGAGATAATATCTCAAGATCTCGAGAAACTATCTCAAGATCTCGAGATAATATCTCAAGATCTCGAGATAATATCTCATGATCTCGAGATAATATCTCGAGATAAGTATATATAATCGGTGTCACCCTTTGATCATTAGCATGAATTCACTCCTGCCACACAAACTGTTTATTTACTTGTCGCATCTTTTCCGACTGCAACATATTCATGCCCCCCATGACAATTACACGAATCAACTCCTGTCCCTCAGAAAAGTGAATAACTTATCAACCAACCACTTTGTTGCGTATTAGTTATGAGAGCCCACCAAATCTCAATCCAGCTCTAATATAAACCGAGTCCCGTCAGAGCTTGCACTTGCTGGTGTCTTGTTCCCACTCCAATCCGAAAGTGTCAACCCAGCACCCGGTGCCTCCCAATACCTAATGTAGTGCCTTTTACCCTAAAACACAAAGTTTACTCACTACTTCGCAAGACACACACCCATAAATACCAAATATTTCCTTCTAGCTCCACAGTCAATGAAGTGATTTTTACCACAACTCACAAAGTGTACTCACTACTTTGCAAGACACAGACCCGTAAATACCAAATAGCCCCCCCCCCCTCCCCCCCCCCACCTCCCCAGCTCCACGCTGAAAGGTTTCATTCCCACAGTGAAATCAATCACCTACTCCCTTGGTGGATTTTTCACCTACTTTCCACTTTGGTGACTGAGACACATCGTTTCTTGACACGCTGTTATTCCACGGACCCGTCATACAGCATAACTTTAACCCCATCCGCGTGTCCTTTTTGATTGTGCAAATCGATGGTGCTACTCGGTGTATAATAACCTTACACCAGCGACAACTATAAACATACCGTCGGATTCCCTTTCCTCTCGTTGGTTTGATTAGTTTGAATGGTCTGGATTAGGCGTAACTAGTTACGCTCTGTGGATACTGCTTCCGGACGAGTGATTAAGGCCCTCACGTATTACCAGCGTCAGTTTTAGAAAAGGACTTGCCCAGTACAAGGCTGCAGATGCTAGACAAAATCGTGAATTTATAGTCAATACTCAGCAATCTCCTGCTGACCTCCCCAGGACCAAATTGAAACCCATAACCCCGAGCACAAGAGGCGAATGGAATCGCCCCTCCCCCCACCCCCTCACACTCTCTCCGGTGAATCTGAAACGTGGCAGGATGGGCATGACTAACATTGTTTCCACACAAAACCCAATTACATGTAGTAATGAAAAGATTGACCTGTCACCCGACAAGTCTCAACGGTCCATACGCCTTTCACACTTATCCGAGAGTGACAACTCCAACAGTGAAGTATCCAGTCCCACGCATATAAAGACGGACAACGTGAACCCGATTCCCAGTATGTCCGAACAAGATGAAGCCCCCTCAACATCATTTACCGCCACCCTTAACCAGCTACAACATGGCACCCCAATTAACAATACGTTCCTCCATGATCCCATACTCTCACCCGGTCACGGGGAACCCCCGTACTTGTGACCCCCACCTTCAACGTCAACTCATGAATGTAATACAGAACATCCCGTATCATAAGATTAATTGGACCTGGGGGAGACGAGGCTGAGTAGGTATAGGTGCAAGCTACAAGCCGAGAGGTCCTTGGTTAGGCAAACACGTTGTGCCCTTGGGCAAGACACTTCACCCTCATAGCCTACGTGGGGGCACGGTGGCGTTGTGTACTAAGGCGTACTGCACGTCGATGGTGCACCTGTCTTCAACCAATGCTACCCTGCTTGTGTAGAGTTGTATGTTGGGGAGCTGACAGTTCCTCGCCTTTGCTCGGTGGTTCTCTCCGGGTACTCCGGCTTCCTCCATCCGTAAAACTGTCATGGTCATGATTAGCCATTGTGCAGAAATATGTGACCTTAAACAACAACAAATAAATAAATTGATTGGTCTCCTATGTTCTTACCCATACTATCCTCCGTGATCACATACTCTCATCTGCTCACAGGAGACCCCCCGCCCCCAGTACTTGTGATCCTCACCCCCAACGTCCACTCATGAACCGACAGTAATACAGGACATCCCGTCCCATAAGATTGATAGGTCCCCCAATGTTTCCACTTTCTGTTTTAATGCTCCCGGCCCCTTAATAGAAGGTGGTGTGCTAGTTGTTGTATCAAATGTCGCGGGAACATCTTTTCAACACAACATTGCGGAGTTCACTGTTTGGCGGGAGAGACACTTTCGCTCATTTGGGTCAAACATTTTTTGGGAGCTATAGCAACGATAGGTCAAACCGGGCGGTATGTTGACGGGTTTGAGTTTCGACTATCATTACAGGGTGGTTCGCAGTGGTGTCGTTTTGAGGGATATTTTTGGGAGTCCCACTGAAGGAGTATGAAAAGTGTATTCATAGTTGGGTATTGTCGGAGGACAAATCAATGGTGTGATTCGATATCGGGGTTTGGTTGGGCAAGATGTTGCTCTCATAAATTGGGTGTTTCTCTGTGTCATCTTAAGAGTTAAGAGTAAGTGGTCTGTTGCGCGTGGTCCTGGTGGAACTATGCTCTCATGGATGGCAAAATTAAGGTTTCTCAGCTTGGAATGGGTTTCAGCCGGTGAGAACATAGGGGACCAATCAATCTTATGGGACGGGATGTCCTGTATTACTGTCGGTTCATGAGTTGACGTTGGTGGTGGGGGTAATAAGTACTGGGGGTGGGGGTCTCCTGTGAGCGGGCGAGAGTATGTGATCACGGAAGATCGTTTGGTTAATTGGGGTACCATGTAGCAGCTGGTTACGGGTGGCAGTAAACGACGTTGAGGGGTCTTCTTCTTGTTCGGAGATACTGAGAATCTGGTTCAAGTTGTCCTTCAATATATGCGCGGGACTGTATACATCACCATTGGATTTGTCACTTTCGGGTATGTCCCAGGAGGAGTGTGAAAGGTGTATGGACCGTTGAGACTTGCCGTGCGACAGGTCAATCTTTTCATTACTACATGTAATTGGGTTTTGCGTGGAAACAATGTTAGTCATACCCATCCTGACATGTTTGGGATTCACAGGAGGGGGGGGTTCTATTCGCCTCTTGAGCTCAGGGTTATGGGTTTCAATTTGGGTGTGTAATTGTGAGAACAGCTCCTGGGTGTCAGGAGATTGCTGGGTACTGACCACAAATTCATGGTTTTGTCTAGCATCTGCAGCCTTGTACTAGGCAATCCTTTTTTCTAACACTGACGTTGGTAATACGCGAGGTCCTTAATCACTCGTCCGGAAGCAGTATCTGCAGGAGGTAACTAGTAACGCCTAATCCAGACTTTTCAAACCAACGAGAGGAAAGGGAATCCTCGGGTAGGTTTATAGCTGTCGCTGGTGTAGGGTTATTATACATCGGGTAGCACCGTCGATTTGCTCGGTCAAAATGGACGCGGGGATGGGGTTAAACTTATGTTGTATGTCTCCGTCAGCAAAGTGGAAAGTCAGTGAAAAATCTACCAAGGGAGTGGGGATGAAATCGTTCAGCGTGGGGATGAGGGAGCCATTTGGTATTTACGGGTCTGTGTTTTGTAAACTTTCTGAGTGGTGGTAAAAATCGCTCCATTCAATGTGGAGCTGGAAGGAAATATTTGATATTTATGGGTGTGTGTCTTGTAAAGTAGTGAGTAAACTTTGTGTTTTAGGGTAAACATCACTACAATCAGCATGGGGCTGGGAGGAAAATAAATGAGAAAATGTTGAGTTTTACAGGGGGGGGGGGGGGGGTCGCAAAAAAATGCCAGGATACAAGGTCCGGGTGGGTGGGTCCGAGCCCCAAAGTGCAGGTTTTGCCAGTGTCAAGCAATTTTTTGTCAAATATTTTACAGACGAGTAATTACATCCAAAGTGAATTCAAGTGCTTAGATTCATAACTTAGAACAGAATAGAGCATTGATATGTGTTGGGGGTTCCATGTTAGAATTTTTTCCCCATGTTTTACACTTCATTAAGGGGTGGTTCCTGTTCTGGGTCTGGAAAAAATTTGCAAAACACAAAAGTGATTTCCAGCTAATTGGTCATGATTTTCACTCCTTTATATTTCTACTAAGGCAGTCTGCCTCTTATTAGTGCTTTGTAGCTCCTATTATTTGATTCTTCTGTAAGCCTCAGGGTGCCTCATGCCATTGGCCTAGTGTGCTTCCATGTATGGAATAATTGGAAAGATTGATAGAATAAAAATCTTGATTGTGGAAAACGTGTATAATTTCAAGCAAGGTAAATATGATTCTAGTGACACTAACATAAAAAATAAATACGAGGCAATTCATCTCAGGCAAGCCACCCTGGCATGGATCAAAGAACTTCAGTATTAGGTCTCTCTCAGACCAGTTGTACAAACTAAACATTTAACCGAAAAGTAATGAAATGAAAAACAACTATTTCGTGTGGACAGTTCAAGATATCCAGGTGGGAACAACATATTTTGGGCAGGGCTTCTTGGTGATGGGATTCGACTGGTGTCTGAACAGCATAGACATGTTGTACATCGGGGTAAGGGTTGTGTTGCTTGGAATATGAATGGGTGTATATCTGCAATTCAATTGGTGGAGGCGGGTTCCAGTGGTTACCTGGGGGTCTGATGCTGCATTTCCGCTGTGGCTTTATAAGCAGAGAGATTGTTTTGGGGCCATCTGTGGCTAGGGATGCATTGGATGCCCAAGAGCAGGGCTGGGATATCGGACAAGTTGGTTGGCGGCACCTTTCATGTTTGGGAAAAGTATTTATTTATTTATTTATTTTTTTGATTTAGGTAATTTGAATACTTCGTTAAACAGATTTTATAAATTGGGGTGGGTCCCCAATTGACTTTGAGGAAAAACTGTGTGGGAGGGTTGGGTGTCCAAGACATGACTGACAAAAATTTGCATTCCGGGGGTGGTGGGTCCCGAAAATTGAAAATGTAAAAATTTCCACCTTGTATCTGTAATTTTTTGCCTGACCCCCCCCCCCCCCCCCCTCCTCTGAGTTTTAGGGTAAAAAATACTACAGTATGCACTAGGAGGTACCAGGTACTGGATCAACACTTTGGATTTGGAGTGTCAGACAGACACAAACTTTTCATCTTGTAAAGTAGTGAGAAAACGCCCTGTTTTGGGGTAAAAGGCACTACAGTACATACTGGGAGGTACCGGGTGCTGGGTTGACACCTTGGGATTGGATTGAGAACAAGACACCAGCAAGTGTAAGTTCGGGTGACGGGACGTTTATATTAGTGCTGGGCTGAGATTTGGTGGGCTCTCATAACTTCGCAACAAGGTAATTGGTTGATAAGTTTTCTGAGTGGCAGGAGTGGATTCGTGTAATTGTCATGGGGGGCACGAATATGTTGCAGTCGGAAAAGATGCGACAAGTTAATAAACAGTTTGAGTGAATTCATGCTGATGATCAAATGGTGACGCCTATTATATATGCTTATCTCGAGATCTCGAGATATTATCTCGAGATCTTGAGATATTTTCTCGAGATCTTGAGATAGTTTCTCGAGATCCTCGAGATCTCGAGATATCTTCTCGAGATCCTGAGATATTATCTCGAGATCTTGAGATATTATCTCGAGATCTCGAGATAGTTTCTCGAGATCTTGAGATATTATCTCGAGATCTCGAGATAGTTTCTCGAGATCTTGAGATATTATTTCGAGATCTCGAGATATTTTCTCGAGATCCTGAGATGTTATCTCGAGATCTTGAGATAGTTTCTCGAGATCTTGAGATACTATCTCGAGATCTTGAGATAGTTTCTCGAGATCTTGAGATATTATCTCGAGATCTCGAGATAAAAAAGTATTGAGGGTGGCCTAAATCAGCCACCGTAATCAACCAAAGTTTTTATAACTTCAAAAGCCCATTTTTTGTTAAATTGTTGAGCGCGTCCGCAATTTGAATGAAATGTGATGAAAGAATGGTGCAAAAATGAAAATGAATACTTAATGAAAATCTTGATGAAATAAATAGAGCGCACTGTCGTTGCCTCGACGTTTCGGGTTAAATGATTGGAAATATTACAAACATGAACTCCCATTTCAACAAACTTGTACCGTCTTCCCGACTCTCGTCAAATTTCCCTGTTTTAGATTTTTTGTCTTAACTGAATGCAATAACGTACCACAATGAAAGACCGTTGCCCTGAAGAAAATTCCGAAAACAAATAAGTTATCAAGTATGTATATATAATATTGGATCCATGTATGCATATACATGTATGTATGTGTGTCTGTGCATTACATAGGTGTATAGACATATACGTATATTTATGTGTATGAATGCGTGGTTTCAGTGTATTTTGAATACTATTGCAATCTACCAGAATTATAATGACAATCCTAGAGGGGGTGATTACAAAACAGCCAGCCTGGCTATATCGCCTCCTTGCAGTTGTTTTCCCCATACTTATTACATGGTGTCTTTGTTGTACAATCACTTATTATATGCTTAATTCATGTATCGTCTCTGTAACAATAATACTGCAGAAATAAACTATCTATCTATCTATGCCCTTCTTCAGGAAGCAGGTGAATTCGATTTTGAATGAATGAAAGGTTTTAGCGCGCCGAAGACGCACAGGGACGATGTGGGATTTACAAATCCCTTGCGACCCGGTTAACCTTATTTTATTTCACTTGGATCACACAGGCCTAGCTTTCCTATTGCCTCAAATGGAGTCTGAGGGGGGGGGGGGTATGCACGCGGTTAGAATTCCCGGCAGTTAACGTTGGAGTGATTGATTGTCAATACTCAATCCCTCAACGCCATTAAGACTATCAGAGAGTGAGCTCTATTCGGTTCCAGCTCGGCGATGGTAGAGGTTTGAGTCCCACCATGGTGGCGAGCCAGAATATAATGTTGTGCGATGGCAAATTTAAGGGAAGAAGAAAAAAGAAAACCAAACAGCAACGCCGGTTTGGTAGCGGCCCCGGTATATGACCACAGCGGTAACAAAAAAGGAGTGGAGAAAGCTCCAACAGTTTAGTTGAAAAACCGGGAGTCATCCATCAAGCCTTCTGGGAGATAGGATACGTATGTGATTATGAGGTATTTGCTGGTTATCCTTCGGGAATTACAAATGCCCCCCCCCCCCCCTCCCACCTCCCCACCCCCCCCCAAAAAAAAAACCCTTCAATTTTCTGCACATCTTTGCACGAGGATTGTTTCAATCCCTTATAGTTTGTCATTCAGTTTGGTCGTGTGTCTGATGAGATAGAGGAAGCAGAAAAGATAAAGAGCTGGAAATTAGAGCAATTCGGTTTTTAATTTACAACTGTTCCGTCCGCGACGAGCAGTGACATGTGGATGGGGAAGCCATATCTCGGGGAGGGGAGACCCGGAAGCAGGTGGAGATTTTCCTCGCTGTTTGCAACTCCCACTGGTAACAGAGGCAAGCTTTTGTGCGTATCGTGTCACCCGCAGCCAGTTCTGAATTTATGTCACAGAATACATGGCTTACCCCATGGCAATGATGTAATTTTTAACCCCTTCGATAGACACGCCCCAGATTATTTAGTTTTCCTATTGAGGACACGATGCGCATTGAGTTCTATTATTAATTCGCTGTCTTGAAGTCTATTTAAGTTTTGCTTTGAAGATCTTTTAAGCGCATTGCTATAGTGTCTATTTTTGCTATCTCGTGAAGTTGTTTTATCGATGTCCACGTGGACTTGCGCAGAGCCACGCGCAAGGCATGATTTTGGACACGTTGTAGTTTTTCAATGCTGCTTTTATTCAGGTCACGTGTTATTATAACCCCCACACTCTAGTACTGGGCGTATATATGATTTGTAAAGCTTGAGGAGAACTTCTTTATTGGCTCCCCAACTTTTACCTCTAATCATTTTCAGGAAATTGATGCGTTTAGTGGCTTTGACAGTGACTGAGTTTACCTGATTGTTTAGATTGAGACTGCTATCCAGGGTGAATCCCAGAAACTTTGCCTCATTACCAGCTTCAAGTTTATGGTCGTAAAGCTTAAGCTCAATATTAGGGACAGGTTTTTTCCTTTGCTTTTTATAGAATGTGATTCTTTGTATTTTCGCGGTATTTATCTTGATGCGCCAAATAGCACACCAGTCTTGAAGGCCGCGCATGGTATCCTGCAGGCGGTTTTGTATCATGTTTCGAGACTTACTGGCCGTTCACATTCCTTTGTCGTCTGAGAATTGAGATAGTTCATCATGGTTCCTCCCTACTTTGTCAATGTCATTCACATATATTATACATAGAAGCGGGCTAAGGACCGAACCCTGTTGAATGCCCGTTTCGAGTTTTACCTCGTCTGACACCTCGCGGTTGACCCTCACTTTGATTTTTCGATCAGATAAAAATGATGATATGATCCTTAGAATTTTGGTAGGTAGCCCCATTTTAACTAGTTTGTATCTCATGTCATTGTGCCAGAGTAAAACGCGTTTTCTACGTCGAGTAATAGCGCGGTTCCTATTTCGTTTTGACTGAACGTCGTTTTCATATAATCTACCAGTCTATAAACATGCTCGGTTCCCTCTCTTTGACTCCTGTTGGCCCTTTGCCACTTATTGAAAAAGCTGATTGATTCGAGACGGCTGCGGAGTCTAGTCGTGAGACTCCGTTCGAATTTTTTTCCAATACAGCTGAGTAGGCTGATTTGGCGGTAATTAGCTGGGTTGCTCAAGTCCTTGTCGGGTTTGGGTATCATGACTCCTGTAGCTACTTTCCAACATTTTGGGAAGTATCCACTAGAGAGACAGCAGTTTAGGACGTTAGTGAGTCTACCGGAAAAGGTATTGAGACATTGTTTCAGGATTTTATATGAGACCTCGTCCCCTCCTGGGGAAGAAGAAGACTTACATTTTTTAATTGTGTTAGCCACTTCTTCTTGACTTATCGGTTCCGTAAGTTCATGGCCATCACCGTCCTCGGGCGTTTGGTTGAAGTTGGCATAGTTAAACGTTGTCTTGTTGTCTTGAACAAATTTGTTTACTTTTTCTTTGAACTCGTCATCAAACCTATCGCCTTCAAGGGTGCGATGATATTTCTTAAGGAGCTCAACGAAGGCGCCAGCCTTCGCCTTGTCATCCAGGGCCATAGTTCCATCGCTGATCTTAAGAGCCTTACTGTTGGCGTCTTTATGTTTTTGTCCAATAAGGGTTTTAAAAGTATCCCAAAACTTTTTAGGCTCCCTAAATCCATTTAGATTTTCCGTTGCTTTTTCCCATCTCACGCGATTGTCGTTTGCTATTGCTTTTTCTCACTTCGCCGTGGAGGCGATTATACACGGCTTTAAGTTCGACCTTTTTAGCTGGAAATTTTTCTGATTTGTATGCACGGAAGGCCTTTCTTTTTGTTTTTTTATTTGGAGTGTGGTTTCAGTTATTCTGTTGGCCCGCGGTTTAACCGGTTGTTTGGGACAAATCTCATCAAGAGTGTTGTTAATGACTTCACTGAGATTGGTACAAGCTTTCTCGAGCTCGCAGGTATTCATTGGGTGGTTTTTATTTATTTTAACCTGGATTATTTTTCTGAAAAGGTCCCAGTCAATTTTGGATAGATTCCTCCTACTCATTGTGGGGTATCTTGTGGTCCGCTCCAACCGTGTAATGTGGCATGAACAGGCAGGTGGTCACTACCTAAATCATCGTCCCCCACAAATATGTCTTGCATTTGATTAGTTGGTGATTTACTGGTTATAATAAGGTCAAGGATGTCGGATTGGTAGAGTGTGTTGTTACTAACGTGGGTAAATATTGGTCGTTATTTAATACAAAAAGATCAAATTGTTCGATGATATTGAAGAGGGCGTCGCCATTGGGCTCTGTTTTATTACATCCGAAAACCTGATGTTTGGCATTGAAATCACCTAAGAAAATACAGTGTTTGTGATTTTTCACAAAGAATTCAAAGACTTTGCTGTCAACTGTTTTTTTCGGTTCATTACAATATGAGATTACGGCAACTTTTTTATGATCTAGTTCAATCTCAGCGGCAATCACCTCTGCGTTGAGATGATCGCTTGATATCGTTTTATATTTTAAATCCTGCCTTATGAGGAGAGCCACTCCGCCTCCACGTTGTGTGGGACGGTCTCGTCTAATAATGTTGAATCCACTTAGCACAAATGTTTTAACCATGTTTCGCTGATACCAATTACATCTGGGTTTGTGAAGTAATCGGACATCTGTGAGCTTTTGCAGTTCACGCTTCGAGCGTTCCACTGAATTATTTTCAACTTATCCATAATTGATAAGTACCTGACGTAATTGTACTAGTTAACTTGTTATGGGTGTGATTTATATTTTATTTATGGCGGCTTCTATTACCGAAGAAGAGATTTGAGTTCGATATAGCTTGGATACTGTTTTCCCAACTTCTTTACATATGTCGGAAAGACTGACGTCGAAGTATTTGTTCATTATATTAAAAACTGAACCAGCCATTAGGCTGCACATCGAATGCGGAGAGGTTGAGTTTTCTACGCTATTGACATTCATAGCTTTGAGTTCTATGTCGGTTTTAACGTTTTTGTAGTGGGGACAGCGCCGATAATTGCTTGGGTGTTGCCCGTTACAGTTTGAGCATTTCAGTGTTGAAACCTTGCATGACTTTGTTAAATGTTTTTCGCTGCATTTCATGCAACGCAACTCTCCTTTGCATTTGTTCGACATTTCTGGCATTTATGACACTGTGTGGGCTGAGGCAAAACACGATACATTACGTGTACAGTCCATTTAAAATATTCTCTCCTCTCCACTAGTCGATTGCATAATAGGGTGTCTAAAAATAGGATACGATAATTGGCTTTGAGGGGAACTTTTTAGTATCCATGGTAATTGCTTCAACAATAACAAGTGCAGTTGTCAATGATGATCTTATGGACAGTCATCTGTGTTTACTGATTATATGGGACAAATGATTTTAACAAACAATACTTTTTTAAGCATTTTTTTTTATTAATGATATCTGACTTTAATGCTTTGCAAGTATCTACAAACATTTGCACACACGAATAACAGAATATATTATATTGTAAAAAAATATATACGCAAGCACTCTTTCAAAGCACTATAATATCGATCGGGTTTTGTGATTAATGATATCTGACTTTAATTCTTTACAAGTATCTATAAATATTTGCACACATGAATGACAGAATATATTATCTTTTTTAAAAAATATATATACACAAGCACTCTTTCAAAGCACTATAATATCGATCGGGTTTTGTTTGCTCTTTTGAATAGAAAATCTCTGCTAATATTCCATGGACTTTGCACTCAACTACTTATGGGTAAAAATACACAGTACATGGCAGGTGGAGTTCTACCAAATCACTTGTCAAGTGAATGTTTTACAGAACTCCTATTTTTTTACACAAACCGATTTTTTAAGGGCCACCAGATTTATCAACACATCCATCAAGAGACAATTTGCTTGCTTGTCTGCTGTTTATCGGCGCCTGTAAGTTGAAGTTGAGTGGATAATTCACTCTGTGTGTGATTTGGTTGTAATCCACCCTGCACTTATCTACACACACGAAATAAATTGTGTGAACAAACTAGACACTTTGCAAGAAGCATTAGCTATTTATTTATTTATTTATTTATTTATTTATTTATTTATTTATTTATTTATTTATTTATTTATTTATTGGTGTTTGAAGTCACTTTTTATCAGCTATGGCTAATTGTGCCCATCGGTCGCAATAGGCCATAGTTGCAGAAAAGTGACATTAAACACCAATAAATAAATAAATTGTGACCACAACAAAGGTCTAAAGTCAAGTTTAGCCGATCGTTTACCCCTTTGGTGCCCATTTTAGTGGACATCCATCCCAGGCACTGGTGACTGGGTCCTATTTCACCAGTAAAGCGGAACTTTCTTATCATAGTAAATAAGCACTGCTTCACTTCCCGTTCCCACGGGGAAAGAAGCACTATTAAATATTATCACAGTGTGCATTATTGTCTAAGAAATTCTGGTGAAATGCAATGACCCCCACCCCCCCCCCCCCTCCCCCAAATATTTCAGACAGCACACCTCTTGAGCGAGGTGGTAGTGATCCATTGAACATGTGTTTGTTTAAACACACGAAAATATTTTAACTGGGTTTTTTTTAACAATTTTTTGTGGTCGGGACTGGGAGACGTGATTTGGTTATACTCACGCAACTCGTGTTTTTTTTTACCTTGTTTAAAATAGCTTTCCCTGGTTAAACTTTCGTTTCTCCATTGCTGGCGACATTTATCTTTTTGGCGAGGAGATAACTGCTTCCAATTTTCGTGAAGTGACACAAACAATTCACGAGTCTCTTTAAACTTTAATCGGGGTCCTTTTTTAGAATTTCACTTCTTTTTTTGAAAACAAAGTACAAAGAACTGTTTCGACCAGGGGAGATAAGTTTGACCGGTGTTTTTATTTTTAGGCTTTTCCCTATTGTTTTTCTACGGATTATTATTTTTGGGGGTTTTTGGGGTGTTTTTTTTTTTTTTCCACACATTTTGTCCGTACGATTCAGAATCCATTTTCGAACCGATTTTCACAAAATTTTGCACACGCATAGAGGGGCACAAAATCTAAAAATGACCGAAGCGGAATTTTCGATTTAACCCCTATTTCGTCAGAATTGGCAAAAAACTGCCAAAATTGGGGTTTATCGGCACTTTCTCGAAACACGTCTTGTAGATTTTTTTTATACATTCATCATTGCTAGACCTGTCTGTGACACGCCTTTTGATACACACGACATATCATCGATGCATATGGTAACCCTCCACAGGCTGCCAAACATCGACATTTTGATGAAATAGGCCGGATTCAGGCCCCCACTGCGCTCAAACATTACACGAGAGATAAACATAACTTCTTTTATTGGGAGTGGAATTCACCGAGGATCATTTTTGTCAGCAATAAGGGTGTTCAAAAAACCAAGCGTTAACCCGTTTTGGGCTGGTTAAACAGCAATACCCCCCATAAAGCTAAAAAATTCGTATTTTCCGTGGATTTCTCTAAACGAGTCTTGTAGATTTTCAAGAAAAATTTGTCACTCCCAGGCCTTGGTGTGATGATAGAAGTTGCATGGACAAAATACTGCGGTGAGCATTTGTTAACCCTCCACGGAGTGGTAAAAGTCAAAATTGTGATAAAATGGGCTGTTTTTGGACGCCAACAGCACCCACTTGGTGTACCACCGAGAAAGGTTCCTTCTTTTATCGGACGCAAAATTGATGGGGAAACATTTTTGATAGTGGTAATGGTATTCAAAAGTCGAAGTCTTAACCCATTTTGGACTGGTTAAAGAGAGATACCCCTTAAAAGCTTAAAATTCCCATTTTCTGTGGATTTCTCTGAAAGCAACTTGTAGGTTTTCAGGAAAAATTGACTATTCGCAGGTCTTCGTGTGACATTACAAGTTGCATGAACAAAATATTCCAGTGAGCATTTATTAACCCTCTACAGCCTGCTAAGCATCGTAATTTTGTTTAAATAGGCTGTTTTCAGACACGCACAGCACCCAATGCATACCCGAGAGATAAACATAATCTACTTTGTTGGAAGTGGAATTCACCGAGGACCAAATTTGTTAGTAATAAGGGTATTCAAGAAACCAAGCATTAAATCCTTTTTGGATGGTTAATAGCAATACCCATCAAAAGCTTAAAAAATCATGTTTTCCCTGAATTTCTTTACAAACGTCTCGTAGGGTTTCAAGAGAAAATGGCCGTTGATAGGTCTTAGAGTCACATTACCAGTTGCATGGATAAAAGATTCAGATAAGCATTTGTTAACCCTCCATGGACTGCTAAATGTCAAAATTTCGAAAAAAATAGTCTGTTTTTGGAACCAACAACATCAAATGGGAATTCTGCAGAGAAACATAACTACTTTTACCGGACGTAAAACTGATAGTGAAAATTTTTAGTAAGTAGTAAGGGTATTCAAAAATTGAGGTCTTAACCCATTTTCGCCCGGTTAAGGAGATGTACCCCTTAAAAGCTTAAAATTCCCATTTTCTGTAGATTTCTCAAAAAAATCTAGGAAGTATTCAAGAGAAATTGACCATTTCAGGTCTTGGAGTGACATTACAAGTTGCATGAACAAAAGATTCCGGTAAGCGTTTGTTAACCCTCCAGAGACAGCAAATTTTGAGAAAATGGGTTGTACTTGGCCAACCATTACACCCAATGTGTACCTGAGAGATGAACATAACCACCTTCATTGGAAGTGGGATTCACCGAGGATCATTTTTGTAAGTAATGGAGGTATTCATAAAACCAAGCATTAACCCGTTTAGAGCTGGTTACAGGGTGATACCCCTCAAAAGGTTAAACATTCATGTTATCCGAGGATTTCTCTAAATACATCACGTAGATTTTCAAGAAAAATTGCCCATTCTCAGATCTTAGTGTGAAGTACAAGTTGCATGTACAAAATATTCCAGTAAGTATTTGTTAACCCTATGCTGGTTCTCAAACATCAAAATGTTGAAAAAGTGGGCTGTGTTTGCATACCCGCAGCACCCAAAGTTAAGAGGAGAAATCAACATAAGTGGAAGTAGAATTCACTGAGAATTATTTTTATAAGTAATAAGGTTATTAAAAAAAAAAACCCTTAACCCGTTTTGGGCTGGATAAAATTAAACAATTATACCCATCAACAGCTTAAAATTCATGTTCTCCCTGGATTTTTCTGAAAACATCTCGTAGAGTTTTAAGTAAAAATGGCCATTCACAGTTTTGATGTGAAATTACAAGTTGCATGAATAAATATTCCTGTTAGCACTTGTTAACCCTCTACAAGTTGCCAGACATCAATATTTTGGATACATTTCAGATAAAACGGACCATTTTCAAATAGATACAGCACTCAGTGGGTAAGTGTCAAACAAACATAACTCCCTTTGTTTGTCATTAACTTGTTGGACGACGATATTGATATTAACCCTCTCCAACGTTAATGTGGTTTTTACCTAAACAATTTTTTTTTATCAAACTGAGTCATTTGAGACTTCTATATGCACCTTTTTCATGACATCAATGAAGGAACTTCAGTGAGACAGTCAAAAGCAATTCATCATACACTGTGGGGTCATGACAAATCATGCAATCTCATCGGGAAAAGCCATGGTTCTCCAGAATCATAAAGTCTAGTTTTCTTCTTCATTTTTTTTTCCATGTCACTGATCATGTTGCGTGTCCTGCCAAAATATTTTTTTCAAGGGTGGTATCTTTTAAAATGGACACATTTTTTGGTAAATTTAACTGATAATTTTCTGTTACTAAACAATTTTTACTGTCAATGCAGTCCAGGATGTGATGGAAGGGCATGACGGGGAAACCCCTTCGAAGTGCTTGCCTTATCGGAATCTTTTTCCCTTTCAGTGCTCCATCACAGGTCAAAACAACATAAACCTTGGTTGACATTCCTTTACCGCGATCATCGAGATCGTTCCAATGAGAGGTCATAAGCTTTGTTTTTTTAACAAAAATTTAAAACATAATAAAATTTGAATGAAGATTTTTGTGTATAGTGCTGGCTGAATTTGGCTGTTGACGTTGGGTAAAAACAAAAAGCTTGCTAGCGGTTTTCATGCTTTTTCCTGAATATTGGACGATTATTTTTTTTTAATGAATAATACATTCTCATTTTAGTTCATCTAAACTATAAAGATCATTTCGACGGAGACAATCCGACCTTCAATTATACGGAGGGGGAGCGGGAATCCAAATCATATATCAGCGAAAATTTTATTTTAATATGAAAACAAATCGAAAATCTCACGAATTAATGAACGGATTTGTTCAATTCCTATATTAAACCACAGTACAGAGTTCTGGAAATGAAAGATATTGCATTTGTATCTGAATATTTTATTAAATGTAGGGTTCAGAAATTTTCTGACTGAACAATATAATTGCTAATCAGGGACAGTCTCTGAAAGATTTTTCTCGCAAAACATTAATTGGTTATGTATTCCTTCTCACATGACCGCACTAAAACAGCTTTTTCTACACAAGCGACGAGGTAATTAACAAGTGCGGTTTTGTATGCAATGTACACGTAATGCAAAGATGAGGGCGTTCTTGTTATCAATGTGCTTGAAATTAATTCGCATTCACAACAAACTTGTTGTCCATCATTAGGCTTTTCCCTCTGGAAAAGACTATTGTTTTTCTACGGATTATTATTTTTTGGTTTTTTTTTTTTTTTTTTTTTTCCACACATTTTGTCCGCACGATTCAGAAGCCATTTTCGGACCGATTTTCACGAAATTTTGCACACGCATAGAGGGGCACAAAATCTAAAAATGTACCGAAGCGGAATTTTCGATTTAACCCTTATTTCGTCAGAATTGGCAAAAAACTGCCAAAATTGGGGTTTATCGGCACTTTCTCGAAACGCGTCTTGTAGATTTTTTTATACATTCGTCATTGCTAGACCTGTCTGTGACACGCCCTTTGATACACACGACATATCAGGCGATGCATATGGTAACCCTCCACAGGCTGCCAAACATCGAAATTTTGATGAAATAGGCCGGTTTCAGGCCTCCACTGCACCCAAACAATGCACGAGAGATAAACATAACTTCCTTTATTGGGAGTGGAATTCACCGAGGATCATTTTTGTCAGTAATAATGGTGTTCAAAAAATAAGGCGTTAACCCGTTTTGGGCTGGTTAAACAGCAATACCCCCATAGAGCTAACAAATTCGTGTTTTCCGTGGATTTCTCCAAACGAGTCTTGTAGATTTTCAAGAAAAATTTGTCACTCCCAGGCCTTGGTGTGACGATAGAAGTTGCATGGACAAAATACTGCGGTGAGCATTTTGTTAACCATTAAGCATCGTAATTTTGTTGAAATGAGCTGTTTTCAGGCACGCACATCACCCAACGTGTACCTGAGAAATAAACATAATCTCCTTTGTTGGAAGTTGAATTCACTGAAGACCATTTTTGTAAGTAATAAGGGTATTCAAAAAACCCATTTTGTGGTTGTTAATAGTAATACCCATCAAAGGCTTAAAAATTTATGTTTTCCCGGGATTTCTTTACAAAACATCAGGTAGGGTTTTCAAGAGAAAATGGCCATTGATAGGTCATGGTGTCACATTACCAGTTGATTGGATAAATTATTCCGGTAAGCATTTGTTAACCCTCCATGGGCTGCTAAATGTCAAAATTTTGAAAAAAATAGTGTTTTTGAACAACAACAACATCAAATGGGAATACAACAGATAAACGTAACTTCTTTTACCGGACGCAAAACTGACAGGGAAACATTTTTGTAAGTAGTAAATGTATTCAAAGATCGAGGTGTTAACCCATTTTTGACTGGTTAATGAGATATACCCCTTAAAAGCTTAAAATTCCAGTTTTCTGTGGATTTCTCAAAAAAAAAATTCAAGAGCAATTGACCATTCGCAGGTCTTCGAGTGACATTACAAGTTGCATGAACAAAATGTTTCGGTAAGCATTTGTTAACTCTCCAGAGGCTGCCAATCATAGACATTTGGAGAAAATGGGCTGTTCTTGGGCAACCATGACACCAAATGTGTACCTACGAGATAAACATAACCTCCTTCATTGAAAGTGGAATTCACCGTCGATCATTTTTGTAAGTAATGAAGATGTTCACAAAACCAAGCATTAACCCTTTAGAGCTGGTTACAGAGAGATACCCCTCAAAAGGTTAAAAATTCGTGTTATCTGAGGATTTCTTTAAAAACATCCCGTAGATTTTCAGGAAAAAATGGCCATTCTCAGATCTTAGTGTGACATTACAAGTTGCATGTAAAAAATATGCCTGTAAGTATTTGTTAACCCTATGCAGGTTCTCAAACATCAAAATGTTGATAAAATAGGCTGTGTTTGCGTACCCACACCACCCGAAGTTGGGAGGAGAGATCAAAATAAGTGGAAATAGAATTCACTGAGAATTATTTTTGGAAGTAATAAGAGTATTCCAAAAACAACACTTAACCCGTTTTGGGCTAGATAAACAATGATACCCATCAAAAGCTTAAAATTCCTGTTCTCCCTGGATTTCTCTGAAAAGATCTTGTAGACTTTAAAGAAAAAATGGCCATTCACAGTTCTTGATGTGATATTACAAGTTGCATGAATAAATATTCCTACTGGCACTTGTTAACCCTCTACAAGCAGCCAGACATCAATATTTTGGATACATTTGAGATAAAATGGACCATTTTTGAATTGACACTGCACTCAGTGGGTATGTGTCAAACAAACATAACTCCTTTTGTCAGTCATTGACTTGTTGGCCGATGATATTGACATTAACCCACTCCACCGTTAATGATGGTTTTTACCTAAACAATTTTTTTCAAACTGTGTCATTTGAGACTACTATCTTCACCTTTCTCATACCATCAATGAAGGAACTTCAGTGAGACAGTTGAAAACAATTCATTACACACTGTGGGGTCATGAAAAATCATGGAATCTCATCGGAAAAAGCCATGATTCTCCAGAATCATAAAGTCTACTTTATGCTGTATTTTTGTTTAAATAAATAGTTGATTCCTATTGGGGGACAAATAATGATTTAGTCTACATTCATTTTAATTATTTTTGAAAACGAATCGATGTATTAATTGCATAAACACAGAATGTTTTTCATATGCGACTGGATATCAGTAATTCGGTTTCATCAAGAAACGAACCGTCTTTGATGTCTGGATTTTCCCGTCATCTTTAATTATCCTCGCAAAAGGGGTTGTGGACCCGTGAAGACAATGTGTTCACCGGGTGTGACGAAAGGGGGTTTTAAATGGAGCGTACGTAATAATGCCTCAGTCTCATATTTTTGTCCGTTTATACAAACACCTTCACTAATGACGTTTAGCTTTGTGGCCCTATTGGGGCATTTTACTTTAATTTTCCACGTAGGGTTGCCTGTAACCTTAGATATTAGCCTGCCCCACGGGTATCCCGACAGGACTACATCAATATCCCCATCATTAATATTTGTGTGAATCCTTGTGACGACTATGCAAGGGTTTTGCAGCGGATGATACTGTTGTTTATTCTTCTGGTGTTTGGCCGTATTTTCCTTTTGAGGTTGTTTAGAAAGGGCTCTTGCCTTGTCGGCGAACGATACACCACTGTCAGTGGTGAATGTTGGCGTCGCCGGTATCGTTTCCGTTGCGTTACTGTCCGCCGATTTCCCATCATTATGGATCTCCACACTTGTTGTTACTACTGTAACATCCATGGTGTTCGAGGTCTCAACGACAACAACACTCGGGTTATCGGTGTCTGTTGACGCTTTCCGTGTTTTCTTAGCCACCGTTTCTATTTCCAGGGGCTCACCATTTTCTTGGAAGTCTGTATCCAATTTCCTTTTCGGTTGCGGTGTAATATGATTAACGACATCACAGTAGTTGCCTCTTGCTCTATAAAGGGACGCAACCAGTTATCTTGACTGGCAGTAACGAGTTCCGAGCCATGATTTCGTGGTACCTCCAAAGAGATGGCGTGCATAGGTCTCCCCATCTCATTGGTATTATCTATAAAAGGCGAACCAGGTGTAGGATTAGTTTTGCCCACCACCCCCTTGCTAGGATTAGGTTTTGAAATCTGCTGAGCTGTATCAACTGTTTTAGAAGCACTCGCAATATCCATAACTGTGTTCGTTTTAGGGCACAACGTGTTGGGCTTCACACTCTGGCCCTTTTGTTTAGAGCTTCCGTTGATGGAGCACAAACCCAAACCTGATTTATTTCTACTTTTCCCTTTTTTCCATTCACCGACTTATTTTCCCTTTTTGATTCCTCCGTCACTTTTATTAGCTCCAATTTTTCTTTCTCGAACTGTTATTTTTGGGCCCTAAGATCCGAGCGCAGACCCTCAATAGTGTCGTTCAATCTGGCTATCTCTTTTTGAAAACCAGACAACATCGATGTTAAATCCACTCCCGAAGTGGTTTCACTGGTGGAGTTAGTTGCCATTTCACAGTTTAGTTATTGTCTAAGTTATCAGCAAATTATTGGTAAAATGTTTAGTTAAAGTATATTTAGTTTTAACAGAGAAAAACAGACAGAAAATAGAAAGAGTTAAAGATAAACACTTACAAAATTACACTAGAGTGCACAGAATGGTGCAAAAATGAAAATGAATACTTAATGAAATCTTGATGAAATAAATAGAGCACACTGTCGTTGCTTCGACGTTTCGGATTAAATGCCCTTCTTCAGAAAGCCAGTGAATTCAATTTCCAATTATTCCAAAGCGTTTATACACCTTTACTTCATCTGTTGATGAAGCCAAACTGGCCAATCACTATGTCTGAGATGGATTCACCCAGTGATTAGTGGAAAACAACCCTTCAAATGTTATCATACTTTAGCAGTATTTCTACTGCTAATGTTTGATGGCATTTGAATGACTTGTGATCATCACTGGCTGAAGACCATTGGAAATCAAACTCATGACAATGCGCAAAACAAATCGACAGATAATTAATGTTTTTATAATAGAAATAATTCAAAAGGTCTGGCACTGGTGGATAGATATTTTTCAAAACAAAGGAGCACAGGCGCAGGTCGGGAAATCGATTTCTGTTGTAAATTATTTCTACGGAATTCAAAGTTGTTTTAATATTTTTGAAGAATTATATGACTTTATGACAAAATGAATTCATCTCAGAAGTGCTGCTTTCACAAGAATGTTTTGCAGACTGGGACTTTTTTTATAAGCTATGATGCATCATTGTTAATGGCTTCTGGCAGTTTTGTGTTTAATTCTTTGAAGTTGTTTTTGAAGACAGACAGACAGACAGACAGACAGACAGACAGACAGACAGACAGACAGACAGACAGACAGACAGACAGACAGACAGACAGACAGACAGACAGACAGACAGACAGACAGACAGACAGACAGACAGACAGATATGCACTAGCACAGAGTGAATGAATTAATTCACTTTCTTGACTAAACCTGTTTACGGGAGTAGTGAAGGCTGCCACTCTGGGGACAAGCATTTAACACTGAATTCCCCACACCCCAATGGTGCCACTTGAGGGACAAAATTAACATAGGATTCTCCATGGGGTTTTGTCCCTCAAGTGGCATTTTTGTACCTCAAGTGGCATCGTTGGAGGCAGGAAAAAAAATTTAAAATCTTTTTCCTGCCTCCAAAAATGCCACTTGAGGGACAAAACCCTATGGAGAATCGTATGTTAACTTTGTCCCTCAAGTGGCACATTTGGGGTATGGGGAATTCAGTATTAAATGCTCGTCCCTAAGTGGCAGTCATGGGGTAGGTTGTTCCAAACATTTTTATACTGACAAAAATTGTGTGTTAAATGCTATACTGGCAGGCTGAGGGGGGTTTGTCTTCCATACACTTTATATACTGACAAAATATTCTGCTTTTAAAAAAAACCTGCTACCTATTGTACAGCGCCTGACTGGTACAGTTTTCTATTTATTACTGGAACACACGACATATAATAACACTGTCAGATTTAGCGTGAATCAGTGTTTTTTTTACATTTTTTTAAGGGGTGAAGCGATCATTCCAATATCATTTCTCCACAGACAACTTCTAAATTTCAAATGCGCGAATGTCTTATAATGCGAGATGACCAGATGAAAGTGTGTCTGACAGTCAATTTGTAAGACAAATAACACTTCCTCACTCTGACAAAAATATTTCTCTCATGTTCCATTCAGATACAATTTTTCGAACACGTGTTCCACATATGTTTCATTAATTCACTGAATGCAACCTTTGCATTCTCTTACATTTGCATATTTGTAATTCAGTGATCTCAACAAAATAGTGCTAGAATATCATTCATTTGAACAGATGTGGCAAAACGTTAGAAAATATTTCATTTTACACTACAAAACAGATTTCATTCACTGTTTTGTAGTGTAAAATGTGATTTTTCTCTTCATTGTGGCGCAAAAATAAAATAAATATCGCTTTCCTCTACCCAAACTGAAAAACGCAATTTCTCTTAACTTTTATGCCTGTATTGAATTCGTAACAGATGTTATTAAAGAAAATTATATTTTCTTTAAAAACGTCAGTTACGATTTCAGAAAAAGATATCGTTCTGAAAACTAACAAATCTTAACCACATTGAAACAATTACTAACAACTTGTCTTTCAATGTGCCGAATAAAACATTTATCCTGATATTACGTGTGTAATGCAGAGAGCATAATTTTACATTATTAGTTTGTTTTCTGTCAAAAGATTTCTGCTATGGCTGGTACAGCAGCAGGGGGTGTTTAGCACTGATATTAAAAAAAGAACCTACCAGAACACCATTTTCACATTTCAGATTTTTTATTCCATGAATATTTACAAAAGTGTAATTCTCACTCTTCATAATGTTCAATGTTTCTTGCCAAGTTTTCCTATTTTAAAAGTCCTGTCTTTAGCTTTTCGTTTTCTTGTAACTTTTTTTGGTGGTTCCTCTTTCTCTGGAAATAAAATTTCGCCATATCATATAATAATGTATCATCACTGTCATTAAACTCTGGTAACACAGTTTCTGTTAAGTTAACTTTCTTATTTGTAAAGTTTTTTTTGTTTTTTCTTTTTCTGAATAAGAAAATGTTTTCAGCGAGAGTATAAATAGGTGGGGGGGGGGGGGGGGGAGGGGGGGGCTCACAGTTTGGGGCACACATGCTTTGGAGTTAACAAGACTGAAACACGTGATTTTGATCTCCTCTAATGATTAAAAAAAAGATGAAGAGGTCATTAGTAGACTACACTGATTCAGATGATAGCGATACAGAAGATGTTGTAAGCAGCAAGAAACAGTGGTTGGTTGAATATGCTAAGAATACAATCTCCACACAGAGAATGTATTCTATTCACCCACAGTTATTCCGGCAATCCAGAAAATTTCACTCAGAATCCCATATGTGTGAAGCGACTTTGAATCAATTTGATGTCAACAATCCATTTGAGTTTCTAAGTAAAATGTTTGATTCAATGGTGGAAGATGTGAAAAAGGAATGTGGTATTCAAGACAATAACCCCCTAATGATATCCATCCACCATCCAGGTCTTGAGGTAGGCATTTGTCAGTTAGTCAAGATATGTCTATCATGTAAAATGCAATTATATTCAGGGAAAGGAGAACACACTTGTGATGGATTTAAAAATGTAAATATTGCCATCAATTAGTCAAAAGCGAATATTATTGTTTCATTCCAAAATACAAATCACCCGAGAAAGACAAAATGCTGAAAGTATCATTTGTGTTTTATGATTTTGAAACAACTCAAGACTCAGGTTTCCACACCCCAAATTACTGTGCTGCACACCGTGTATGTGTGGAATGTATCTGCAAACCTATAGATCAAGAATGTATTTTCTGTGACAAATTTGGACAACGGGAATATATTTTTAAAGGAGAATCTACTTTGAGTGATTTTTGCAATTGGCTTTTCAATAAGGAACATTTAGATACAACAGCTATTGCTTATAATTCAAGAGGGTTTGATGCACAATTTATCTTAAGACATCTCATTGAAATGTTTGAAATGGACATGTACTGTAAGTCTGATGTGGATATATTACGTAGAGGGTGTGGCGAATTCAGAAAACAGTTTATCGAATGTGATGGGATAGATCCTTTCAGGGAGGCTGTAACTTTAGTTGATGCCTGTAATAAAGCTTGGTGGAAAAATTCAATGCCAGAAAACAAAGTTAGTCTCATTTCAGACATAGGGTATCCTACTGCTGTTAGATATTCCATGAAAGCCATTAGATACTTACAGTTACTAGCACAAAAAAGAAGGCATACACATCTGACATGCACTAAACGGTGGAGAAATAAAAAAAGGAAATTATTGTGTAGATGGTTTTCACAAAGAGACAAATACAATCTATGAATTTTATGAATGTATGTGGCATGGATGTGAAACTTTCTATCCTGACAGATATGAGAAAAATCCAATCAATTCACAATTCTATCAATCTCTGTACAACAAAACCCAATCACGCATAAAACATTTCAAATCATTGGGGTATAATATACATGTAGTCTGGGAGCACGAATTCGATCATCTATGCAAATAAGATCCTGAAGTTCAAGCCTCTTTAGATACATTTTTCCCACACATGGACCCAATTAAACCACGAGAAGCATTATTTGGCAGAGAACAAATGCTATTAAATTACACTACGAAATTGACGAAAACACAGACACAGAAATTAAATATATAGATATCTATTCACTTTACCCATATGTGAACAAACACAGGGAATATACAGTGGGACATCCAGATATACTCACAAAGGAAAACATAGACACTGGCAAAATAAGCCAATACAGAGGTCTCATTAAATGTAAAGTTTTACCACCTCAAAATCTTTTTTTGCCAGTTTTACCTATTCATTGTAATAAGAAAATAACATTCACACTTTGTAAAATGTGTGCAGAACACGAATTAGATCACTGTAAACACATACCAGAACAGCGTGCACTTATAGGTACATGGACATCTGTCAAACTTTGCAAAGCATTGGATTTGGGGTACACTCTTCTTGACTCTTATTAGATTTGGCATTGGGATGAATGGTCTTCAGAGATTTACAAATATTATGTGAACAAATATTTTAAAATGAACAAGAAGCTAGTGGGTTTCCAGATTGAGTGAAAACAGAAACAGACAAAAAAACTTTTAAAAACGATTATGCACAAACTGAAAATATCTATTTAGAAAAAGTTGGAAAAAAAACGGGAAAAAGATCATTTGCCAAAACCATGTTAAATTGTCTCTGGGGAAAAATGCACAAAACAATATAAAAACTAAAACAAAATACATAAATGAACCATCAGAATATTTTGAAATAATACAGAACAAAAACAAAATTGTGAAGAATGTGGAATTTTGTGACCATGATCAGTTTGTTTTAGTCAACTACATTGACGGTACAGATGTTTACAATCCACACAATTCAGCCAATGTTGTCATAGCTTCATTTGTCACAGCCTATGCACGTATGGAATTATACAAAGTTTTAGAACAATTAAGAACACGAGTTTTATATTTTGACACAGATAGTTGTATCTACATACATAAACCATTGCTCTGGAATCCAGAAATTGTAAACAGTAGGTTAGGGCAGTGGACAGATGAACCCCCAGGGGCAAAAATCACAGAGTTTGTGGGTTTAGGTCCGAAAAATTATGGATACAAATATATTAAAGATGGAGAAATACACACCACATGTAAAGTTAAGGGTATCACAATAGATTACCTGACATCACAAAAGGTTCATTTTGAAAGCATGATTGAGTGTGCTTGAGACAGAGAGAATTACAAATTAAACATTGAATATACACATAGAATTAAATGTAACAAAGATAGACAAGTCACAAGTGAAACACAAAGCAAAATATTCAGATCTGTTTACACAAAACGTTTTGTTGTCGGTAAATATGACAAACTACCCTATGGGTATAAGATATAAATACTACTCAGATTTCTTATTTTGACTTTGAGCAGGGAGCAGGGAAGATGCCTCTACCACTTAATCATACATATCCTATATACTTATCAGAGTTAAGAAGACTTTCGAGTTTTAGTATGACTACAAATCCTATTTTACAATCCAAGAAAGATGATTTAGCTAAAGCTGGGTTTTTCTATGTAGGAGATGGTAAAGTAAAATGTTTTGTATGTGGACAAGGTTTAATGAATTGGGAAGAAAAGGATATTCCTTTACAAGAACATGTTAAGTGGTCACCAAATTGTTCTTATATTCATTTAATAAGAAATTGTCAATTATACAATCCACCAACAAGTATGCAAACACCTCCAGATAAAATGTTATCAGTGATGGATTATGGATTCACTTTAAATCAAATATTTTCAACAATGAAAAAATATGATAAGTGTCTAGATGATTTTCCAGATTCTAAATCTTTATTTGCACTCATGGTACTAGATGATCAAGAAAACAACATTTAGTACCATAATTGCAAGAAAAGCTTCAGGACAATTCAAAACTAAGTTAGACAAAATGTTTACATATAATGTAGAAAATGATTTTCCAGACTGTCCTGATGAACAGAGTATATGGTGTAATGTAATACCTGATGCACAAAGTGCATCAGAACAGACAAAAGAATCCTCAGTTTGATTTCAACCATGGAACCAGTAAGACACATCTTAGAAAACAAGATCACATGTAAGGCATTATTATATGCATTTCAAATGATCACTCCTGGCTATCTAACAATAACAAAAGAATCATAATCAATTGGAAAAAGATGAATTGTATTGGGAATTTTGTAATGCATGTCAAATCATGAATCCTTTTAACAAAGATAATGTAGAAAATATTTGGAGAAGAGTTATGTGGGATTTTATTATTTATGATAAACAAATCATGAATTATTTATATAGACAATGTGTGCCACAAATAGATAGAAGAATAGATTCTTCAGAAACTTTATTTGAATTAAAAGCGCCCTTAAAAAGAAAATCCACTCACAGAATTGAAGAAGCTAGGGAAACAGAAAGTATATAAGTTAGTGTTTTGACAACACTTTCTCACAGAAAAATAATGGCATCAAGTGAATGTTTATTGTTTAAACACCCTTGTAATATCTTTATTTCGGGGCCTAGTGGTTTAGGAAAAACAGAATTTGTCAAAAAGCTTAATGATATGAAACATGACTTATTTCAAATTCCCCCACAAAAAATCATCTGGTGTTATAAAGAATGGCAAAATACATATACTTTACTTAAAGAGAGTGAAGATATTAAATTCATAGGAGGCATCCCTGATGATGAATATGAAATTGTTAGTGATGTCACTATTCCAAATCTTGTAGTTTTCGATGATATGTTAGGAGATAAAGATGAAGAAAAAATTAAATTATGGTTCACACAAAAAGGAGATCATAGAAATGCAAGTGTCATATACATAACACAAAATATGTTGCAACAATCTAAATCTAGTCGTACCATAAGTTTAAATGCACATTATATGATTTTATTTCAAAATACTAGAGATAAAGGACAAATTAAAGTATTGGCAAATCAAGTTCAATTACCACATTTAAATGCATCTTATCAAGATGCAACAAGTGCTAATCATGGTTATTTATTAATTGATTTTCATCCTAAAACTCCTGAGTCTTTGAGATTGAAAACTGATATTTTTCATCCTTGGGTGACGCAAAATGAACGTGGACCTATCATTTATAGAAAAGTATAAAAAAAACTGGTCCACTAATGAGATTGTGTCAGTTGTTAAAAGTTTTTTCAACAAGTACACATCATCATGGTGTCATTCATCCAACCATTAGAACAATTAAGTCAGCAGACAAATCCATTTGCAAGAGAAAAATTACTTAAGAAAGGTTTCAAGAAAATTTTAAAATGGTTTACATTAGCAAGTAGAATCATACTTAATAAGAAAATTAAATTGCCAAAACAAACTTTAACCTATATGGATAAACATAAACAAGATCTTGAACAACTTGCAAATCCAAGAGTAGATCTTGCAACAAAACAAAACATTATTTTAAAAGCAGGTGGTGGTGGAATTTTTGGTGGTGTTATTATTCATAATTTAATTTGGTGGGATGGTCATAAAACAAGTCAAAGTTTTTATTCACCATTCAAAAAAAACAAAAGTAAGAAATGAAAATAACTTAAAAAGAAATGAAATGTTGGTAAAAATGACATGCATGCAAATTTTTTAGTCACTCCTCAGAAAGGGACAAAAACAAAATCAGTTTTAGTGAGTAACCTTTGAAAACAAAAAATAGTACACCATTATACTTGATACATATATCAAATACGGGGAATAGAGTATCACATGACCCTATGGGTTCTAGACAAAATGTGGGACATATACCACTAGAAGAAAACATTCCAACATCAGCATGTTTCACGGCTTTGAATGCACCTAAAAGTGTTAAGGAGATGAGTTCTTATTTTTGTTGAATAAAATGAAATGTATGTTGGTCTATCATATCATTTTATGAATGCACTCAGTGAGAGCAAGATGGTAAAAAAATCTCGTAAGATTGCTCTAGTTAAAAAATATGGTGGGGTGTTATTGGCACTAAGTCAAACACCTCCAGCATTTCAAAAACAAATTATGAAAAATGCACCTAAAGAATTGATTAATTGTATGGCAGAATGTTGTCATAATCTTTTAAAAGGAAACATATATCTAACCTCCCCCCTCCCCCCCCCCCCCCTCAGAAACGAAAATTACAGCCGAAGCGTGAACAACTAAGATCTGTTGCTAGTAAATCTGTATCTCTTAAAAAGAAAAAAAAAACAAATTTTAAATCAAAAAGGTGTTTTTTTACCATTACTTGGTTTACTTGGGCCTGCTATTGGAGTTGCAACAAATCTTGTAAATAAATTGGTGAGTAAAATATGAAGAGAATGGCTATTGTACCTTATCAAATGTTTGAAGAAATGCAATGTTTTAGAAATGAAAAATCTCAAAGACCAAGATTACCACCTGATCCTCAAATTACTAATACAGCACAGTTGCAGAATGAATTATCTTCTGTGTTAGACAATTCAGAGTTATCAGAAAGTGAGAAAAAACGAAAGTATGGTGAACATTTACAAAAATTTAATTGTCACATAAGAAGGCATTACAACCATCAGTGGCTATGCCTGAGCCAGATCGAAATTCAATGTTTTTACGAGATCATATTATAGAACGTGTCCCTGTTACAATGAAACATAAAGCAACTTCATTATTATCTGCTTTAACATCTCATCCACACATGAGTTGGGATGATCAGGGTATTTTAAGTTATGATGGCGAAATCCATAAAAGGTTCAAATATCATCGATTTAGTCAATGATGTTCTTAGACATCAAAAAGATTTTAAACCGACCAGTTGGGAAATGTTCAATCATGGTTTAAAAGCTATAAATATTCCTCAAGATTTTGTTGGAAATCGTGAACGTTGGTTGTGGATGAATGGAGATCAGGTGTTAAAACCCAGCAAACATTAAAGTTCTCCAGAAGATAGTTGGATAAAAAGTTCTCTATCAATATCTCCATTACATAGAATAGTGATAGGAAAGAAAACATATCGAGATTGAGAAACACCAAAATCAATACCTAAACATAGATTGACAAAGCGTCAAATTTCTGAAAAATGGGATGCTTATTGAATGATATATTAACCCTTTACCCAACGTAACGGCCAAAACCGGCCAGTGCTGTTTTAAAAAATCGCCAATTAATTGTCATTATTTTTTCATTTTGGCTTCATAGGCCACCAATATATATCCATGCTGATTGGTTGATCCCAAGAGATGACATAATAAGTCTGAATGTTGATTCTAAAACTTAAATCTTTACCAAAAAAACGGGTGCAAAAGGCCCATGTAATATAAAAATTTAACCCTTTACCCAACGCAGATGATATCAAAATTTATTATTTTAAATATCATTTTTTCAAATTTTTCAGAACATTTCGACAAAACCATATCATGTGACCCCTCGATGGAACGAGCTCGACGAGTTCGTTCCAACGAGGGGTCACATGATAGGGTTTTGTTAAATTTTTTGAAAAATAATATTTTTTCAACCACTGAATTTGCATATTACGTGGGTGGATGCGGGCGATTCGTTAGGTAAAGGGTTAACTGAAATATATTACAATACAAGACATCCTGCTGGTTATGGGGGTATACAAAAATTGTATGGAGCAGCTCATAGAAATATAAATCCATTACAGTTGATCAAGTGAAAAAATGGTTGAACGGAGAAAGAGCTTACACTTTACACAAGACCATTCGTAAAAAAAATTGCAAGACGAAATACTGTAGTGGGTGGAATTGATCATCAATGGCAGATTGATTTAGCTGATTTACAAAGTTTACAATCTCACAATGACCGATTTCGTTCTTTAGTTTGTGTCATCGATGTATTTTCAAAATATGCATGGGTTTTACCCATTCACAATAAATGAGGAGAAACATCAGCAAAATCTTTTCAAAGACCTTTTGAAAACTTCTGGATGCAAGCCATTATCATTATAATCGAATAAAGGTTCTGAATTTAAAAATAAAGATGTGCAAAAATTTTTAAAGAAACAAAAAATTCATTTTTTCACGACAGAAAATCCTGAGACAAACATTGAAAACACGAATGTGGAAATATTTTACACACAAACGTACATTAAGATATATTGATGTATTACAAAATTTAGTTGATGGATACAATCACAGTTTCCATCGTATTATTCAGAGAACTCCTGCATCTGTATCAATAGAAAATGAAATAGAAGTAACTCAAAATTTGTATGGTAAAAAATCTAAAGAGAGAAAAATAAAATTTAAAGTTGGCGATATAATATGTATTAACAAAACCAAACATACATTTGAAAAGGGGTATTTACCAAATAGGACAAAAGAATTATTTAAAATCACCCATGTAAAACATACACACCCAACCCCTTATAAGCTTGAAGCTATGGGTGGTGAAAATATACAGGGGACATTTTATCCACAAGAAATTCAAAGTATAAAAGATGATAAAAAATATATCATTGATTCAGTTCTTGCACAACGTTCAAGACGTGTGGGTAAGAAACTCATCAAGGAGCTTCAAGTACATTGGGAAGGTTATACCTCGAAATTTGATAGTTGTATATCAGAATCTGATTTAGTATAAAAAGAATATGTCAGTAAATGAAAATGCATTGAGTGGTGAAAGTGCAAGTGTTGAAGTACAAAGTCAACAATCACAATTTAATTTTTGTGGGAGTCTTGTTGCAAAAAATCAAGTGACTTATTTCACACAAATAATCGTCATTTATGCAATTATAATTACAGCTATCATTCACCTTAGTTTACAATCCTCCAACAAAGAATTGTGGTTGGTATTATTGAGTAGTTCTTTAGGATATATTCTTCCCAGCCCCAGTTTAAAATATTTGAAACCACATGATAAGAAAAATGAATTCATTTTACGTAACACTACTGAGTGATAGTTCTATGGAAATGTTTCCAAATAACACACAATGTTGTTTTCAAACACAATTATCTAAACCAATTCATATTAATAAAGAACATTGGGAAGTGGGTTTAGTTAAAGTAATTTTAGCATCTGTGGCAAGAAATATAACAGATGATGAAACAAATTTTAAAATCATTGTGATAGATCCGAAAATATCAGCACACATTAATAATATTAATAAATCGTTTTTCAAACATACAGTATGTAAGGGTGTTGCTGCTGTTGAGCTAAGTATTTTGTTGCAGGCATATGCAAATGGTGGACATGTTGCTGAAGCAATAGAATCCGAAATTCAAGAAAAACTTGGGGGTATTTTAAAAGAGTTTGGAGTGTCATTCGTCTTGGTTATTCATCTCAACATTCGCATATAAAAATTGTATCAAATAGTATTGCAACAGTTGGCCTTGAATTATCAGAAAGTTTATCACAAAAAATGGGATGTAAAGATGGTATGTTTCCAGTAATTTTTCCTAACACAGCAAAAGATGCATTTAAATATAACGTGTATTTAAATATGGATTTTAATCAACTCTTTATTTATTCTGATATTGCGGATTATACACTTCTTGGTGATATAGAAGCACCTGTTTTGTGTGTGTTACCATTTGAAACACGTGACGAATCTATGCACACTCATAAAAAATTTGATAATGTACATTACATACCAGTATGAAAATCTTCTTTTGATCAGATCACTATAAATATAAGTAGAAATACTGGTAAAAAACATTCAGTTTTCAAGTGGTAAGAGTGTCATTAAGTTGCATTTTAGAGAGCATAACAAATTACATTTATAAAAAATAATGCCAGTGCCAGCAATACGGATATGGATTAAGGTCTATTTTTCGTTCAGCAATAAGATCAGCTGATCAGCTGTGCCATTAATAAAACCAATTGCAAAAAATGCATTTCGAACTTTAAAAAGAGAAGGATTGAAACATGGTATTGAAATAGCAAATGAATTGATGAGAAATCAAAAACCACCTAAAGAAGTAATGCTCACTCATGCAAAAGATCTCATGGCATCCTGGCATCCGTGGGTAAAGCTACATTGGGAATAAAAAGACAGAAACGAGAACCGAAACGTCAGTCTGAGGTTCGTTCTCATAGAGTCAAGACACGAAAAAGACAATCTCATCCAAAACGAAATTCAAGGCCACTTGATATATTTGATTAAATCATGATATTACATGGATCTTGCGAGAATTTTTGAGTGGTTTTGATCCAGATAATGTATCACCAACATCGAGTGGTATAGAAAATATTGGTGAAATTGAGCAATTTCCTATTGCAACTTTAAACAATTCTTCACCAATAGAAATTTTAATTCCAAGACAAACAACCAAGTGGTTAGATCTTGCATCATCTACACTTGAAGTTCAATTTAAAATTACAAAACAAGATGGGAGTGTTTTGGATGGAGATACAAATATAAATCCTATCAATAATTTTTTTCACAGCATGTTCAGTAAAATTGATGTTACACTGAACGGTGGTCTTATAACCACCAATACAGACATGTATCTTTATCGAGGATTTCTTGAGAATTTTCTTAGTTATTCAAGAGATGTGAAAAAACTTATCTGGCTGGTAGTGAGATGTGGTAGTCCTGAATACCACACAGCAATAGCTAAAGATGGTGATAACAAAGGTTTGGTTCATCGTCACAAATTAATTGCAGACAGTAAATCTGTACAACTAAGAGGAAAATTACATTTAGATCTATTTGTGCAAGGCAAATATTTACCAAACGGTGTGGAAATGAGAATAAAACTTCATCGTTCTCCAATTAAATTTTGTCTGGTTGGTGATGAAAATGGAAAAATAGAACTTCAAAAAGCCATATTCAGAATATCGTCATTGGATTTAATTCCTAAATTTGCAAATGATCTTAATGCGCAAATAGATCAAACAAATTATAAAATCCCCACAAGACGTGTAGAGATGAAAACATTTACCATTGGAAGTGGTCTTCAATGAAAAATAGAAGACCATCTGTTTCATAAACAGATGCCAAAACGATTAATTCTTGGTTTAGTTGTGAATAAAGATATAAATGGAGATATTGTCACAACTCCATTTAATTTTCAACATTTCAATTTGAACAAGTTGGAAATCACAATAGATGGACATTCCATTAAAGCACGTCCCTTTGAACCGAATTTCGAATGAGGACTTTATCTAAATTCATATTTATCATTATTTGAAGCAATGGGCAAAATCAAACATTTAATATATCAATGCAGGATTATGCAAAAGGATATACCCTCTGGGGAGTTGATTTGACACCCGATCAGTCAGGAAGTGGACCATTAGCTCACCCTATAAAGTCTGGCAACCTTCGACTGGATCTTCAGTTTGCTCAAGCTCTCACAGAGGTCAACAACGTTGTTGTCTATGCAGAATTTGATAGTGAGATAGAAATCAACAAATTCAGAGAAGTGATATTTGACTATTAATAATGAATAAATGTGAAAATTGCAAGATGTGTGAAAAGAAATACAAGCATTATTTTAAGAATGTGTTGTGATAGAACTGATAAAATCCATTAAACAGAAAATGAAAAATATCTGTGAAGAATGTCAATTGAACACGACAACATTAATAAATATTATAGAATGTTTACAGAAACTGTGTCCAGTGACTATACTACATAATCTACACAAGAGAGCAAGAAGAAATGACTTATTAGAATATTGTGCTCGTATAGACTTTGAAATAGACTGCCAAAAAGACATTCAAAATTGGGCAGAATTAGGTAAAAGAGACTGGTCATATTATACAGCATATCTTGATTAACAACTTCATAACAGCCCCCTTCAGGGCTAAGAAGAGTTGGAAATCACTCAGCTACAATATATACTGAACAATTCTCCAAGGTTATCATCATTGAATGGAAAAGTGTATTCAAGAGACTTATTACCAAAACAAAAGCTTAAACATAGAAAAGCTTATATTGTGAACACAGATTCATCAAGGGAACCAGGAGAACATTGGGTGGTGATATATTTCAAGGACAATCATTCTGCCACCTATTGGCCTTCCTATGGCTTACCACCAATAAATAAACACATTTACAATTTTATAGTGAAAAACACAGATTCATGGACTATTAACACAATGAGACTACAAAGTGCTCGTACTGTGGTGTGTGGAATGTACTGTATATTTGCTTTAGATCATCTTGCAAGAGGATATGATTTAGAGACAGTTCGTACAGTTAAAACTAGAAGTACTGTCATGAAATGCGCACAAATTGCACGTTGATCTGCGCGTTAATCTACGCGTTATGACCATAGTAAGGCTATCAAATTCTGTACATATAGCCTGTGCACAAGCAATGTTTCAGCCAATGGACCTCCGGGTAATCCGGAGGTCCATTGGCAGAAACATTGCCCGTGTTTGCTATGAGTAACCGGGAGAACTGTCGTGCTTTGGATGCTATTCGATATGACAACTGCGTGCAATTCCTACGCGCAATTAAGCCTAGATAAGCGCGCAATTCGTGACAGGACTTCTAGTTTTAACTGTACTAACAAATTCGATCCAAGAAATTTCCAAGAGAATGACAGAGCGATACGTCGATGGTTTGAGCAAACCTATAGACATTATTTTATGTAATTAAACATCAGGTGTCAAAACAGCCCACATAGAGGAAATGTTTTATTATAATCGATAAAAAACATTTTTCTATTGTATAAACTTATTATGTATCAGAGCTAGGATTTTTTTTTTAGTTTTTCTTTTTTTTTCAAAAACGTTCAAGTGAAACCACTTTATTTTTAAAAAACACTAAATCTCTCAATTTTTTCTCAGAAAAAAAAATCTTGAAATAAAGTGGTATCGCTAAAAAAAAATCTCCATGTAAAAGGTTTTCTATAAATAGGTAAACTCAGATCTCGGTGTATATATGCTTCTCACTTCATATATTAAGCATTGGTACCTGAAATAAATCTTTATTGTCTGTTTAAAATGTAGCAGTGTCCACTATCCCTCAGCAATAGTAAAAAATGAGTCAAGAATCACTTCTCATTTTTCACTGTTTGCGTTGATTGCCTTTAATATTATATTTTTGCCAACCAATCCCTCCACGCAGTATACGTTTAAAGTATGGAGGGATTGGTTGATAAACATATATTTGTCAGTATAAAAGTGTTCGGAGCAACCTACCCCATGACAGTCACCATAGGGAAGCATTTAACACTGAATTCCCCATACCCCAATGATGCCAGTATAGGGTGAATGGACGGGGATTTTTTCCCCTGTGGCTGCCACTCGAGGGACAAGCATTTAACACTGAATTCCCAATACCCCAAGTGGTGCCACTATAGGAATAAATTTAACATAGGATTCTCCATAGGGTTTTGTCCCTCAAGTCGCATTTTTGTCCCTCAAGTCGCATTTTTTGAGGCAGGAAAAAGATATCAAATTTTTTTTCTTGCCTTTAAAAAATGCCACTTGAGGGAGAAAACTCTATAGAGAATCCTATGTTAAATTTGTCCTTATAGTGGTACCATTGGAGTATGGAAAATTCAGTGTTAAATACTTGTCACTAGAGTGGCAGCCTTCACTACTTACGGTACTTGCTTTTGTTTTATATATTGATTGGGTCAAAAAAGATTAATGTTCGATATCTTCCGGCCAGAGACTGGCCGTCCATCAGAGCGTGTCACCCTCAGACAGGCGACGTCGTGGTTCAAAAGAACCACACATGGCATCGCATGTCGGAAGTACATTTAAAACTAAAAGTCCTGTCACGAATAGTGCGCTTATCTAGGCTTAATTGCGCTTTGGAATTGCGCGCAATTGCCACATCGAATGGCATCCAAAGCACTGCAGGTTTTCTTGGTTACTCATAGAAAACACATGCAATGTTTCTGCCAATGGACCTCCGGGTTACCCGGAGGTCCATTGGCTGAAACATTGCTTGTGCACAGGCCATATGTACAGAATTTGATAGCTTTACTTGGGCCATAACGCGCACATTAACGCGCATATCAACGTGCTATTTGTGCGCATTTCATGACAGGACTTCTAGTTTTAACTGTAGGACAAATCTTGGGAACACATCCATTGATGCAGATCTCATACGTTTTAGCTTGCCATACGAGTCAACATGCCACATTTCTAGTTTTAACTGTAAAGCGCGCTGTGAGAATAAATTGAACATCTACCTACTCACTATTAATGGGAAGGTATAGGGCTAAAAAAGCGAGGAATAGAGAAATAAATAAAAAAAATCGACCCTTTGACCAGCAACTGAGCGTCCAACAGAGCGCCCCCTCAGACAAATGGCCTGGCAGGTGGCTTCGAGGGAACCACATACAGAATCGCGTGTCGGAAGTGATGCGTGCTGCAAAACGTGCATTCCCCCCCCCCCCCACCCTAGCCATGCAAAAATGGTAATAAGGCTAAAGAATAAAAAGTAAAATGAGAAATTTTGAAGTAGATAAAAAAAATAAATATATAAAAATAGAAGAAAAATACAAAAAAACAACAAAACACTGGTTCCGAAACGGATGTTTTGAGGTTTTTTTTCGATCCATATGATCAGTACAGCTTCAGTCAAAACAAACTCTTCACCTTTGTGTTAAATTATCGGAATTAAAATTTGTTTATTTAAATGCATTTTAATGTTGTGTAATAAACAGAGAACGCGATGTGTGTTTGAATCGGTGGGTCAGTGTTTTACATAACTCATTGTAATGGCGTAATCATATTTCGCTCGAGCCAACGGCTCTCGCGAAATATGACTACGCCATTCCAACTCATGTGAAACACCCACAGATTCAAACACACATCGCGTTCTGTCTATATATCATCGAGACCTCGCAGCCCTGCCTCACACCGATCGTTGACAGGAGCAGGGGCCCCAATCCCTTAGTAGTTTTAATGAGGTAATAGATTGAGGAGTAGAGGAAACGTAAAATAGCATATGTTGGTCCATTATATCCTTTCTTATTTACTTTGGTAAAAAGAAGATTGCGTTGTTTGCAAGCTGGGAACGATATGTTCGAAAAAACACCCGCCTGTTACTTCATGGCACAGACCCAGAAAGAATTGAGAGAATGAAATCTCACCAAATCAAACGCCGGTTATACATAGGAAAAGGCTCGAATGTTATGTGGCATGTTGACTCGTATGGCAAGCTAAAACGTATGAGATCTGCATCAATGGATGTGTTCCCAAGATTTGTCCTACAGTTAAAACTAGAAGTCCTGTCATGAAATGCGCACAAATAGCACGTTGATATGCGCGTTAATGTGCGCGTTATGGCCCAAGTAAAGCTATCAAATTCTGTACATATGGCCTGTGTACAAGCAATGTTTCAGCCAATGGGCCTCCGGGTAACCCGGAGGTCCATTGGCAGAAACATTGCCTGTGTTTGCTATGAGTAACCAGGAGAACCTGTCGTGCTTTGGATGCCATTCGATATGGCAATTGCGCTCAATTCCAACGCGCAATTAAGCCTACATAAGCGCACTATTCGTGACAGGACTTCTAGTTTTAACTGTATGGCTAAAGTGTACCGAACAAGTAGCGACCCTCGAATCATTGTCGATAATTTCTTAGAGTATGTGGATAATGTAAGTGGCTGCCCGTCTCGAATTAGAGCCGATCTTGGAACTAAGAATGTGAGGGTGAATGAAAGCCATGTAAGAGGCTCCACGAATTGACAACGATTACGACTTTTCAAGGAAAAGTTATACATCTGGGACAAGCACCTATAACCAACCAGTCGAAAGCTGGTCGGCATTTCTCAGAAAGCACAAGGCTCAATTTTGGACAGAGAAATTCCATCAGCTGAAAGCGGACGATCTATTCTGTAATGATTACATAGACAAAGACATCATCCAGTTTCTGTTTACGAATATTATTCAGGTAGGTTTAGTTTAAATGAACGTGACAACCATTACTTATTCCCGGTTCCTTATTCGACATTCGCCACCAACCGATTTTCGCCAAATAAACTGCATTGCGGGGTGGCACAAATAGATTCATGAAGATTGCCACCAAAATTAGGTTCCCCACACTCCCAAAATTGGGCACACTAGGAGCCCAAAAGTGCTGAGTTTCTCCAAATCGTATTTACCAACCGATTTTCGCCAAATAAATTGTTTTGTGGGGTGGCACAAATAGATTCATGAAGATTGCCACCCAAATTAGGTACCTCACCCTCCCAAAAGTGGGCACCCCAGGAGCCCAAAAGTGGTGATTTGCTCGAAATCGCATTTATCAACCGATTTTCGCCAAATAAATTGCTTTTAGGGGTGGCACAAATAGATTCATGAAGATTGCCACCAAATTTAGGTTCCTCACCCTCCCAGAAATGGGCACCCTAGGAGCCAAAAATTGCTAAGTTGCTCCAAATCGTATTTATCAACCGATTTTTGTCAAATAAACTGCTTTGTGGGGTGGCGCAAATAGATTAATGAAGATTGCCACCAAACCTAGGTACCTCACCCTCCCAAAATTGGGCACCCTAGGAGCCCAAAAGTGCAGAGTGGCTCAAAATCGCATTTATCAACCGATTTTCGCCAAATAAACTGCTTTGTGGGGTGGCACAAATAGATTCATAAAGATTGCCACCAAAATTAGGTACCTGACCCCCCAAATAAATGGGCACTCTAGGAGCCCAAAAGTGCTGAGTTGCTCCAAATCGCATTTATCAACCGATCTTCGCCAAATAAACTGCATTGCTACCCGTCTTAAACTTCCCCAAAAATATGGAACGAGCTGGAATCTGAACTACGTAACATTAATAATTGGATCCATTTTTGAAAAAAATTAATATCAAAGCTTTCATCTTCATTTCCAGTTAATGTCCAATTTAACAATCCCTATTGTCCAGATTGTCAGATTGGAACCTACTGAGGCGATTATCTTGTTGACCTAATGTCTATCAGTGGGTTGACTGGACCATCGCCTCAGTATCCACCTGCTTTGTTCACTACTCTACTCTACGAATTGACTTGACAAACAATGTACGGGATAAAGTTCGCCAAATGTGCGCAGCTTAGATATATAATTAACCAGCTATACTTGACCTTATCCTTATGCTACTAATGTGAAATACCAGGGGATACAAGAAATGATCCCAAATGTAAAGTAATAATGTGTATAGTGATACCCGTGATATGATACGCATAGATAACAAATTTAGGCCTTGTGAGCACCTTAGATTACTTTCGTTATCTTGTCTAGTTATCTCGTCCACAAATGAGTTTGGCTTACTGCCAAGTCTGCAGACGCACGAAAGTACCGATATCCACCAAACACATCAACCTTCTCACCACCATCCCCACCTTCTCCCACCATTGTTACTTCACGTGAAAGAAAAACACTAAAATCTCTAAATGAACATTTACAGTCGGTTGCAGCGATGAAATATTTTTGAAACGGGAGATAACAAGTAGACAACCAATCTGTCTACGTTATTTTCCTGCGGTACATATTCATGTGTCACTGTGATTAGAAATATATTACAATTGTAATGTTTTATATACCGTAAATAAACAAACAATATCAATGCTAGTTGATGGAGTGATTCTTGTAACACAGGTATGACGTACGGACAGGCTCATAAACCCATGAATTAGGCATGCTGTTAGATAATATAGCATGAAGCTCAAAGAATATAGCATGATGCCTAAATAATATAGCAAGATGGTTAATTATTTAAGCATCGTTCTTAATTATTCGGGCATTATGCTTAATTATTTAGGCAGCATTCATGAAATCATACCAAACAATATAGCATCATGCTTAATTATTAGAGTACCATGCTAAAATAAAATGTATGACCCTCCAGTACGCGGACTTGATTTCAGCAACATGCTATGTCATTTATGTAGCATTCGTGAAATCATACCAAATAGTACAGCATCATGCTTAAATAATTAGTCATCATGCTCAATTAAAGTGCATGATCCTCCCGCAATTCAGCATCATGCAAAAATAATTCAGGATCATGCTATATTATTTATGCAGCATTCGTTAAATTGCGCAAAATAATATAGCATGATACTTAAATAATTTGGCATCATGCTCAATTAAAGTGCATGATTCTCCCGTAATTCAGCATCATGCTAAATTAATTCAGCATCATGCTGTATTATTTATGCAGCATTCGTTAAATCGCGCAAAATAAAATAGCATGATGCTTAAATAATTAAGCACCATGCTAACTTAATATGCCCAATCCTCCAGTAATTCAGCACCATGCGAAATTAAATCAGCATCATGCTATATTATTTTTGCAGCATTCATACAATAGTGAAAAATAATATAGCATCATGCTCAAATAATTAAGCATCATGCCGAATTAAAATGCATGAACTTCTCGTAATTCAGGATCATGCTTAATTAATCCGGCATCATTGTGTATTATTTATGCAGCATTCGTGAAATCGTGCAAAATAATTTAGCATTTTGCTTAATTAATTCACATCTTGCTCAAATAATTAAGCATCGTGTTAAATTAATTCAACATCATGCTAAAATATACAAACGCGCTGGGTGACTGGTCGGATCGGAATAATGGAGCATGACCAAAAAACAATTATATGTTACGAATCGTTTCACTGGATTCTCTTTTAATGATACATAATAAATTAGAAATTAAACACCGAGAATTTGAGCAGTTCTTGTTTACGTCTGTAAACAAGTTCTGTTTTACTGTTGAAATATGACTCGTTAATTAAAGTCTGGGGAGTGTGTGCTCTAAAGTGAGAATGAAAGGTAAGAATTGTTTGATAAACTTGACATTGCACCTGTGTGGTGACCATGGTATAGTCACAGAGACTGAAAGCACCTTTATAAACCAATAAAGAAATGTAAATCTGAAAATCCACAGGCATCAGAAACCATCGTCAAAGACCGATATTTTATATAGCCCCCTCACTCGCTATCTTAGCCACTTAAGAGTTTTGCTACCCGGAAGGATGAATGACCACCTTACACAACCAGCAGTATATCACGTATGAATTATGCTCGACCTGGCGCTTTGTCGGAAGAGCTAGAGTTAAATCACCATGGGAACCAGAGCTTTTGGCGGAGCAACTCTTTCCTGTGCCCTATCTCTCTTTTCCGGCAATTGGTGTACGTCATGCATATATAGTATGCTATGGTATGCATAGTGATGCATGTACACGCAGGTCGGTGGGTATATAGTATGACTATGTGATGGAATATCGATGGGGAAAGGCGAGTTTTCTTGAAAGTTTTCCCCGTGAAACGGTTGATGTTGCTATTGACGTCGCGACCCAATGATGCGCTCGCGACTTCATAGAAACGTTGGCCGCTTTTTATTTCGAGTCAGGGTGTCAGGTTTCTCGAACTGGCCTGATATGCCGTTTATGCCCCATGCAGATCACCCTTTAGCCCTTGGTACTACTAATTGACCAAATGCTTTGACCTGTATAGGCAGTACGTTATGCTAGTCCAGGTGGTATCGTGGGATGGGTGAAGGTAATGCATGGTCGTCTAGTGTGGTATGGCGAGGTTGTGCTTGGTTGTTTAGAACTGTAGTGTAGTCTGGATACTATATACCCCTGTTAATCCTTGGTACAACTAATCGATCTAATGCTTCGTATATTTCTGTAGCTGGTAGTACGTAATGCGAGCCTAGGCAGTCTTGTGGCGGGGGTAATGCATGTTTGTCTAGTGTGGAAGTATAGGTTGTGCGGTTTGCATCGCTACTGGTCCAATTTTAGCCTTTCGTTCCATTATTTATCTAGGGTGGTCTCCTGGCCCACAGTTTGTATAGGTAGTACGTTTTGCAAGGCCAAGTGGTATTGTGACGTGAGGTGGGGCAACGCAGGGTTGTCTAGTGTGGTGGTATAGGATGCACGGTCTATATCACTGTTGGTCTACTATTAGTCCTTAATACCGCTATCTATCTAAGGCTTTATATTATCCTATAACTGGTAGGGGTTGTACCTAATGCAAAAGTCAAGCAGTATTGAGGGGAGGGTGGGGGTGTGGTGGGTCATGCATGGTTGTATAAAGTAGAAGTATATGATGTAAGGTCTGTATTCCCGCGGGTTCAGAGGTAGCCCATAGTACTATTGATCCACCTACTCGTTATACTGTCCTAAGTAAGTACAGATACTACGTAATGCTAAGCCACGCAGTGTTATGCTTGGTTGTCTGGTAGAGTAGTATAGGAGAAACTCTGTGTACCCCATATGCCTATTGTTAGCCCTTAGTACAAATATCTATCTTAGGTGTTCTAGTGCTGGCCCATAGTTGGTACAAGTAGTTTACTGATGCTTGGCCCAGAGGTATTGTTGGGGTTATGGGTAAAGCTTGGATTCTGGACCTTTACACCTCTAAGATCATTACTGTTGACTTACCAAAAGTCACCGTGATCTGTCCTATGATCGACTTTATTTACTGGACACTATAGTTTTCTGCCGCGCCTACTGAAAAATACGAAAGACGTGATAGTTACATCAGATCGCTCGAGGGACTCGAATCTCATCGAGCCAATGAAATATAGAGCAATTGCTCGAGCGAGTGACTCTTCGTACTACTCTACGACACATCTCGGTATTTGAGGACACATAGTATTGTACTATTTGAGGATAACTTTTGAAGATACTTTTTGAAGATAACTGTTGACGATACCCTTTATAGGATACCTTTTGCAGGATATCTATCTGATAATAGTTATGGTTTTTAGTACCTGTTTGATCCGTCTTTCTAGACCACCCACACCTTTCCAAGCTCCAAGGCCACCAGTTGTCCATGGTCACCACCATCTGTCGTGAGTAGTAGGATATGTGGTTTTCGACCCCTATCAGGTGGACCCCGGCTGGTGGACCCCGGAAGTGACGTCATACCGCAATGTATTATGGGTATTACGTGGTTGTCCTGGTAGCCCATGTGAGCAGCCATGGTTTGACGTCATTGTCATGGTGATGGGTGATGTGAGTGCGCATGCGCAGCTCGTGTTTGTGGGGTGATACTTGTTTCCGTCGACCATTTTGTATACAGGAGGATGCCATCTTTGTTTCTATGATGGCACGTGGTTGCTATCCTACCCAAAAGCGTCTTATAGAATAGTGGTATGTTCGGAGGGTATGTTCGATTGCGCAAGAGTAATTTCCCGATTCGCAGAATTACCCAAAATGAGCCCGAGAATGCTCGTAAATCACCGGAAAGTACCCTTTTTAACCGTAACGCACCTGTTTAGAGTAGCACGTAATGCTATAGACCCGTTAAAGGTCGTGTTCGATTCAACTAGAGTATTGTTTTTAAAACGACTTCCTTAATAATTACCCAAATAAACCTGACAATCCCTCCAAAGCACCAAAATCCACCGCAAACTACCGAAACCGACTTAGTAAAGCCTCGTTTTGCACAGGGTTATTTTATGTAGGCTCGAATTTTGTTATTTCGGGTCAAAATCCTCGTTTCTCCGACCTGCTTCCATAGAGTACTATTCCGTTCTTCTGGAGTATGACTTTTTGTTAGTTTAGTTTAAACATATTTTATTTGCCACTATATACAGCAAAAAGGATCGGAGAACAAGTTATCTCAACTTACAAAAACTCCTCTCCTTAAACAAGAATAATTAAACATTTGCGGCACAATTATATACAATACAGAAATACGAAGAATTAGTGTAGTCATCAGCTAAAGGATTGAAGATTGGAGATTTAGAGAGATAAGGATTTAACTGTTTTGAGTTCCGGAGGTATCTTCCACATCAGTTCAGTAGAATTAGCTAGAAGGGTCTATTTTCAATATTTTCAATATTTTAGAGCTGACCAATCAGTATTTCCAACGAGGAGACTTGGGGCCACACGTCGGAAACAGTGGTTGGTCTGTACTACTTATTTATTTAACATTATTTTGTCACGGAAAACGGGGTGTTCCACTGGTTTTGTCCGAAAAAGGGCCACCGGGGCTCGAGGTGTTAAATAGTTATAGGATTAGAGAGTGAAGGATTGCCGTTGTCTAGGCTCGCCTGCTGACTTTTGCATTATTGGATCTCTATCGTCTTTAGAAAAAGAGAGCCTGTAAATTAAGAACAAATTGGTGGAAATTAAAATTAAAATGCAGTTCCACAGCACGCCACGGTTGACCCAACGCACGCTAGTACACAACCAAGGGTGCATTATGCATCGCTTGGGTTCAGGTGATCTTATTCGAATCTGCCAGTTGCAAGGATGAATGTTTGAACTTTCCTGAATAAAAGTTCGTTTTGCTTTGTTGTTAAACCGATTATTCCATAAAGTAGCTCGGCGATATTAGATATATTGAGCGTGATAACAGCATTAAAAAAGGTCAATCTGTGAGGGTGGTAGTTCGGGCATTGAAAGAAGAAATGGTGTGCATCTTCTTGGGGATTGCCACAGGTACATTGTGGGGTAGAGGAGATAAAATTGTTAAATTTGTCGTGGTTTAAATCACAGCAACAGTTTCGAAGTTTGCAGTGAAGAACGTTTCCTTTCCTGGTTCCTGTATAGAAATATAAAGGTGGTTTAACGAAAGGGTTCAGTTTAGCAAGGTTGCCTTTAAAAACAGAAAGTGTTGACGCAGTTTTGGTATTAGTTGGGAGCTCATTCCAAATTTTGGAAGATGAAGGGAAGAATGTAGTTGAAAATTGTTTTGTTCGCATTTGGTACATGGATAAGTTGTTAGAATTACGTAAATTGTAATTTGCTGTTTCACCTACAGTACGAGGTAATAATTCAACAAGGTAATCTGGAGCATCGTTATTAGATATTTTAAAAAAAGCACACAGTTTGTGATGGTGCCTTCTCTCAATAGAGTGAGCGCCATCCAAGTTCCAAGAGTATACGCTCGGATGAAACAGATCGAGGGAGACCAGACACTGTTCTTGCTGCATCGTGATGTAGTCAGTCTAGTTTCATTAGAAGAAGCTTAAGAGCACAGTCCCAGACGGTATCGCCGTAATCAATGAGTGGCCGGATGAATGAGAAATATATTTGTTCCAGAGTTTTCGTCCCAAGTTTATACTTGAGTTTTCTCAGATTGGACAAGCGTGCATTAACTTTTTTTGCAAATTTCCGCTATCTGGCGATCCCATTTCAAGTTTGTCTGCAGGATTAAACCAAGATGTTTATGTGAATCCGAGAAATTTATCGGAGTTTCGTTAAAGAACAAATCTGGATGGTTATGATTAGGTATTCGAGAAAAGTAGACAGCTTGCGTTTTAGATGGGTTGAAGGACACCAGCCACTTCTGAGACCAGGAGTATATTTTGGCCAGATCATTATTCAAAATGGTTATTAGTTCAGAACTGGAGCTTTTACGGTTAGTGAGACATGTATCATCAGCAAAGAATCTCGTAAGGAATTCTAAATTGTCTGCAATATCGTTGATATAGACTAAAAAGAGTAAAGGTCCAAGGACAGATCCTTAAGAAACTCCAGCTTGTATTAGCTTGTATGGAGAGTATGTGTTATTCACCAATATTCATTGTTTACGATTCCTCAAGTAACTGTCAAACCATTTTAACAGAGGACCTGAGATTTCATATTGCTCTAATTCATAGAGAAGACCTTTATGCCATACCCTCTCGAAGGCCTTTGAGATATCACAAAAGATAGCACAAGTCATCAGTCGTTCATCTAGTGACTGACATAACGAATGGTATAGTTCAAGAAGTTGAAACGTAATGCAGTGGCCAGGGACTGATATTTATACAGAAGATTATTCTGATGAAAATGAGTAAAAACCGATTTCAGGAGCACTTTTTCACAGATTTTTCCTAAGATTGGTAAAAGAGAGATCGGCCGATAGTTGTTTTTGTCCGCGGGGATCTAGTTTTTTAAAGATGGGGATTACATTGGCTTTTTTTCCATTCGTCTGGATATGTTCCGGTATCGAAACTTTTTTGAAAGAGCATACTCAATGGTGCTGCGATGGTATCGACAGTCCCCTTCAGCATTTTAATGCTGATCTCGTCATGACCATGGACCATGTTTGCATTTAGCGACTTAATAACATCTGCAATATCTTTTATTTCAAAGAGAATGCTCGAAAGGATAACGTGACTTTTTGTAGGAAAGTTTGGAAGTTGGGTGTTTTCATCATCAATTGTACTGTTTTTTATAAACGTTTCGTTCAGAATTACAGCTTTTTCTAGGTCGTCCGTTGTTAAATCGGATGGATCGGGGCTATCACCACGATAAAGGGGCGGGATTATTTTTCGTCAGTTTTGTTTAATAAATTTCGAATAAGATGCCAAAAATCTCTGGGGCTGGGGGCGTTCGATAATCTGTCTTGGATGTTATCTTCGTAAATTTGTTTTGCGTGTTTTTTCGTGTTATTTACAGTATTTCGTGAATGTTTGTACAAGTTTCAATGGTGTGGCTCCTTTGTTTTTAGAGCTCTTCGTCTGAAACGGTATCTATGCCTAATCTCGAGTCGGAGTTCCTAAGTAAACCACGGTTTGTCATTAGGGCGTATTTGGACTGTTGATTTTGGGACTGTGGTGTTCATTATCTCCATAAAATTTTCACAGAATTTTTTAGGGACACATTAACATCTGCGTGGTCATCTATTATTGATTTCCAGTCTTTCTGACAGATCAGTTCGTTTGCTCGTTTAAAATTTGCCTTTTTTATAATTTCGAACGGTTCGATAGAAAGCCTGCCTATTGTCAAGTTCGATTGAGACATAGATATAAACTGCATAATGATCGGATATGCCCAAGTCAACCTCAACAAGGTTCACTGTTTCACTAATGATTACTGGATCAAGAAGTGTCTGTCTCTGTTTTGTTACTACTTCTGATAAAATAACCAATCAGATCACGTCTCCAGGATTAAACAACCAATCAAATGTCTCTATTAACCGTAGCTCCCGTCTACCATCTTCTTTGTTCCAACGATTATGATCTACGTACACAATGTGCGATTAGCACATGCAGCACATGCGAAATGTGCCAATATCTGGCTGTGTGCATGTGCACAATGTGCGCACAAGACATGCCGCACGTGCGCATATACGGGTATTTGAGGACCAATGGGGCCAGTGTTTGGGGACTAGTGAGGACCAGACTTTGGGACTAGTGTGGACCAGGCTTTGGGAACTAGTGTGGGACCAAGGTTTGAGGACCAGTGTCAGAAATTTTCTCTAACCACCGTCTTAACTCAGTACTAAAGTTCCTGCTACTAATGGCGTTACCGTTTGCAACCAAGGTCTTGACTTATTCCGCCACTCTGCTAAATCCACCACTACTACTATGAGATGTGATTGTACATTTTGCATGTGCTACATGTGCTATTTGCACATTATGTACGATCACATCTCATAGCAGTCATTAGTCCTCACACTGGTCCCCACTAATCCCCAAAAGCCTGGTCCTCACTAGTCCCCAAACACTGGCCTTTGCTGGTCCTCAAATACTCGTATGTGAGTATGTGCTGCATGTTTGGAGAGCACACTGTGCACTTGAATACAGGCTCATATTGGTACCTTTTGCATGTGCTGATGTGCGACATGTGCTATTTGCATATTGTGCACACTCACATTTCATAGTAGTAGTGATGGATTTAGCAGAGGGGCGGAATAAGTCAAGACCTTGGTTACAAACGGTAACACTGTTGGTAGCAGAAACTTTGGTACTGGGTTTAGACGGTGGTTAGACAATATTTCTCAAACCTTGGTATCCATGCCTTGGTCCCCAAAGCCTGGTCCCCACTAGTCCCCAAAGCCTAGTCTTCGCTAGTCCCCAAACACTGGTCCCAACTAGTCCACAAATACCCATATGTGAGCATGTGCTGCATGTCTTGTGCGCACATTGTGCACTTGTACACAGCCACATATTGGGACATTTTGGAAGTGCTGACGTGCTGCATGTGCTATTCGCACATTGTGTACGTAGATCACAATTGTTGGAACGAAGAAGATGATGGGCGGGAGCTAAGGTTAATAGAGCAATTTGATTGATTGTTTAGTCCTGGAGAAGTGATCTGATTGGTTACTTTATCAGAAGTAGTAACAAAACAGACGGAAGAAAGCGAGTCATACTCCAGAAGAACGGAATAGTACTCTATGGAAGCAGGTCGGAGAAACGAGGATTTTGACCCGGAATAACAAAATTCGAGCCTTCATAAAACATCCCTGTCCAAAATGAGGCTTTACCAAGTCAGTTTAGGTAGTTTGCGATGGATGTTGGTGCTTTGGAGGGATTGTCGGGTTTATTTAGGTAATTATTTAAGGAAGTCGTTCCAAAAAAATACTCCAGTTGAATGGAACACGGCCTTTTGAGGGTATAGCACTACGTGTTACTCCAGACAGGTGTGTTTCTGTTAAAAAAGGGTACTTTTCGGTGATTTACGGGCATTCTCGGGCTCATTTGGGTAATTCTCCGAATCGGCAAATTACTCTTGAATAATCGAACATACCATCCGAACATACCCCTAACCTATACAATGTATTTGGGTAACATAGCAACCATGTGCCACCATAGAAACAATGATGGTGGCCTCCTGCATACAAAATGGTCGACGGAAACAAGTATCACCCCACAAACACGAGCTGCGCATGCGCACTCACATCACCCATCACCATGACAATGACGTCAAACCATGGCTGTTCCCCTGGGCTACCATGACAACTGACGGAAACAAATATCACCCCAACAACACGAGCTGTGCATGCGCACTCACATCACCCATCACCATGGCAATGACGTAACAACATGGCTGCTCACCTGGGCTACCATACCAACCACGTGATACCCATAATACATTGCGGTATGATGTCACTTCCGGGGTCCACCAGCTGGAGTCTACCTGATAGGGATCGAAAACCATATCTCCTGCTTCTGTCGTGTGATCCAATACTATTGTATTTACCCAATACTACAGTCTTCTATCACCCTTGCAGTATTTTACCATTACTACCTCGTACAATTGCTATTGACTTGTGGCACTACTACAAGCTTAGTGGCTACCCCCCTCCCCCCTCCCCCAGATTCTGTCTTGATATCTGCCTTTGACCAAATCTAGACTCAATCAGATCACTCCATTTATTCAAGCCTGTATCAGTCTATACAATGGCTTGGCCTAGTGCAAGCTAGGGTACCTTGCATATAAGAAACTGCATGATTATCGTATCGAGATGTGCTCGTGTGTAAGTACATATTGTTTTGAACTCTGTAAAATAGGCTTGCTACAGAGGCAGTGGAAGCTCAAAAAAAAGTGGGGAGTCAGACCAAAAAGCGGGGGTCGCACCTTTATAGGTACCATCACGGTGTAGGTTGGAAAATAATTCTTTTTCGGGGAGGGGTGGGGGTGGTTTTAAGACACTAACCTCAGCGACCTCAACCTCAACCGTATTGTTATTATTTTGCGATATTGGATATTGACCGATCCATAGTAAATCATGTGGCATCAGCTGTCTTCGTATTACATCGGCAGGCTTCGGGGGTTACCACAGATTAGGGTAATGGTGGTGGATTTATTTTTTTACGTTTTTGATTTAAGAGTAGCATTCGCCTTTATTTATCCTACCTTTTGGTACACACTACAACCTATATGGCGTCCACCCAATTCGTATACTTTGGATTGAATTGAATTGAACTAGTTCTTTGCCTTTGAATGCAAATTTATATTTTGCAAAATCACAGGGTAAAAGTAAACGAGAAAAGAAATACAGTACATATGAATCGAATGAAAATTGATGAGAAAGAAATGTGTTGTGTCTATAGGGGTTATGTATATTATGTCAGAAAATGTCGTTTGTGTACCTATAATTGGTGAAAAAAAGTGTGTGTGGGGGGGAGGGGGGAGCGTGCCCCTCCTGCCCCACCGCCACTGGCCTGCTATATATAATCATCTCAAAACGTGCAAGTTTCCCGCCTTTTTCACAATGTGTTATGTGAAGTGTTATTTACCACTGAATAAAGGTGTGAGTCCCGATCTATGACATCCCCATCCCCACCCTACCGACTATCGCTTGAAGAATATACGAATAAAGGGCTAAATTTCATAGCCAAGATTTTCAGACACCCTTACTGTAAGGACCTCAGTTTTTAGTATTTAAATATCCTGTTCGCTTTCATTCACTGGAATTGAATAACAAGATAAAACAACATAAACACGGTAGAATGAGTTTTAATTGTCCCATTTATTCGCTATAACATTGTTACATACGACGTCAAAGTCAAAACACAGCCTTTTCGATTCGTAACAAGGTCGCTGCTCATCAAGTGCTTTTAATTGGAGGACAAATCGCCCCTATTACGTTCGGCCCAGACAATCGTTGAGGTAACGCGAAGAACATTCATGTCATTGGTTCGTGCCGATGCGTGTTACTGAAATTCACCTGTTGGAGTTCATATAATTACAGGAGAAGTAGATTACCACTAAACCACTGCGGAAAAGAGCAATTATTTTCAGGTTTAAGGGAGTAGTAGAAGCGCTAGCGGTATTTAAAAGATTGCCAGCGGTACTTTAACTTTTACTTATAAATGTAAGTATATGTTGGGTGTGAAATGCAACCACAACCGGTGAAGTAGAAATTTCATGAGGGGGTTAACCTTCCTCACTTCCATGTTTTTTAAAAAAAAATTCCCAAACCCTCTTGTGACTCGCAGCCCCCTTCCCACCCATGCGACGCTTGGATGCCCCAACCCAGTGCCCCTTCGTCTTCCTGCCTTAAAAAATTACGAGTTTCAGTGCCGAGAGAGAGAGAGAGAGAGAGAGAGAGAGAGAGAGAAAGCGAGAGAGAGAGAGTGTGTGTGTGTGAGAGAGAGAAAAGAGACAGACAGACAGACACACAGACAGACAGACAGACACACAGACAGACAGACAGACAGACAGACAGACAGACAGACAGACAGACAGACAGACAGACAGACAGACAGACAGACAGACAGACAGGCAGGCAGGCAGGCAGGCAGGCAGGCAGGCAGGCAGGCAGGCAGGCAGTCAGTCAGGCAGGCAGGCAGGCAGGCAGGCAGGCAGGCAGGCAGGCAGGCAGGCAGGCAGGCAGGCAGGCAGGCAGGCAGGCAGGCAGACAGACAGACAGACAGACAGACAGACAGACAGACAGACAGACAGACAGACAGACAGGCAGAATGGTAGTTTTAAAAAAAAAACTAATTTTCTGTGTTAAATGGGTGAGGTGTTAGGCTATTGATATTGTCAATTTATTCTGCTGCAAACGATAATTTCAAATTAACACATCCACAATAATAGGCTTCTGAAAACATCAGGTTTATACAATGACTTGTATTTGTTTGATTATGTCAATAATACGCTAGTGTGGTGTCTCTTTCATTGCGAGATCGTTGCCACTGGGTTAATTGCTGAAAAAAACACTAATCATACAGCTTCTGATTGCATATGGGAGCTTCCTTGATAATTTTTTTATGTTGTTTTTTGCGCAGTTTCACTTAACATGAGCTATTATCTGGGTGAAATTTACACTCGATGGGTGTTTCCAAATTGGTCCGCTATCCATGTACTCTTTCTGTGTTTTGCACCAGGCTACTTGATAACCTCAAGCAAAATATAATTTGCCCACGCATATAAGATCATGTTTGATTCAATTTATTAGAATAGGTCGATATGCATAGGAGCGAAATTTTGGATCAAAATTAATATCCGACTTCCCATGCACATGTCTGAAATTTGTAAAAAAAAACAAACTTGGCCATCGTGAAAACGCACACGCTTCCTGACGTATTCTTTCAAACGTTATTGTGGAATAAATAGTTGAAACACATTTTCACTGTTCTCTGTTATTTGAGTACGCTTTCCTTTGTCATTTTACCACAATAAGTGCAGAATATCGAATCACACAAATGGACGCCCTTCTCCAATGGTGAGCTGATGCATAAACCACAATATTGCCTTTTGAATGCTCCACAGATAAATAGTTTATTTTTGGTATGGCCAGGTTTAAACAGCAGTACTACATCACTGGTGGAGAAGGCTCTTTATATATTTCTATACTACTCAAAGTTTGCTAAGCACCAAATATTTGACACATCATTGTGAAATTTGCTTGTGACATATTTGCGATATTTTTGGTGGATATGGTTGAGGAATGTATTGAGATGGTTCCCAGTGTTTTCATAAGCTCTCTTTGTCAGGCAGACTGTTTCGTGATAGTCAAGGAAAGCAGGTACCCCTTGATTTTCATGATGTTTTCGTGTACTGTCTACATGTAAATGACATGTGTTATGTATACAATCTTCATTTCAACGCAAACCCTTGTGATTTAATGATTGAATATGGCAAATGCAAATGTAAGAAGACATTTGTCTGAAGCAGAAATGTGGCGGGCTGTAGGGATGGTGGAGCAAGGGGCTACCCATCGTCAGGTTGGTGAAGCCCTTGGTGTGCACCATACGGTAATCGGGCAAGATTTCAGCAGTATGGCACACCACTGACACCAGTAAGACAGCATGGTGGTGGCAGGGACAGGGCAACATCTACAGCTGAAGACCGGTTTTTGATCATTCTGGCCTGTAGGAACCGCTTTGCCACAGTAGCCCAGCTTCGCAGTGACCTTCAGAATGCATCCGGGGTAAATGTTTCGACGCAGACTATCCGAGCAAGATTGCACGAATGTAGTCTCCGATCGAGAAGCCCATGTATTCACATCCCGCTTTCTCAGAACCACCGCCAGGCACCATATGAAAGGACCATGGACCAAGTTGGATGGACCAGAGAAGATTGGCGACGTAACCTTTTTACACAGATAGGCGTTCTAGGGTATGGAGAAGACCAGGAGAGCGATTCCTTGCAGCCAACATTGCTGAGCATGACCGCTATGATGGAGGGCCAATGATGGTCTGGGCGGCGTCAGCAGGGATGGACATACAGACCTCTGTATCCTTGAACGTGATACATTTGTTGTGAAGTGAGCACACAGGGGTTAATCAAGCTCGCAAGCTCGGATAAAGAACTCAAGCCCATGAAAGTGTTATTTGGATTTATTTGGTAACATGGATTCAAGTTTTATTAACAGTAATAACATAAATTGAACATGACAATAAAATACATGGAATTGTATTAAACTGGCGACCAGAGTACAGGCGTACTTTGTGGGTACACGCCAGATGTTCTGTTGACAATATTAGGCATACCTTTGCAGGCCAATATTGTCAACAAGCAAGTAAAATTGTAGGATTTGTTGATGGATGGAACAATAACATTCAGCAGTATTCCTGGGATGTTGGTGTTCGAACTGTCCAACAAATCATAACATGTACCTGGTGAGGCTCCCTGGATATCTGGGGGTGCTGAGTTGCAAAATTGCACAAGTCACCAGATCATTCTGCCGGTTAACTGACGCACGGCAGGATACTATTTTATAGCAGATATTCCATGGACTGCATGCAGAGTAACCGACAGTTTGCATGGCAGTAATAGAGTCCACAAAATGGCGACCGACACGTCAAGGGACTTTCCCTAAATTCTCCAAAACTCAGGGAGAATTTTCTGACGGTCGTCACGTACCCCAGGTATTGCATCAGAAATTTGGTGTACACTATGATAAGTACCAATTTCTGACTGCTTAGAAAAGTTGTCTCTGGCCTCCTGATGAACACTAAACGGTCTACAGGGAGAACCCTGGCTGCCGCCACTGCTATTGAAGGAATGAACTTTGTTGTTTGGTACAATTTACATTTTTATGCCAGAGACAACGACAGGCTAGTCGTGAATTTTTTAATAGAATAAATGATTGATTTATTTGAATCTGGTCTTCGTTCTGATGTACACGACAAGATCGTGAACTTACCTACTGAACTGAACCTAAAATCTGGAGCCTGTGTCTGATATCGTCTGGTAAGGAATCACAAAACGCCACGGGCTGGTGGGATTTCACAGAACTGCCAGTAAACACAACGCTTGGAGTCAGAATTTACGAACACAGATCGATAAACTTTTACTTAATTCCGCAACACATTGACTGCACAGCGGTATATTAATGAGATCCTGGATGTTCACGTCAGATTGTATGCAGGTGCAGTGGGTGATAGATTCATTCCGATGGACGATAACGCTCGTCCTCATGTTGCACATGCTGTCGGGGAGTATCGACAGAGGGAGGGGATTGAGCGTATGGACTGGCCAGCAAGATCCCCTGACCTCAATCCAATCGAACATGTCTGGAATGAGTTAAGCTTGCAATTTCATCCCGTCCAGTCCAGCCAAAAAGTATCCAGGAGCTGGGTGCCATACTGGCCCAAAAATGGAACAACATTCCATAAAGGGCCACCAGGAACCTGATTGGGAGCATGAGAAGGCGTTGTCAAGCTGTAATTAATAGTCATGGGTTTCCTACTCGATATTGAACCCATACCAGTTCGCTCCGTTACTTTTTGGCAAATTGAAAAAAATTCCTCTTTTGCCAATAATATTTATTTTCCATGGTTATCGTATTCAAAAGCTAAAAAATAATGTCAAACACAACTAAAATCTTTATTTCTGTACTTACATCATTAAAGATATAATTAAATAAAAAATATATAACTTTTCATTACAATATTTCAACTAAAACGTACAACAGGTAGTTGGATATACTTGGTGCTCAGCAAACTTTGAGTAGTATATTTATTTTTTTTTCCGTAAGTCTCGATTGATTACTTCTTGATCAGCACCAAACATTTTTACTAATCACTGACAGAACTTTATGTGTAGGCCCATATTTCTTTAGGACTGAAATGGAAAGATAATTACATTTGATCGGCGATGTGGGGGCGGGGAGGGGTGGGAGGGGGGGGCTGAAGGTGTATCTCTTCACTTACGGTTACTTTTATGGAAGATGTAAACCAAATAGTGTGAACGACTCTTCTTAAATGCGAACTTCCCACAGGCTATATCTTTCTCAGGATCTAGCAGGATCTCGTGTTTACTTTCAATTGAAACTCCTGTCAAAGCGAACATATTGGAGTACTTTGGATAAGTGACGCTGGGAGGGTTAAACTTTTCTCTAATTGTACATCAATCACAAAGGGCATAAACAGAGCATACAACTTTTTATGAATGAAAGGAGGATATATTACGATCATAGCTCTGACTTGCGTCAATGATTTGAAACATCAGGCCTAGGCGGGCCTACAAGTCAAACCTCTGCTGTGTGTCGCGGTATTTTCGATTTAAAGTGAAATTACAAATTATACGAGAATACTTTCTGAAGATTCTCATCCTCAACACAAGTATGAGGTGGAAAAATAACGCTCTAAAAATCGTAGACCATTTGCATTAAATGTTGATGAGATCTGGAGAGGTAGCGTGTCGAGACCATGAATCTGTGGTCGAGCTTCGAAACTGAATTCCACAAACAACCGAGTAGGCCTACAAAACAAATGAAAAAAAGATTTCTTAAAGCTTCAAGATGAAAGGATGTAGACAGATGAAGGCCTATTGTGTATCTGCGTTTCCCATTCTGTTTACAAACGATCGACAACCACGTTTATCGTTTAGTTCGATCCAGAAACATACATAGAGTTTATTATATCGCTTGTGACGGCTCATAACACTGCGAGATAATTGGAGTTTTGCTACAACTACTTCCGACTTGCAATGCACGGGTATATGAGGATACGTTTGGCTTGGTAATGTATTATTTGAGGATACCTTTTCAGGATATCATTTGAGATATCCTTTTTTGATATATCTGAGATAGTTATGACGCCTAGTACCCCGTTTGGTCTAGCCTTCTTAGGCAAGCCCCCCCCCCCCCCCTCCCCACCCACCGAGATCTTCGTAGCTTCAAGGCCACTACTTGTTCATAGTCACCACCATCTGTCTTTTGATTCAACACTATTGTAGTCACCCGATACTATAGTCTTCTATAACCCTTATAGTTGTGGACCATTACTCCCTCGTACTATTACTACCGACAGCTACTTATAGTTGTGGACCATTACTCCCTCGTACTATTACTACCGACAGCTACTTATAGTTGTAGACCATTACTCCCTCGTACTATTACTACCGACAGCTACTTATAGTTGTGGACCATTATTCCCTCGTACTATTACTACCGACAGCTACTTATAGTTGTGGACCATTACTCCCTCGTACTATTACTACCGACAGCTACTTATAGTTGTGGACCATTACTCCCTCGTACTATTACTACCGACAGCTACTTATAGTTGTGGACCATCACTCCCTCGTACTATTACTACCGACAGCTACTTATAGTTGTGGACCATTACTCCCTCGTACTATTACTACCGACAGCTACTTATAGTTGTGGACCATTACTCCCTCGTACTATTACTACCGACAGCTACTTATAGTTGTGGACCATTACTCCCTCGTACTATTACTACCGACAGCTACTTATAGTTGTGGACCATTACTGCCTCGTACTATTACTACCGACAGCTACTTATAGTTGTGGACCATTACTGCCTCGTACTATTACTACCGACAGCTACTTATAGTTGTAGACCATTACTCCCTCGTACTATTACTACCGACAGCTACTTATAGTTGTGGACCATTACTCCCTCGTACTATTACTACCGACAGCTACTTATAGTTGTGGACCATTACTCCCTCGTACTATTACTACCGACAGCTACTTATAGTTGTAGACCATTACTCCCTCGTACTATTACTACCGACAGCTACTTATAGTTGTGGACCATTACTCCCTCGTACTATTACTACCGACAGCTACTTATAGTTGTGGACCATTACTCCCTCGTACTATTACTACCGACAGCTACTTATAGTTGTGGACCATTACTGCCTCGTACTATTACTACCGACAGCTACTTATAGTTGTGGACCATTACTCCCTCGTACTATTACTACCGACAGCTACTTATAGTTGTAGACCATTACTCCCTCGTACTATTACTACCGACAGTTACTTATAGTTGTAGACCATTACTCCCTCGTACTATTACTACCGACAGCTACTTATAGTTGTGGACCATCATTCCCTCGTACTATTACTACCGACAGTTACTTATAGTTGTAGACCATTACTCCCTCGTACTATTACTACCGACAGCTACTTATAGTTGTGGACCATCATTCCCTCGTACTATTACTACCGACAGTTACCTATAGTTGTAGACCATTACTCCCTCGTACTATTACTACCGACAGCTACTTATAGTTGTGGACCATCATTCCCTCGTACTATTACTACCGACAGCTACTTATAGTTGTGGACCATTACTCCCTCGTACTATTACTACCGACAGCTACTTATACTTGTGGACCATTACTCCCTCGTACTATTACTACCGACAGCTACTAGTGGACTCCCTCGTACTATTACTACTGACAGTTACTATTCTTCCCTGTGTTTCAACCATTACTAAATTAAGTTACTACTACAGTTCATACTGCATATCATTACATTGATGTCGCTGCGGGTCGCAGTTGATATCACTATCATTCCACTACTGATTGCTCAAACAACCTTTTCATATTTATTCCAATTTCCTATAATAGGTGATCGAGAAGTTACTGAAAAGTCATTGCCAAGGTATAACAGTAGACCTATGAGATACAGAGAGTTTCTCCTATACTACACAACCAGACAGCCAAGTATAACAGTACGTGATTTAACATTACGTACTACCCATACCTACTAAGGACAGTATAACGCTTAGGCGGATCTCTAGTGCTATGGGCCACAACTGAACCAGCGAGAGTACATACAGTTAAAACTAGAAGTCCTGTCATGAAATGCGCACAAATAGCACGTTTATATGCGCGTTAATGTGCGCGTTATGGCCCAAGTAAAGCTATCAAATTCTGTACATATGGCCTGTGCACAAGCAATGTTTCAGCCAATGGACCTCCGGGTAACCCGGAGGTCCATTGGCAGAAACATTGCATGTGTTTCCCTAAGAGTAACCAGGATAACCTGTCGTGCTCTGGATGCCATTCGATATGGCAGTTGCGCGCAATTCCAACGCGCAATTAAGCCTAGATAAGCGCACTATTCGTGATAGGACTTCTAGTTTTAACTGTACCTTATATCCCCTCCTCCCACAGTAGACAACCATGCATTGTCTCAACCCCACCCCCACCCCACCCCCGCTTCACCAAGAATTGTGTTCTACATTTACCAGTTATATGATAATATAAAGCCTTAGGCTAAGGATGGTGGTATAAAGTGATTACAGAAGACCAACAAGGGTGCATAGCGTACACGCTAGACAAGCCTCTATTACCCCCACCTCCACGCCACAATACTGCTTGGCTTGGCCTAGCATAACGTACTACCTATACAATCTGTGGACCAGCACACCGCCATAGATGAGAGTGTACCAAGGGCTAACATTGAACCAGCAGATGTACAAACCGCACATCCTATACTACCACACTAGACAATCATGCCCCCACGCCCCCCCCCACCCCCCACTGTCCCGGCCACAATATAGACTAGCATTACATACAGAAGAAATATGAGCATTAAGGTCGATTAGTAGTACCAAGGACTGAAAGGGGACCTACAGGGGTGTATAGTGCCTATACTATACTACCGTTTTGAACAACCAAGGACTACCTCACAATATCGCACTAGAGGACGATGAATCCCCCCCCCCCCCTAAATAATACTGTCTGGACTAACATTACGTACTACCTATGCCAGCCACAGGATAGTACAAAAGCATTCGATCGATCAGTAGTACCAAGGACTAATAGGGGATCTGCAGGGGTATATACCGCTATTATCATATCAGGCCAGTTCGAAAAGCTCGACACGCCCCAGACTCGAAGAACGTTATGTCAGATTGTACAGTGGACAACATTGGCAGTCGACGCTTCTATGGCGTCACGACGTCAATAGCAACGTCAACCGTTTCGTGGGGGAATCTATCAAGAAAAATCATTTTCAGCCATCGATATTCCATCACATACTCATACTGTATTCCCATAGCTTTGTTTTCACACAGGGCTATGCATGGGGCCGAACAACATGCATGAGGCGGAAGTTTTGCGCTGGAAAGAATTGCTCCGGCAAAAGCTTCGGTTCCTATGGGAATTTAACACTAGTTGCTCTGTCAAAGTTTCGGGTAACCGGACCCCGATTCATACGTGTTGTACTACGGTTGTGTAAGATAGTCCTTCACCTTTTCGGGAGACCAAAACTCTCAACTGGTTAAAATAGTGAGTGAGAGGCTATGACAAAGTCAGTCATTGATACTGGGGAGTCGGGGGACTGCGTGCTTTTTGATACCTGAACATTTTCAGATTTACAATTATTCAATGGTTTTTAAAGCTGCTTTCAGTCTGTGGCTATATCATGGTCATCGCACAAGTGCAATGTCAACATTATCAAACCATTCTTACCTTTCATGCTCACTTTAGATCACACAACCCAGACTATAATTAACGAGTCATAATTCAACAATGAAACATAACTTGTTTACAAACGTAAACAAGCACTGCTCAAATTCTTGGTGTTTAATTTTTAATTTATTATGTATCATGAAATGAGAATCCAATAACCGATTTCATGATATGTATACAAAAGATTTCTTGTGCAAGATTCTAACTCTGCAGCTTGATGTTTGCATCAACATTTTCTTGTTTCTGCGCCATGCTACATTGTTCCTATCCGACTGGACAACCAGCGTGTGTGTATCAGCGCCACTGATTGGTTAGCAGAATGTGCTGATTAGCAGGATGCTGAATTAATATAGCATGATGCTTAATTATTTTAGTATGATGCTGAATTAAAAATTAACATGATGCTTAATTATTTGAGCATGATGCTGAATTAATTTTGCATGATGCCAAAATAATTAAGCATCATGCTGAATTACGAGAGGATCATGCATTTCAATTCAGCATGATCCTTAATTATTTAAGCATCATGCCATATTACTTTTCACCTCTTTTTGAATGATATATTGTTTGGTATGATTTCATGAATGCTGGATAAATAATTAAGCGTGATACCTAAATAATTAAGCATGATGCTTAATTTACTAAGCATCATGCTGTATTATTCAGACAACATGCTATATTATTTTAGCACCATGCTATATTATTTAGCATCATGCCTAATTATTTAAGCGTCATGCTTAATTCAAGGACTTGTGATTCCGTTCGTACGTCATACACAGGGTGTTGTTTTTTGTTCATTCAGAAAATAGTTCAAATAGAGATCACAAGATTCCAGTGTTAATTTTTGAAATCTCTCGAATATTTCTCTTCCTCTAGCGATTTCCTGCTTCTTCCACTGGTGGGAATAGAACTGCTTTTAATGATGTGAGCAGCTCTGGACAACCTAGAAACTTTCTCGTGTTCTCTATTCCGAACCCACTCTTCTCTCTGGCTCATGTATCGAGGGTGACATAAACCACTCAAAGTGAATGCGACATTTATTCTGGGATAAACTGTCTACAAATGACACTGGAATAGTCACTGTTTTAAAAGGAGTGTTGAAATGGGGAACGTTAGCTAATAAATGTGAATTTGAGCAACTCAGAACCGTTGGCACCCCTAGTGCCAATTTTGGGGTGAGCTTGGTGCCCAATTTTGGTAGCAATCTTCATGAATCTATTTGTGCCCCCCCCCCCTCCCCCACAATGCAGTTTATTTGGCGAAAATCGGTTGATAAATACAGTATAGAGCAACTCAGCACTTTTGGGCTCCCAGGGTGCCCAATTTTGGGAGGGTGAGGTACCTAATTTTGGTGGCAATCTTCATGAATCTATTTGTGCCACCCCACAATGAAGTTTATTTGTCGAAAATCGGTTGATAAATACGATTTGGAGCAACTCAGCACTTTTGGGCTCATAGGGTGCCCAATTTTGGGAGGATGAGGTACCTAATTTTGGTGGCAATCTTCATGAATCTATTTTACCACCCCACAATGCAGTTTATTTGGCGAAAATCGGTTGATAAATGCGATTTGGAGCAACTCAGCACTTTTGGGATCCTAGGATGCCCAACTATGGGAGGGTGAGGTACCTAATTGTGGTGGAAATCTTGATGAATCTATTTGTGCCACCCACAATGCAGTTTATTTGGCGAAAATCGGTTTATAAATGCAATTTTGAGAAACTCAGCACTTTTGGGTTCCTGGGGTGCTCAATTTTGGGAGGGTGAGGTACCTAATTTTGGTGGCAATCTTCATGAATCGATTTGTGCCACCCCTACAATGCCGTTTATTTGGCGAAAATCGGTTGATAAATGCGATTTAGAGCAACTCGGCACTTTTGGGCTCCTAGAGTGCCCAATTCTGGGAGGGTCAGGTACCTAATTTTGGTGGCAATCTTCGTGAATCTATTTGTGCCACCCCACAGCACAATTTATATGGCGAAGATCGGTTGATAAATACGATTTGGAGCAACTCAGCACTTTTGGGCTCCTAGGGTGCCCAATTTGGGGAGGGTGAGGAACCTAATTTTGGTGGCAATCTTCATGAATCGATTTGTGCCACCCCTACAATGCAGTTTATTTGGCGAAAATCGGTTGATAAATGCGATTTGGAGCAACTCAGCACATTTGGGCTCATAGGGTGGCCAATAGTGGGAGAGTTGAGTACCTAATTTTGGTGGCAATCTTCGTGAATCTATTTGTGCCACCCCACAAAGCAGTTTATTTGGCGAAAATCGGTTGATAAATACGATTTGGAGCAACTCAGCACTTTTGGGTTCCTTGGGTGCCCAATTTTGGGAGGGTGAGGAACCTAATTTTGGTGGCAATCTTCAGGAATCTATTTGTGCCACCCCACAATGCAGTTTATTTGGCAAACATCGGTTTATAAATGCGATTTGGAGCAACTCAGCACATTTGGGCTCCTAGGGGGCCCAATTTTGGGAAGGTCAGGTACCTAATTTTGGCGGCAATCTTCATGAATCTATTCGTGCCACCCCACAATGCAGTTTATTTGGCGAAAATTGGTTCATAAAAGCGATTTGGAGCAACTCAGCACTTTTGGGCTCCTAGGGTGCTCATTTTTGGGAGGGTGAGGTACCTAATTTTGGTGGTAATCTTCATGAATCTATTTGTGCCACCCCACAATGCAGTTTATTTGGGGAAAGTCGGTTGATAAATACGATTTGAAGCAACTCAAGCACATTTGGGCTCCTAGGGTGCCCAATTTCGGGAGGGTGAGGAACCTAATTTTGGTGGCAATCTTCGTGAATCTATTCGTGCCACCCCACAATGCAGTTTATTCGGCGAAAATCGGTTTATAAATGCGATTTTGAGCAACTCAGCACTTTTGGGCTCCTAGGGTGCCCAATTTTGGGAGAATAAGGTACCTAATTTTGTTGGCAATCTTGATGAATCTATTTGTGCCACCCCACAATGCAGTTTATTTGGCGAAAATCGGTTGATAAATGCGATTTGGAGAAATTCAGCACTTCTGGGGTCCTAGGATGCCCAACTATGGGAGGGTGAGGTACCTAATTTTGGTGGAAATCTTCATGAATCTATTTGTGCCACCCACAATGCAGTTTATTTGGCGAAAATCGGTTTATAAATGCGATTTTGAGCAACTCAGCACTTTAGGGTTCCTAGGGTGCTCAATTTTGGGAGGGTGAGGTACCTAATTTTGGTGGCAATCTTCATGAATCTATTCGTGCCTCCCCACAATGCAGTTTATTTGGCGACAATCGGTTTATAAATGCGATTTTGAGCAACTCAGCAGTTTTGGGCTCCTAGGGTGCCCAATTTTGGGAGGGTGAGGTACCTAATTTTGGTGGCAATCCTCATAAATCTATTTGTGCCACCCCACAATGCAGCTTAATTGGCGAAAATCGATTAATATATGCGATTCTAAGCAACTCAGCACATTTGGGCTCCTCTGCTGCCCAATGTTGGGAGGGTCAGGTACCTAATTTTGGTGGCAATCTTCATGAATCTATTTGTGCCCCCCCACAAAGCAGTTTTTTTAGCGAATATCGGTTGATAAATGCAATTTGGAGCAATTCAGCACTTTTGGGCTCCTAGGGTGTCCAGTTGTGGGAGGGTCAGATACCTAATTTTGGTGGCAATCTTCATGAATCTATTTGTGCCACCCCACAAAGCAATTTATTTGGCGAAAATCGGTTGATAAATACGATGTGGAGCAACTCAGCACTTTTTGTCTCCAAGTTGCCCAGTTTTGGGAGTGTGAGGAACCTAATTTTGGTGGCAGTCTTCATGAATCTATTTGTACCACCACACAATGCAGTTTATTTGGCGAAAATCGGTTGATAAATGCAATTTGGAGCAAATCAGCACTTTTGGGCTCTTAGCGTGCCCAATTTTGGGAGGGTGAGGTACCGTATTTTGGAGGCAATCTTCATGAATCTATTTGTGCCACCCCACAATGCAGTTTATTTGGCGAAAATCGGTTGATAAAGGCGATTTTGAGCAACTCAGCACTTTTGGGCTCCTAGGGTGCCCAATTTCTGGAGGGTGGTGTACCTAATTTTGGTGGCAATCTTCATGAATCTGTTTATGCCACCCAACAATGCAGTTTATTTAGCGAAAATTTGTTGATAAATACGATTTGGAGCAACTCAGCACTTTTTGGCTGCTAGGGTACCCAATTTAGGGAGGGTGAGGTACCTAATTTTGGTGGCAATCTTCATGAATCTATTTGTGCCACCCCACAATCACAATGCAGTTTACTTGGCTAAAGTCGGTTGATAAATGCGATCTTGAACAACTCAATACTTTTGGGCTCCTTGGATGCCCAATTGTGGGAGTCAGGTACCTAATTTTGGTGGCAATCTTCGTGGATCTATTTGTGCCACCCCACAAAGCAGTTTATTTGGCGAAAATCTGTTGATAAATACGATTTGGAGCAACTCAGCACTTTTGGGCTCCTAGGGTGCCCAATTTTGGGAGGGTGAGGAACCTAATTTTGGAGGCAATCTTCATGAATCTATTTGTGCCATCCCAAAATGCTGTTTATTTGGCGGAAATCAGTTCATAAATGCGATTTGGAGCAACTCAGCACTTTTGGGCTGCTAGGATGCCCAATTGTGGGAGGGTGAGGTACCTAATTTTGGTGCCAATCGTCATAAATCTATTTGTGCCACCCTACAATGCAGTTTATTTGGCGAAAATCGATTGATAAATGCGATTTTGAGAAACTCAGCAAATTTGGGCTCCTCTGGTGCCCAATGTTGGGAGAGTCAGTTACCTAATTTTGGTGGCAATCTTTATGAATCTATTTGTGCCACCCCACAAACTTTTTTATGTGGCGAAAATCGGTTGATAAATGCGAGTTTGAGCAACTCGGCACTTTTGGGCTCCTAGGGTGCCCAAATTGGGGAGGGTAAGGTACCTAATTTTGGTGGTAATCCTCACGAATCTATTTGTGCCACCCCACAAAGCAGTTTATTTAGCGAAAATCGGTTGATAAATGCGATTTGGAGCAACTCAGCATTTTTGGGCTCCTAGGGTGCCCAATTGTGGTAGGGTCAGGTACCTAATTTTGGTGGCAATCTTCATGAATCTATTTGTGCTACCCCACAAAGCAATTTATTTGGCGAAAATCGGTTGACAAATACGATTTGGAGCAACTCAGCACTTTTGGGCTCCTAGGGTGCTCAATTTCGGGAGGGTGAGGAACCTAATTTTGGTGGCAATCTTCATGAATCTATTTGTGCCACCGCACAATGAAGTTTATTTGGCGAAAATTGGTTGATAAATAAGATTTTGAGCGACTCAGCACTTTTGGGCTCCTAGGGTACTCAATTTTGGGAGGATGAGGTACCTAATTTTGGTGGCAATCTTAATGAATCTATTTTTGCCACTCCGCAATGCAGTTTATTTGGCGAAAATCGGTTGATAAATGCGATTTTTAGCAACTCAGCACTTTTGGGCTCCTAGGGTGCCCAATTTTGGGAGGAAGAGGTACCTAATTTTGGTGGCAATCTTCGTGGATCTATTTGTGCCACCCACAAAGCAGTTTATTTGGCGAAAATCTGTTGATAAATACGATTTGGAGCAACTCAGCACATTTGGGCTCCTAGGGTGCCCAATTTTGGAGGGTGAGGAACATAATTTTGGTTGCAATCTTCATGAATCTATTTGTGCCACCCCACAATGCAGTTTATTTGGGGAAAGTCGGTTGATAAATACGATTTGAAGCAACTCAAGCACATTTGGGCTCCTAGGGTGCCCAATTTCGGGAGGGTGAGGAACCTAATTTTGGTGGCAATCTTCGGTGAATCTATTCGTGCCACCCCACAATGCAGTTTATTCGGCGAAAATCGGTTTATAAATGCGATTTTGAGCAACTCAGCACTTTTGGGCTCCTAGGGTGCCCAATTTTGGGAGAATAAGGTACCTATTTTGTTGGCAATCTTGATGAATCTATTTGTGCCACCCCTCAATGCAGTTTATTTGGCGAAAATCGGTTGATAAATGCGATTTGGAGAAATTCAGCACTTCTGCGGTCCTAGGATGCCCAACTATGGGAGGGTGAGGTACCTAATTTTGGTGGAAATCTTCATGAATCTATTTGTGCCACCCACAATGCAGTTTATTTGGCGAAAATCGGTTTATAAATGCGATTTTGAGCAACTCAGCACTTTAGGGTTCCTAGGGTGCTCAATTTTGGGAGGGTGAGGTACCTAATTTTGGTGGCAATCTTCGTGAATCTATTCGTGCCTCCCCACAATGCAGTTTATTTGGCGACAATCGGTTTATAAATGCGATTTTGAGCAACTCAGCAGTTTTGGGCTCCTAGGGTGCCCAATTTTGGGAGGGTGAGGTACCTAATTTTGGTGGCAATCCTCATAAATCTATTTGTGCCACCCCACAATGCAGCTTAATTGGCGAAAATCGATTAATATATGCGATTCTAAGCACTCAGCACATTTGGGCTCCTCTGCTGCCCAATGTTGGGAGGGTCAGGTACCTATTTTTGGTGGCAATCTTCATGAATCTATTTGTGCCCCCCCACAAAGCAGTTTTTTTTAGCGAATATCGGTTGATAAATGCAATTTGGAGCAATTCAGCACTTTTGGGCTCCTAGGGTGTCCAGTTGTGGGAGGGTCAGATACCTAATTTTGGTGGCAATCTTCATGAATCTATTTGTGCCACCCCACAAAGCAATTTATTTGGCGAAAATCGGTTGATAAATACGATGTGGAGCAACTCAGCACTTTTTGTCTCCAAGTTGCCCAGTTTTGGGAGTGTGAGGAACCTAATTTTGGTGGCAGTCTTCATGAATCTATTTGTACCACCACACAATGCAGTTTATTTGGCGAAAATCGGTTGATAAATGCAATTTGGAGCAAATCAGCACTTTTGGGCTCTTAGCGTGCCCAATTTTGGGAGGGTGAGGTACCGTATTTTGGAGGCAATCTTCATGAATCTATTTGTGCCACCCCACAATGCAGTTTATTTGGCGGAAAATCGGTTGATAAAGGCGATTTTGAGCAACTCAGCACTTTTGGGCTCCTAGGGTGCCCAATTTCTGGAGGGTGGTGTACCTAATTTTGGTGGCAATCTTCATGAATCTGTTTATGCCACCCAACAATGCAGTTTATTTAGCGAAAATTTGTTGATAAATACGATTTGGAGCAACTCAGCACTTTTTGGCTGCTAGGGTACCCAATTAGGGAGGGTGAGGTACCTAATTTTGGTGGCAATCTTCATGAATCTATTTGTGCCACCCCACAATCACAATGCAGTTTACTTGGCTAAAGTCGGTTGATAAATGCGATCTTGAACAACTCAATACTTTTGGGCTCCTTGGATGCCCAATTGTGGGAGTCAGGTACCTAATTTTGGTGGCAATCTTCGTGGATCTATTTGTGCCACCCCACAAAGCAGTTTATTTGGCGAAAATCTGTTGATAAATACGATTTGGAGCAACTCAGCACTTTTGGGCTCCTAGGGTGCCCAATTTTGGGAGGGTGAGGAACCTAATTTTGGAGGCAATCTTCATGAATCTATTTGTGCCATCCCAAAATGCTGTTTATTTGGCGGGAAATCAGTTCATAAATGCGATTTGGAGCAACTCAGCACTTTTGGGCTGCTAGGATGCCCAATTGTGGGAGGGTGAGGTACCTAATTTTGTGCCAATCGTCATAAATCTATTTGTGCCACCCTACAATGCAGTTTATTTGGCGAAAATCGATTGATAAATGCGATTTTGAGAAACTCAGCAAATTTGGGCTCCTCTGGTGCCCAATGTTGGGAGAGTCAGTTACCTAATTTTGGTGGCAATCTTTATGAATCTATTTGTGCCACCCCACAAACTTTTTTTATGTGGCGAAAATCGGTTGATAAATGCGAGTTTGAGCAACTCGGCACTTTTGGGCTCCTAGGGTGCCCAAATTGGGGAGGGTAAGGTACCTAATTTTGGTGGTAATCCTCACGAATCTATTTGTGCCACCCCACAAAAAACAGTTTATTTAGCGAAAATCGGTTGATAAATGCGATTTGGAGCAACTCAGCATTTTTGGGCTCCTAGGGTGCCCAATTGTGGTAGGGTCAGGTACCTAATTTTGGTGGCAATCTTCATGAATCTATTTGTGCTACCCCACAAGCAATTTATTTGGCGAAAATCGGTTGACAAATACGATTTGGAGCAACTCAGCACTTTTGGGCTCCTAGGGTGCTCAGTTTCGGGAGGGTGAGGAACCTAATTTTGGTGGCAATCTTCATGAATCTATTTGTGCCACCGCACAATGAAGTTTATTTGGCGAAAATTGGTTGATAAATAAGATTTTGAGCGACTCAGCACTTTTGGGCTCCTAGGGTACTCAATTTTGGGAGGATGAGGTACCTAATTTTGGTGGCAATCTTCATGAATCTATTTTTGCCACTCCGCAATGCAGTTTATTTGGCGAAAATCGGTTGATAAATGCGATTTTTAGCAACTCAGCACTTTTGGGCTCCTAGGGTGCCCAATTTTGGGAGGAAGAGGTACCTAATTTGGTGGCAATCTTCGTGGATCTATTTGTGCCACCCCACAAAGCAGTTTATTTGGCGAAAATCTGTTGATAAATACGATTTGGAGCAACTCAGCACATTTGGGCTCCTAGGGTGCCCAATTTTGGGAGGGGTGAGGAACATAATTTTGGTTGCAATCTTCATGAATCTATTTGTGCCACCCCACAATGCAGTTTATTTGGCGAAAATCGGTTGATAATAAGATTTAGAGCAACTCAGCACTTTTGGGCTCCTAGGGTGCCCAATTTTGGGAGGGTGAGGTATCTAATTTTGGTGGCAATCGTCATGAATCTATTTTTGCCACCCTACAATGCAGTTTATTTGGCAGAAATTGGTTGATGAATGCGACTTTGAGCAACTCATCACATTTGGGCTCCTAGGGTGCCCAATTTTGGGAGGGTGAGGTACCTAATTTTGGTGGCAATCTTCATGAATCTATTTGTACCACCCCACAAACTTTTTTATGTGGCGAAGATCGGTTGATAAATGCGATTTGGAGCAACTCGTCACTTTTGGGCTCCTAGGGTGCCCAATTTGGGGAGGGTAAGGTACCTAATTTTGGTGGTAATCCTCATGAATCTATTTGTGCCACCCCACAAAGCAGTTTATTTGTCGATTTGGTGCGATTCAGCACTTTTGGGCTCCTAGGGTGCCCAATTTTGGGAGGGTGAGGCACCTAATTTTGGTGGCAATCTTCATTAATCTATTTGTGCCACAATGCAGTTTATTTGGCGAAACTCGTTTGATAAATGCGATTTTGAGCAACTCAGCACTTTTGGGCTCCAATGGTGCCCAATTTTGGGAGGTGAGGAGGCCTAATTTTTGGTGGCATTCTTCATGAATCTGTTCGTGCCACCCCACAATGCAGTTTATTTGGCGAAAATCGGTTGGTGCCGAATGTCGAATAAGGAACCCGGAATAAGTAACGGTTGTCACGTTCCCATTACAAAGATTGGTGAGCCAGTTCTTACAACTGATATTAACACCTCTCTTTGGCACCATGGTGCAGATATGCGGAATAGCCTATGTATCGGCAACTTCGAGCTCGCTATTCTCGAATACTTCGTAGGGATTTGTAACCTACGTAACCAGCACAGGGTCAGCACGGGACAGCCACTCTACGTCCCTACCGGGTAGGACGGGACGTTGTGACAGCATCAAACCCACATTTGTTGCCTCCGGAGAACGTTCGGACACCTCGGAATCTTTTCCGATTTGGGGGACTTTTAGCACTACTCTGAATTTCTGAAGTCCTTGAGTATACTGGTGAATAAACCTATCATCAGAATAAACATATCGTCATCGGATTCTTTTCCGACTGGGGATCGAAACCGGGACTTCTAGCATAAGAGACCAGCGCACTAATCCACTCGGCCACCACTCTTCTACTTCTTCAAGTTGGGTTTTCCTCCAGTTATGGTATATTTTTGAAGTTGAAGAAATAACACTCTGAATTTCTGAAGTCCTTGAGTACTCTTGATACGGACTTTTTACCTTGAGTTCGATAAAAAGGAAGTTTTTAATTAGACAACTATAATCTGGCGAACCCTGCATGCAAGCAATTTTCTAAAAAAAAGAAACTGACATGAATAAATACGCGGTTGTTGAAAATAAGAAAGTCCGATTTTTTAAACCCAGATTCCAATACATCCATATCTTAAGAGGCAACTAATTTGTAGTATTATCAGCATTTGGGCTAGTACTGATGAAAAGAAGGCCGGGTCGGACTGTGGAGTACTCGGAGGTGATGGGGGGGGGGGGGGGGGGGGGGAGGGGGCAACCAATGACAAGTATTATCATGGTGTGTGCGAGTTGTGATGAAAACCGTGGTACTTGGGCGGTTGGAGAGAGGGTGGGGGAAACTAATAACTAGTATTATTAGGATTTGGGCTAGTTTTGAAGAAAAGAAGGTCGGGTCGGACCAGGTGGAAACTATCGGAATACTCGGAGGGGGGGGGGGGAGGGAGGGTGCAATTAATGACTAGTATTATCATGATTTGGGCTAGTTCTGATGAAAAGAAGGCGGGTTTGGACCATGGTGGAATCCACCGGAGTACATGGGCTGGGGCCAACTAATGGCTAATATTATCATGATTTGGTCTAATTCTGATGAAAAGAAGGCCGGGTCGGGACCATGGTGGAATCCATCGAAGTACTAGTACTTGGGGGGCGAAGAGGGGGGGGATTGGAGACAACTGATATCTAGTATTTACAATACACTGTTTTGGTGCAAACCGTTAATGGAGGATAAAAGTTCCCTGATTTATCCGATTGGTGGAAAATGAACTGAGTTTGTAAGTGTGAATAAAATTTGAAAGTGCATGCTTTGAAAAACAAGATCAAATACTGGTGACATGTAATTGTCTTCTGAAAAGTGTGAAAGAAGATCAAAATTGGGTGGGGGTAAGTAAAATATGTTTATTTCATTCAGTGCGAAACTGGACCGGAGTATAGGAATCACCAAATTAGAAGGCAAAAGTCATATGGCGACCTATATTTTTTTACAGTATATTTTTTTATGAGATGATAAACTCAATGGATAGATGGTTGTTTTTGCCCATATCAGCTTGATGAGATGGAGAGAGAAGCAAATATTAGCACTGTCGTCAATGAAAAAAAACACAGTGTATTGTAACCTAAAGCGTTGTTTCTTGTGATTTCCGTCAATGTTTGTTTTTTTTAAATAGTTTTGAATGTTACAGTACGTGGAGAGTGGTATTATCACTAAATCACCCGGAGAGTGGAGATACCACCCGAGCAATAATTGCAATTTGTTGCAAAGTATAACCAGCACCAGCAAAGTTTCAGCCAATGGACCTCCGGGTTAAACCCGGAGGTCCATTGGCTGAAACATTGCTTGTGTTTTTTGTCGATATGTACAAAATTTGAAAGTTATAGCTTGGGTGGTAACTCCACTCCGCGGTGATTTAGTTACAATCCACGTACTGTAGGTCTACCGGTGTTATTACTCTGATGACTGAAGCCGAGTCGGTTTGTACTTGGGTGGAAATTTTAGAGAAAAGGTAATTGTGAAGATGGTGTGCCCATTTTCATCATGAAAAACAGCCTATTTTAGAGTGCCCATATGCATAAATGCTGGCCAAATGAACAGTGAACATAAGGTGAAGAAAAGATGGTACAATTTGGTTATTTTGTTGTGTTTTCTAGTCAATCAGAGACAGGCCAATATGAAATGGCAGTATTAATTGAGCTAAATGTTATAATCTGTGCAAAA
>JAUFNR010000413.1:0-31568 GCA_031216915.1 Pictodentalium vernedei
GGAACCCAAATATATTAACCGAGAAACTCGATTTGAACAAACTTGAATCTGGCCCCCCTAGAGATGATGTATACCAAATATGAGAGGATTCTGACTGGTGAATCTGAAGAAGAATTTTGAAGAATATTCCACGCATTGCACTAAGTTAAAATTTGGGGCTCCCATAGGGAGCCCAAATATTAACCCAGCGACTCACTTTGAACTAACTTGAATCTGACCCCCTCTACAGATGTTGTATACCAAACATGAAAAGATTCTGAGTGGCCGATCTGAAGAAGAAGATTTTTAAAGAAATTTCAGCAAATTGCACCAAGTTAAACTTTGGGCTCCAATAGAGAGCCCAAATGCTAACTCAGGGACCAGATTTGAACAAACTTGAATCTGCACCCCCCCTCCCTCCCCCCCCCCCCCCCCCCCCCCCCCCCCCCCCCCCCGAGATGTTGTATACCAAATATGAAAGCATTCTGACTGGTGGATCTGAAGAAGAAGATTTTTAAAGAAATTTCCTCAAATTGCACCAAGTTAAAACTTTGGGCTCCCAAAAGAGAGACAAAATCTTAACCCAGGGACTCGATTTGAACAAACTTGAATCTGCCCCCCCCCCCCCCCCCCCCCCCCCAGAGATGTTGTTTAACAAATATGAAAAGATTCTGACTGGAGGATCTGAAGAAGAAGATTTTTTTTAATTAAGCCCCTTTTGGTGCCCCCCTATGGGGGTGACAAGTTTATTTGTACAAACTTGAATTGACATATGAAAAGGAACTTGCACACAAAATTTGGTTCAATTTGGTCAAGTAGTTTGTGAGAAGTCGATAATGTAAAGTTCACGACGGACGACGACGGACGATGACGACGGACAGCAAGTGAAAAGTTAAGCTCCCCTTCGGTGAGCTAAAAATAGGGTCGGTAGGTCAGAAAAACTTTTTATTTTTATTTTATTTTTTTTTCTAGAATGCAGTTCCCTTAACCTTCGGTTTATAACTTTTTCAACATAAAATAGGCCTCTGTGTTGTGCTGTGCGGTTTTACAGTATACTGACTATAATCGGTACCGTCACCGATACTGGCTAATTAAATCATATTCGGTACCTGAAAAAGTTGGTTTTATCCCGATGAAGCGGTATACAAATTTCAACTTGCTTTAAATTAATGTCACGGTTTACAAGAAGTGATTTAACTTCACTAGTGTGGATTAATGTTGGTTTAAATTTGGGTCTTTTCCCTTCAAATACCAAGGGATTCCCTGTGAATTTACACGTGATTGGCTGTTTGCACATGCTGTCACGATAATAGCATCATGCCTTCAAAATAGTATGCTCAAAACTCAAAAGTGTTTGATATTAGACCAAAGTAGGGAACTTTATTGTCTTCAAATAAACAAAAGCAAGTCATTTTTTGCTTTCTTAGGCAAGTCAAATACGATGTTACTTAACCAGTCCATTACCACATTCACTTATTTATTTATTTAATGGTGTTTAAGGTCACATATTTCTGCACAATGGCTAACCATGACCATGACAGTTTTACGGGTGGAGGAAGCCAGAGTACCTGGAGAGAACCACCGAGCAACGGCGAGCAACTGTCAGTCAGCTCCCCAACATACCAATTCCACACAAACAAAGTTAGCATTGGTTGAAGACAGGTGCACCATCGACGTGCAGTACGCCTTAGTACACAACGTCACAGTGCCCCCACGTGAGCAATGGGGGTGAAGTGTCTTGCCCAAGGACACAACGTGGTTGCCACAGGTGGGATTGAAACCAAGGACCTCTCAGCTTGCAGCCTGCACCTCTACCAACTGAGCCACCGTGCCCCACCACATTCACCTAAAAAGGCAATTTATTTCAAGTGCGGAGGTGTGTTAATTTTAACAATTCTTGACCTCGTGTCGTGATAAAGTGAGGCATGCGAATGCACAATTCAGAATAAGAGGACAGCTGGATATTATATTATGAAGAAGTTCTGTGGCCCGATAGGCTTTTATATAAAATAGGATTTCTTTTTTATAAAATCTTAATTTTTTGATGATCAATATGTGTGGCACAATTAGAAAGTGGCAAAAATGCCACCATTTTTTTTTCACTTTTTTTTGCAATTTCAATAAAATGCTTAGACTCGGCAGTTTGAAATAGGGTCGGTCGGGTTAGCGGAAATAAACGTATAATGTTTTTAGGCCTAATAAGAAAGTAATGATAACAACTGAGAATTGAATCATGACTGTTCAAAATCCACAAAGTGATGAAACAAATTGATCACATGCAAATTCCATGAACTGCAAAGAGGTTCATGGTACTTTTGCGTGTGATCAATTTGTTTCACCACCTCATCGATTTCGAACAGTCATGATTCAATTCTTATTTTTATTCCCTTCATTAAACATAATTATTTTATGTCTGGACAGGGTATCGAGTTGGCTTATCTACAAGGCACCACCTTGACTAACCACAGATCGGTCAAGTTCTATTTTTAAACAAGAGGCCCCGGGGGGCCTGAGGGCGCTCACCTGACATGGTAGTCTAAACATCAAACCAGGGACTTGACTTGAATAAGCTGCATACGCCCCTCCGAAGAAAAGCGTATACCAACTAGATGAAGTGATTGTGCCCACACAATACACAGGATTTTCCTTCTATTTTCAGTTCCTGCACTTTTACATCCCAAAATTGAGATAAACGCATAAATAACAGATTTTCTTTTATTTTTGTTCGGAAATTTTCGAAGTCCCAAACAAAATATTTTCAGACTAAAATTTTGTTTTCTTCTTAAAATTTACCAAAACGCATAAAAAACCAAAAACTAATTTCCGGATTTTGGTCCAAAATTTTCCAAGTCCCACCCGGACCCCAAATTTTCAGTGTAAAAAAAAAAAAAATTTTTGTCTTAAAATTGACCGAAACGCATAAAAAAACAAAACAAGAGGCCCCAGGGGGCCTGAGGGCGCTCACCTGACATGGTAGCCTAAATAGCAACCCAGAGAATTGATTTCCACAAGTTGCATCTGCTCCTCCTAAGAAAAGCTGAAACCAAATATCCAAATATTCTGACCAGTGGATCTAAAAAAAGATTTTTAAAGAATATTCCTCATACTGAACTAAGTCATAATTCGGGCTCCCACAGGAAGCCCATATATGAACCCAGGGACTTGGCTTTAACAAACCTGAATCTCACACCCCTAAGGATTCTGCACACCAAATATCAAAACATTCCGTCTGCTGGATCTGAAGAAGAAGATTTTTAAAGAAAATTCCTCATTTTGAACCAAGTTACAATTCGAGCTCCCACAATCAGCCCAAATATGGACCTAGGGACATGGCTTGAACAAACTTGAATCTTACCCCCCTAAGGATGCTGCATAAAAAATATCAAAAGCATTCATCTGCTGGATCTGAAGATTTTTAAATAAAATTCCTCATTTTGAACTAAGTTGTCATTCAGGCTCCCATAGTGAGCCTAAATATGAACCAAGGGACTTGGCTTGAACAAACTTGAATCTCAGCCCCCTAAGGTTGCTCCATGCCAAATATCAAAACATTCCAACTGCTGAATCTGAAGAAGAAGATTTTTAAAGAAAAATTCCTCATATTGACCAAGTTACAATTCGAGCTCCCACAATCAGCCCAAATATGGACCTAGGGACATGGCTTGAACAAACTTGAATCTTACCCCCCTAAGGATGCTGCATAAAAAATATCAAAAGCATTCATCTGCTGGATCTGAAGATTTTTAAATAAAATTCCTCATTTTGAACTAAGTTGTCATTCAGGCTCCCATAGTGAGCCTAAATATGAACCAAGGGACTTGGCTTGAACAAACTTGAATCTCAGCCCCCTAAGGTTGCTCCATGCCAAATATCAAAACATTCCAACTGCTGAATCTGAAGAAGAAGATTTTTAAAGAAAAATTCCTCATATTGACCAAGTTACAATTCGAGCTCCCACAATCAGCCCAAATATGGACCTAGGGACATGGCTTGAACAAACTTGAATCTTACCCCCCTAAGGATGCTGCATAAAAAATATCAAAAGCATTCATCTGCTGGATCTGAAGATTTTTAAATAAAATTCCTCATTTTGAACTAAGTTGTCATTCAGGCTCCCATAGTGAGCCTAAATATGAACCAAGGGACTTGGCTTGAACAAACTTGAATCTCAGCCCCCTAAGGTTGCTCCATGCCAAATATCAAAACATTCCAACTGCTGAATCTGAAGAAGAAGATTTTTAAAGAAAAATTCCTCATATTGACCAAGTTACAATTCGAGCTCCCACAATCAGCCCAAATATGGACCTAGGGACATGGCTTGAACAAACTTGAATCTTACCCCCCTAAGGATGCTGCATAAAAAATATCAAAAGCATTCATCTGCTGGATCTGAAGATTTTTAAATAAAATTCCTCATTTTGAACTAAGTTGTCATTCAGGCTCCCATAGTGAGCCTAAATATGAACCAAGGGACTTGGCTTGAACAAACTTGAATCTCAGCCCCCTAAGGTTGCTCCATGCCAAATATCAAAACATTCCAACTGCTGAATCTGAAGAAGAAGATTTTTAAAGAAAAATTCCTCATATTGACTAAGTTATAATTTGGGCTCCCACAGGGAGCCCAAATATGGACCCATGGACTTGGCTTTAACACACTTGAATCCCCCCCCCCCCCCCCCCCCCCAAGGATGCTACTCACCACATATCAAACCATTCCAACTGCTGGATCTGAAGAAGAAGATTTTTTAAGAAAATTCCTCATTTTGAACAAAGTTACAATTCAAGCTCCCACATTGAGCCCAAATATGGACCTAGGGACATGGCTTGAACAAACTTGAATCTCACCCCCTAAGGATGCTGCATACCAAATATCACAAGATTCTGCCTGCTGGATCTTGAGAAGAAGATTTTCAAAGAAATTTGCCTGAAATGCACTAAGTTCGAATTTGGGCTTCTAAAGTGAGCCCAAATATGAATCCAGGTGGCCGATTTGAACAAACTGGAATCAGATCCACCCCACAATGTTGCATACCAAATATCAAAAGATTCTGCCTGCAGGATCTGGAGAAGAAGATTTTTGAAGAAATTTGCCTGAAATGCACTAAGTTCAAATTTGAGCTTCTATAGTGAGCCCAAATATGAATCTAGGGAGACGATTTGAACAAAATAGAATCAGATCCACCCCACAATGTTGCATACCAAATATCAAAAGATTCTGTCTGCTGGATCTGGAGAAGAAGATTTTTTAAGAAATTTGCCTGAAATGCACTAAGTTCAAATTTTGGCTCCTATACTGAGCCCAAATATAAACCCAAGGGGCCAATTTGAACAAACTTGAATCAGATCCACCCCACAATGTTGCATACCCAATATCAAAAGATTCTGCCTGCTGGATCTTGAGAAGAAGATTTTCAAAGCAATTTGCCTGAAATGCACTAAGTTCAAATTTGGGCTCCTATACAGAGCCCAAATATAAACCCAAGGGGCCGATTTGAACAAACTTGAATCAGATCCACCCCACAATGTTGCATACCAAATATCAAAAGATTCTGCCTGCTGGATCTGGAAAAGAAGATTTTCAAAGAAATTTGCCTGAAATGCAGTAAGTTCAAATTTGGGCTCCTATACTGAGCCCAAATATAAACCCAGGGGGCCGATTTGAACAAACTTGAATCAGATCCACCCCACAATGTTGCATACCAAATATCAAAAGATTCTGCCTGCTGGATCTGGAGAAGAAGATTTTTTAAGAAATTTGCCTGAAATGCACTAAGTTCGAAATCGGGCTCCTATACTGAGCCCAAATATGAACCCAGGGGGCCGGTTTGAACAAACCTGAATCAGATCCACCCTCCAATGTTGCATACCAAATATCAAAAGATTCTGCCTGCTGGATCTGGAGAAGAAGATTTTTTAATGTTTTTCCCATTGCCTACAGTGTTAAAAAGTGCTGACTCAGCACTTTTTCAATGTCCCGAAACTGTACCCTATGATAAAACCGATAGCAATTTTTTTTTACCAATTCTTTCTGTTGGTCCTAAGGAAGCTTCACACCAAATAAAAATTCTCGGTGCCGTGCAGTTTTGGAGATATGGGCATTTTAATTTTTTTCTATTTTTAGCTCCTGCGGTTCCCATGGGGCTACGGGAAAAAAAAAATCAGCATAAATTAGTTACTTATGACCCAATAAGCCCTCACATAAAATTTGGTTCAAATCAGCCTCTCGGTTTGGAAAATAGAAATTTTGGGCGGGGCCAAAAATTTTGCCCCTCCCATAACGACGCCAAGTATAGCCCCACAAACTTCTCTTGAACAAATCTGAGTCTACACCTCAAAAGGAAGCTGCACACCAAATATCAAGTCTCTGCTACTGCTGGTTCATGAGAAGAAGATTTTTTAAGATTTCAGCACACTTTTTGGGTGTGGCCCTACCCACGGGCGGGGCAACTTGATTTGAACAAAATCAAATTGCGATGTCATAACAAACTATTATCTCAAATATCAATTAAATTGGTTCAGCGGTTTGGGAGGAGAAGACGCAAACACCATGTTCACGGACGACGGACGACGGACGCAGGACGACGGACGACGGACGGTGAGTGATCACTATAGCTCTCCTGACTGAAAGTCAGGTGAGCTAAAAACTCATTTCCGGATTTTGGTCAAAAATTTAAATTTTTTAGTAAATTTTGTTTCTTAACATACCTACCACAATTGTTTACAATTGGCTGTAACATAAGTGCAAGCCCTACTTCGGAACTAACTCAAGCTTTTAGAATCTTTTCCAAACGAGTTGGAAAAGTACTAGAGTGCAAAAGCACGAAAAAGATCGAAAACAGGGTAGAGCGAGACCAGCGCTCGAAATTACAGGTACTCTCTCTGCACACCTCTTGCGTTTACCGAGCGCATGCGCAACAACCGTGACGTCAATTCCGTATTTCCGCCAACGAGAAGTTTGTGATTTAGCGGGGAGGCATCTATATCAAAGATATCCCCAAGGAGGGCGGGCCTCCGGTAAACAATTGTGGTAGGTATGTTAAGAAACAAAATTTACTAAAAAATTTTAATTTCTTTTCAACCTACTCACAATTGTTTACAATTGGCTGAATAAACAATAGGAGGAGGTGAATCACATAACCCATACCAACAAGAGTAGCAGAAAGAAAAGCAAGAATGGCAGAGAACAATAACGAAACCTGTAATGAAGATAGAGAGAAAGCACCTGAAAAGAACAAGGCTGAGCGAAACACAACCTCGATAAAAAACATTTTAACGAGGGTGCACAACAGCCTGAGCAGCAACGAGAGGGCCTAAAGAATAAAGGTCCTCAGATTGCTGCTGAAGGTGGCGGAGATAAAAGGAGGAGAAGGTAGAAGCATTCCTCCAGTAAGCTGCATTCATAACATCCCGGAGAGAAACAGAATTGGAGAACGCCCAGGATGTAGAAATGGCACGAACCTCATGAGCATTAAGCCGGTTCGAAACAAGATCCGACGCAGACAAGCGAGAATAAGCCAGCTTGATTGCAAGACAGATCCATCTGGAAATAGAATGGGAAGAGATAGACTGCCTCTTAGGAATGAGAGACAGAAAGAATCTCTTCCGACCCCTCCTAATGAACTGGGTGCGAGTAATACAAGTCTTGATCGCACGAACAGGACAAAGAAGAGGCCTCCGGCCATCTACAGCAGGGAGAGCCCGAATGCAGATGGGAGGAGGTACCGAATCAGGAAGTTGATTCTTAGCCAGAAAAGAGCAATCAGTAGTGAATGTGACACTGTTAGCCTCATTTTGGAAGAAGGCAGAATCAACAGATAGCGCATGAAGCTCACTGACTCAACGAGCAGAATCAAATGCTAGAAGAAAAGCTGTCTTATAGGTGAGAAAACGCATGTCAGTCTCAGAGAAAGGCTCGAATGGCGCCCCCTCCAAACAGTGCAACACCCATGCCAAGTTCCACTTGGGTGTAAGACGCAAAACTCGAGGCCTCTTCAAAGAAAAGTGCCGAATGAGTTTGGAGAGAAAAAGATTACGACCGATGCACCGCTTTCCCACATAAGAGAAAGTATCAGACATCATAGACCGATAGCCCTTAATCGTAATAGGCTAGAGGCCCTTGGAGTCAAAAAGATATACCAGAAAATCCGCAATTTGAGCGATTGACGGATCACGGTAATTCACATTGTGATCTGCACACCAGCGGCAGAAAACCTTCCACTTGGCAGCATAAGTCATGCCAGTGGAATGTCGCCGCGATGCAGAAATGCACTCCACTGATCGCCTCGAAAAACCTCTACGTCGGAGACTGGACCTGATAAAAGACAGGCGTGAAGGGACAGGCTCGCCAGGTTGTTGTGATACTTCCTGGGACGACCCTGTGAAAGAAGATCGCGACGTAGAGGTAGACAAATCGGTCGATCGACCAATAGAGGCCGCAGCAGATTGATCCACACCCTCTGTGGAGACAGGGGTGCGATCAGAATGATCCTGCAACTGCAAGCACGAATCTTCGCTAATACTTGAGGAAGAATCGGTGCAGGAGGAAAGGCATAGCCGATCCAACCTGTCCAGTCCAGAGACAGAGTGTCTACTGCAAATGCCAGAGGATCTGGACAAGGGGAGAAAATGGTCTCTACCTGATGATTCCAGCGAGTAGCGAAAAGGTCGACCTGAGGATGGCCCCACTGCTCGCAAATCGCCTGAAACACCGACCGATGTAGCATCCATTCGGTTGGAAGGACACTGTCGCGTCGGGACAGGGAGTCTGCTAGGACGCTGAGGCACCCAGGAATGTGTCGAATGGACACCCAAGCGTTCACATCCCGTGCCAACAGAAGAAGATCCTGATACATGGGAATCGAATGTGTGCCTCCTTGATTCCGTATGTACGCCACTACTGTCGAATTGTCCGAAAGAAGTAGGACAATATGGTCCAACAGATGAGGGATCCAAAGCCGAAAACTCAACAGAAGAGCAAGGAGCTCCTTCTGGTTGATATGAGTAGACAGACCGAGAGGATTCAACATCGCACCCCAGCCCCGATCGCTGGCATCCGCAGTAAGGATGCGATCGGCCAAAGGAAGATCCAACGGAACACCCTGTGTCAGCCAGGGAATATCGGCCCAAGGGCGGAGGTGACAAAGCAGAGACCGAGGAATAGTGAGTTCCAGGTCCAGCGGATCTACATTCGGACGCCAATGATCCAACAGGAAGTGTTGGAGAGGTCGAACAAACAAGAGACCGAGCAGAATGAGATCTGTCACCGAACCACAAAGGCCCAGCATCCGAAGGAAAGTCCTGGCCGAGACCAAGGAAGATTGAAGCAGGTTCCGAGTCAAGGCAGAAAGAATCGTCGCCCGAGTCTGGGGGACCGACACTACATTGTGAAGAGTGTTGAAATCCATCCCCAAATGACGGAATCGCTGAGAAGGAAGAAGATCCGACTTCTCGCAATTGACTCTGAAACCCAGCGACGCTAGCAGGCAAAGAAACTGCCGGACATCGAACTCCAGAACAGCAGCATCGTGGTGCCATTGGAGGATGTCATCTAGGTAGGCTGACGAAGTCACTGCCAACTGAGTGTAGTGGAAAGCAAGCACATGTGACATCAGTCGGGTGAAGGCCCAAGGAGCCAGGTTCAAACTGAATGGGAGAGCTCTGAATTGAAAAACTTGATCCCGAAACGAGAACCGAAGGTATTTCCGTGACGCCAGATGAATGGGTACATGGAAGTAGGCATCCTTCAGGTCAATACTGGCCGCAAAATCGCCCTGATGAACTGAACGTCGAACCGACCGGAAAGTCTCCATACTGAAACGAGGAGCTATTATGTACTCGTTCAGGGTACTCAGATCGATGACAGGATGATATTGACCGTTTTTCTTCGGCACCAAGAAAAGTCTCGAGTAAAACCCCGTTGAAAGGGTGTTCCTGACCACCTCGATTGCTCCTTTGGAGAGGAGATTGTCGATCTCCTGCACCAGAAGGTCCCGACGCAGAGACCCGAGTCGGAAGGGGCACCCGAGATAAACTGGGGTGCCGATGGAAGGACAGTCGCAGACCGGAGTGAATGATGTCGAGGACCCAAGAGTCTGACGTTATCTCTGTCCAACGGTCGTAAAACAGCGACAGCCTTCCCCCGACTGGAGGCGAATCGAGGTGAGAACTTTCACTTGCGGCCTCGACGAGTCCCCCGAGAGGAGAAACCACCTCGGGAAGTGACAGAGTCCTGAGACTTTCCAGCCTGAGGCTGCCAGCGAGCCTGGCCACGTCGGCGCTTCTTATGTGCAGAAGGAGCAGACGGAGCCGAAGGCGTAGCCGACGAGGTAGACGCAGCAGCACGCTTGGCAGGCCTGGAACGACCCCCACCCGCAGCAGCAGGTTGGTCAAGCTGTCGCAGCAAAAGCTGGTCCTTCGAATGATGAAGAACTTCGCCACGAACAGCTTCCACGGAACCATGGAACAACTGAGGTCCCACCAAAGAGGCAGACCTCAAAACAGCACGTTGCTCAGAAGGAAGGATGGTAAAGAATCCAACACCGCATCCCGGCGTGCCAGCTCCAAATTAGCCGTGTTACAGGCGTGAGCATGTGTCAAGTTCATAAGAGCCTATGACAAAATGCGAAAAGGCGCCTGAGCGTCATCAAACTCACCTGGTGGAAAATATTCAGCCAGAGCAGCGATGACATGGTCCGCGAGAGATAACATACCCAGCATCTCTCAGGACAGGCCCACCATAGACTCAACTACCGGCATCGGGAGAACAGGCCGACTTAGGCTTAGTCAACCCGAGGGAAGAAGAATCCTCATCCACAGTAGTCATCCCTTGGAAGACTGGTGGAGAGACGGAATTGTAAACACGAAACCGCGATGGTGGCAGAAAGGCATCAGCTCTAGAAAAGAAGGAACCCTTGAGGGCCTTAGAACGCATTTTGGCGTCTAAGCCCTGGAAGGACTCAACAACCTGAGCCGATTGCAGAGGACGCAAAGCCCTGGAGCTAGAAGGCTCAACAGGGTTAAGGCGCTCCACAGTGGACCACGGCCGGATGGTCACAGAAGGCTGGTCAGAAGGTTGAACGTCCGGCAATAAGCCAAAGACGAAATCCAAAGCCTGCCCCAAGACTGACGAGGGGGGCCCATCACCTTCAAAATACTCATCATCCTCCATAGCAGAGGAGACGTAGCCCAACTCGGGCTGACCAGCAGAAACCTCCTGTGAATACTGTGCAGTATCCAAGGGGCCAGGCGAGACATCTTGGCGACCGACCAAAGGAGGTTGTGCCTCAGGAGGCACCTGGGGCCAACTTGTGGGTTGCCAGAAAGCAACCGGGTGAGCCCCAAAACGGCCTGACGCAGGTCACCCTGAGAATCTGTCGCAGCAGCATCGCCCGACGGAGTGTCCTCCCAATGGACCCTTCTGGTAGAAGAACCCAAATCCTCAGAAGAGACTGACGTCGAACGTCGATCGGCAGACAGAATAGGGATACGGTGAGAAGACACCGGAGGATAGTCCCGATTGTGACGCCCAGGGGCCATCACTGACCTCTGCGAAACAGAAGGTCCTGTCTGCAAATCCTCTAAAGAGACCGACGGCACACGTCGATCGGTAGCTGGACCTAGGACACGGTGAGAAGACACCGTAGGATTGTCCCAAGAATGACAGGAACCTGTCATTGGCCTCTGCGCAGCAGACGGCCCCAACTGCCTATCCTCTGAGACCGACGGCAAGCATCGATCAACACCCGGACTCGGAACACAGCGAGGAATCACCGGAGGAAAGTTCCGAGAGTGACAGCAAACAAGGGCTGTCACTGACCGCTGCCGAACAGCAGGCCCTGGATGCCAACGTCCCAACACCATCCCGCTAGGCGGCACACTAGCAGGGGAAGGAGGAACAATAAACGATTCACTCGAGGGACGAGGAATCGCTGCCGAAGCGACCGACCGGCTCAACCGACTAGGAGCAAACCTAGCCAGATGAGACGGAGCAGACAGCAAACCCACACAGCCCCGCCGCGAGGCTAGCTGAGGCTGAGAACACAGACACACCAGCAGATACAGCCTCGGCCCCCCGAGACTGTAGACCATCCCCAGAGGAGATGGAAGAGCCACCATCAGACAGAATAGGATTTGGAGTAACAACTTCCTCAACAACAGTCGACGGTGTAGGAGGCAGATCGGGAGAGGGTCACCGAGCTGACCTCGGAAAAGCTCCCAACGAAAACAGACGCCTCAAGAGTGACATCAGAAGACAAAGAGACCACGGTCTCCTCATCAGGTATCACTGAACTAACACTGTCAACAGTTGCAGAGGAACTCGCCACAGAAGACAGAACAGAATCCTGTGTGACAGAGTAACCACGTGCACCAGCAGAAATGTCTGCTACCCTTACCCCGAGAACGAGGGGTTCTAGCTCTGGACAGAACCACCTTGTTAACAGAAGCCCAGAATTTAGAGGACCAAACCCCACAAATACCACATGATTGGGCCTGAGTGCAATTGTTGCAAGTGACACATGTGGAATGAGAGTCGTCCACATGCTTCACTTGCAAGCAAGAGGTACAAGGAATAGTCTTGGTATTATATCAAAGTAATCAAGCATCCCGCCGACGGAAAACAGCACGAAGGTCGTGTTCACACGTGGGGGAAAAACAAGATGAAGTGTGAAGAAACAAGCAATAATAATAAAAATTAACATTAATTAACAATAATTTGGTAGCTTGACAAAAGGATACAATCCACTTGCACACTAAGAATGTAGAATAAGTTGTTCATGAAGAATAAACAGCAAATTAGCACGAGTCACAAAAATTTCTGACCATGTACAAATGGCGGAAATAAAAGGAATTGACGTCACGGTTGTTGCGCATGCGCTCGGTAAATGCAAGAGGTGTGCAGAGAGAGTACCTGTAATTTTGAGCGCTGGTCTCGCTCGACCCTTTTTTCGATCTTTTTCGTGCTTTTGCACTCTAGTACTTTTCCAACTCGTTTGGAAAAGATTCTAAAAGCTTGAGTTAGTTCCGAAGTAGGGCTTGCACTTATGTTACAGCCAATTGTAAACAATTGTGAGTAGCTTGAAAAGAAATTTCTAAGTCCGGACCAGGACCCCAAATTTTCAGCCTAAATATGAACTCAGGGACTTGGCTTGAACAAACTTGAATCTCACCCCCTAAGAATGCTGCGTACCAAATATCAAAAGATTCTTATTGGTAGATCTGAAGACGGAAGATTTTAAAGAATATTCCTCATACTGCACTAATTTAAACATTTTGGCTCCCATAGAGAGACCAAATATGGACCCAGGGAATTGATTTTAATAAACATGTGAAACAATCTTCCAAAGATGTTATATGTGAAATCTGAAAGCTTTTGGAGCAGTGGTTTGGGAGAAAAGTAGTCTTAAATGTTTTTCCCATTACCCGCTGACTCAGCACTTTTTCAAAGTCCCGAAAAAGTACCCCATGATAAAACCGATAGCAATTTTTTTGTACCATTCCATTCAAGCTTCACACCAAATAAGAATTCTCAGTGCAGTATAGTTTTGGAGAAATGGACATTTTAATTTTTTTCTATTTTTAGCTCCTGCGGTTCCCATGGTGGCGACAGGAAAAAATTTGTTGGCATAAATTAACTACTTATGTCCCAATAAAACCTCATGTCAAATTTGGTTCAAATCAGCCTCTCGATTTGGAAAATAGAAATTTTGGGCGGGGCAAAAATTCTTGCCCCTCCCATAACGATGGCAAATATAGCCACTGGAACTTCTCTTGAACAAATCTGAGTCTACACCTCAAAAGGAAGCTGCACACCTAATATCAAGTCTCTGCTACTGCTGGTTCATGAGATGATGATTTTTTAAGATTTAGGCGGGTCAACTTGATTTGAACAAAAAACTTGAATTGACATATGATAGGGAACATGCACACCAGATTTGGTTCAATTTGGTTGAGTAGTTTGTGAGAAGAAGCCGATAATGTAAAGTTAACGACGGACGACGGATGGAAAGTGATTAGTAAAGCTCCCCTTAAGCTTCTCTCAGGTGAGCTAAAAAAGAAACAAAACAACATAGATTCTGATACAAAATAGTTCCCATAACCCCGTAAATTGTCAATATAGTGCCTAAAATACAAATCCCACTTAAACATTACATTGGAATCCACTAAATTGTATATCTTTTAACCGTTTATCTAACAAATTGGTCATATCCATCCGTGTAATTTACAAATTATGCCGTTGAAAAACATATATTTTTTTTTAGAAAAGTCAACAAAACCATATCATGTCATCAAGTTCGTTCCAAAGAGAGTCACATGATATGGTTTTGTTGAAATTAAAAAATATAAAAAAAATAATTAAGATAAAAAATTTTGATATCCTGTGTATTGAATAAAGGATTCATTGAAGAATTCTGTTAAATGTATATCACTTACAAACACCAAACAATTTACCATGCCTTCAGAACAAATTTGATCTTACCATGCTTTCAGAACAAATTTGACCTGCTAAATGCATATAGGTTAATGAGTAAACTCATGTTAATTCAACACCAAATCTTCTAAACTTTCAAATAATTACTAAGGACAGCATCTATGGAATTCCCCACATTTATAGCTATTTTGGGTCTTAATATATCCAACTTAGGCATTTAATGTTATATCTTGTTTGACATAGCTCAATGAGATCTGTCAAACAAGATATAATAAAATAAATACTCAGCTTATAACTGGAAGGAAGCAAGATAATTCAATACCTGTTAACCCTTTACCCAAACAATCAGCCACATCCGCCCGCGTAATATGCAAATTCAGCAGCTGAAAAAAATATTATTTTTCAAAAGATTTCAACAAAACCATATCATGTGACCCCTCTTTGGAATGAGCTCGTTGAGCTCGTTCCAATGAGGGTTCACATGATATGGTTTTCTTGAAATTTATTGAACTTTTTTTTGAATATTTAAAATAATAAATTTTGATATCGTCTGCATTGGGTAAAGGGTTAATTGTAAACTCCTGGCAAAGTGGCTATCAATTAACAGGGTTCACTGTTCTTATTCTGGTGACAGGGATTCCTTCAAAAACCAATATGCATTTAACAAGAGAAATTTGAAATTTCTATTGAATGTAAGCCAAATGGAGTGGTGATGGAATGAAATATGCAATTAATAGGAATGTTCTGTTAATGAGTATCCAATTAAGAAATCAAGAGTTGTCCAATGAACTGAAGCGAACAGGTGGAATAACAAACCAACATAAGAGGCTCCAAAAAACACAAACATCCCATAGGTTTCCAATATAATGCTTACATTTTGATTCTCTTATCCTCTCAATACTGTCACTGAAATAAACATATGTGTCGCATATGTGTCACATGTATAATCTGTGCACAGACTGCTTATTACTGATTAAAGTAGAGGGTATTCCCTGTCAATATTTTGCAATACACTTTACTCTGACTACATTAGCTTTTGTATAAATATTTCTCAGAATTTAGGTTTGTTTCTTCAGTTCAGTGTTATTCAATCGAATAATGACATTAACTGTGTTATTCAATCGAATAATGACATTAACTGCACACCTACTGCCCACCTAAAAAAATCAAGGCTGGCAATTTATTGCGTGCCTGCAAGATCGTGTCACATGATCTGATACCCTATCCAACTTGACGTCACATATTATTTTTGGAAACAGTCAGCTTCTTATATGAATTAGGAAATCTGTTTCGGCCAAATTCATCTCCTAAACATTATCAGGTCAGACAACCAAGCAAACCCATGTAAAACGGTACCCTCTTATCATTCATTGACATAACAAATGAAAGAGTCAATGACTCTGTAGCTCAACTTGGATATGACAGGAATTAGTACTTGCTGTGACCAAGACAACTGAATGATGAATATGACAGGAATTAGTATTTGTTTTGGCCCAGTCAACAATAATAAAAGAATTACAAGGTGACTGTAATGGACTACAGATTAAGACCAATCATTGTAGATTATTATTTTTGTGTGGAAATTTTCAGTCCCAAACAAAATATTTTCAGACTAGTCCCACCCGGACCCCAAATTTTCAGTGTAAAAAAAAATTATTTTTTTTTGTCTTAAAATTGACCAAAATGCATAAAAAACCAAAAAACTAATTTCCGGATTTTGGTCCAAAATTTTCTAAGTCCCACCCGGACCCCTAATTTGCATAATTTATTCACGAGAAAAACTCTGCATTATATGTAATGTATCCCATGGTACTAAACATTCATACAAAAATTTATTCAAATCAGATCTTTCATTTGGAAGTTCTGCGCAAAAAATCTGATTGCACTTAATTTTTAACAAAATGGCTGCTAGCGGCCATCTTGAATTTCAGACTGGACCCAAAGACACTCCTTCTCGTCCCACAGTGATAACAAATGTACCCAAGAAGTTTCGTGAAGATCGGTTCATAAATACGGCCTCTAGCCCGAGCCGTATTGGGATTTGCACTCACAGTGCTGAAAGTAACACTAAATAAATCAAAGTTAGCCTAATTTGCATAATTTACGCACAAGAAAAAAACCTGTAATATATGTAATGTATCCCATGGTACTAAACATTCATACAAAAAATTATTCAAATCAGAGCTTCATATGGAAGTTCTGTACAAAAAACAGATTTCGGCATCGTCGGTACAAAATGGCTGCTGGCAGCCATCTGGAATTTGGGACTGCACCCAAAAACACTCGCTCTCATCCCACGGTCATAACAAAGGTACCCAAGAAGTTTCGTAAAGATTGGTTCATAAATACGGCCTCTAGCCCGAGCCATAGCAGCTTGACACTTACAGCTCTGAAAGTAACACTAAATAAATCAAAGTTAGTCTAATTTGCATAATTTACGCACGAGAAAAAAACCTGTATTATATGTGATGTATCCCATTGTACTATACATTTATACAAAACTTTATTCAAATCAGAACTTTCATACAGAAGTTCTGTACAAAAAACTGATTTTTGCATCATCGGTACAAAATGGCCACTGGCAGCCATCTTGAATTTCGGACCACACCCAAAAACACTCGTTCCCGTCCCAGGGTCATAACAAAGGTACCCAAGAAGTTTCGTAAAGATTGGTTCATAAATACGGCCTCTAGCCCGAGCCATAGCAGCTTGGCACTTACAGCTCTGAAAGTAACACTAAATAAATCAAAGTCAGTCTAATTTGCATAATTTACGCACGAGAAAAAAACCCGTATTATATGTGATGTATCCCATGGTACTAAACATTTATACAAAACTTTATTCAAATCAGACCTTTCATACAGAAGTTCTGTACAAAAAACTGATTTTTGCATCATCGGTACAAAATGGCCGCTGGCAGCCATCTTGAATTTCGGACCACACCTAGAAACACTCGTTCCCGTCCCAGGGTCATAACAAAGGTACACAAGAAGTTTTGTAAAGATCGGTTCATAAATACGACCTCTAGCCCGAGCCATAGCCAATTGTTGATGTACGGACAGACGGACAGACGGCCAGACGGAGACGGACAGATGGACGGACGGACGGACAGACAGACGACGGGCCATGACAATAGCTCAAATTTGACTTCGTCAAAGTTGAGCTAAAAATGGTATATGCTTGCCACTGAACTAAGTAACTCCATGAATACTGCAGTGTGTTTTCCTGAACCTATTTCGACAGTGATTTTTTTCCCCCAAAAGCACAACATGAAATAGAAACAGCGAGTGTGAAATTTCAAATTTACACTTGGGAATCCATACAAACTGCAGCCTATTGACCAGAACTTATTTTGATATGGAACAGTTTTAAAGGTCTTTTTGCTTAATGCTGTGCATTTCATGGGTATGGCATCCTTATTTTGAGCAATATCATGTTGTGTTTTAAGTCATACCTGTGGGCTTTGAATAAACAACAGGGAAAATGATCAAATTACAGTCTATTTATATCTGATTACGATTAGCATTGGGAAATAAAGTAAAGAATATATTTATAAAATAAACTATTTCTGAGCATTGTAAAAAATCACAATCCTATATTTTTCACACTCATGAAATGGAAACTGCGAGTGTGAAATTTCACATGCCTGCAGTTTTTTCCCAGATGTCACTGTGACTGTGTAGAAGACAGTCACATATTAAATAAATGACACATATTCTTCCATAATAAATAAATGTGTGATAACATGTATGCATCCCAATGGATACTAATCATTAGTAAACTATTTGGACACATACAAGTTAGTAGAATTGGATACTTACCTTACCAATAACTTCCAAGTGTATTTGAGCCAAAATAGCAATCCTGTACATGCACTGAAATCTGAGAGTGCAATTGCACTCCTCGACAATCTGAGGAGGGTAATTTTTTGTACTCCTTGATTTTCTAGAATGCCAGGGCTTGTCTTTTTAACTATACATCATTTGGAGAAAAAATCTGTAATGCCTGAATATGACAGTTTTTATCTTCCAAAATAAGGCAGGTCAGATTTGTACTGATGGTATGGTACAGTGGAGGTGTTCACACTGTCATTACCAATGTATCCAATTGCACTAAAAAAACTTGATTTGCCTAAAATTTCGGCATCAAAAAATTTTCTCATTCTTGTAAAGAAATGCCTTTGATACAGTGAAGAGTGCCATTGACTCCTGAAAACAGGCTCTGATCCCCAACACATTTCCCCTATTTCTCACTCAAATACACACACGCACACACATTCATACAAAATCCACACAAATCATTCCTTGAGTGCAACAAGGCTTCAGCATTGCAGATGGTGCCTTGTTGAACCCAAGGGATGAAACCTGCCCCTTGACTGACAACCTGTCCAGCTGAAGCTCCCCTCATGAACATAATGACAAGAGTTTTTCTGGACCGAATGAAAACAGCAGTGGATGGGCTTCTTAGGGACCAACAAGCAGGTTTTAGAAAAGAGAGATATTGTACCGATCAAATTGCAACATTAAGGATCATAATAGAGCAGTCTTTGGAGTGGAACACCTCCCTATACATCAACTTTATAGACTTTGAAAAAGAGTTTGACAGTCTTGATAGGGAATCCTTATGGTATTTCATTACGGGATATCGGACAAGTACATTAACATCATGACAACAAGATATGATGGAATGTCATGCTGTCTACTCCACGGAGGTGATCTAACATCTGCTTTCGATGTTAAGACTGGAGTAAGACAGGGTTGTCTCCTTTCTCCTTTCCTTTTGTTGTCAATCGATTTATTTATTTATTGGTGTTTAAGGTCACATATTTCTGCACAATGGCTAATAATGACCACGACAGTTTTACGGGTGAAGGAAGCCCAAGTACCTGGAGAGAACTACCGAGCAACAGCGAGCAACTGTCAGCTCCCGAACATACCAACATACCACACAAGCAGGGTCAGCATTGGTTGAAGACAGGTGCACCATCGACGTGCAGTATGCCTTAGTACACAACACCACCATGCCCCCATGTGGGCAATGGGGGGGGTGTGAAGTGTCCTGTCCAAGGACACAACGCAGCTGCCGCAGGTGGGATTCGAACCGAGGACCTCTAGGTGTCAAATCGATTGGGTCATGAAAGAGACAGCATATGGAAGGAGCAATGGTATACTGTGGACATTGACTGAACAATTAGATGGCCTGTACTTTGCATATGACTTTGCGCTACTCTTGCACAACCATGAGCAAATGCAGAATAAAACAGTGGAGCTAGAAACAGCAGCTGCAAAGATGGGAATGAAAATACCGAAAAAAACAAAGCTTATGAGAGTTAACAACGACAGTGGAGCCAAAATCAGCCTGCGTGATGGGGAGGCTGAAGAGGTAACAACATTCACCTACTTAGGAAGCGTAGTGGATACAACTGGAGGTGCAAAATAGGATGTTAGAGTATGCATAGGAAAAGCAAAAACAATCTTCATACGTCTTAAATCTGTGTGGAAGTCAAGAGAGATAATTACAAGGGCAAAGATAAGACTCTTTAATACAAATTTGAAGTCAGTCTTACTGTATGGTGCTGAGACACGGAAAACAACAGTGGCGATTCAGAGGAAAATCCAAACTTTCATTAACAGTTGCCTCAGAAAAATACTGAGAGTGTGGTGGCCAAACAATATCAGCAATGAGGAACTGTGTGATCACACTAACCAAATGCCACCAAAGACAGAACTAGGAATGTGGAAGTGGAACTGGATTGGCCACACCCTCCGAAAGGACCTGGCTAACATCACAAGGCTGTTGCTGAGATGGAACCCTCAAGGCAAAAAGAAAAGAGGGAGGCCACAAAGCACCTGGAGCAGACCTTGGGAAGAAGAAATGAAGACAACAGGACACAGTTGGCATACCCTAATTCAGACAGCACAGAACAGACCCAGATGGAAAGCAACTGTCAGCGGCCAATGCCCCACCTCAGAGTGAAAAGGCATAAGTAAGTAAGTAACTGTATTCATAGTTTTGTTCCTGTTTTTGTGTATCTATATATCTTGATTTGGTTTTGTTCCTGTTTTTGTGTATCTATATATCTTGATTTGTACTGAAAAATAACCAAAAAAAAACCTCAATATGATATTAAATATGCTAGGCTATAGCTTGTTGAAAGGAATACAAGCTCTGTATCTCAAACCCACAAGATATTAGAATACAGGGGAGTTATCATCATGTCCAACAGGACTAGATATTGCCTAAAAAATGCATGAAAATACTTACTGATACAGTGGGACCCTGTTAATTGAATAGCCACTTTGTCAATGAAAATTATTCAATTAACAGTATTCAATTAACAGGGATGTTGTCACTTTCCTGTTTTCTAGGGATAAACTTAGCATTTATTCTATTATATCTTCTTTGACAGAGCTCCATGAGCTCTGTCAAACAAGATATAATAGATTAAATGCTTGCAGTGGATGTTCTGAGGCCAAATGGGTCGATAAACAAAGAAAAACTGGGGAGAGTTAGGGTAATTTCTTGACAGGTTACAAGATTTTGTATTCAATTAACAGGAGTTTACTCTTTAAGCTATATTCAACTGGAGGTACTGTGAGCAAGCTCACAAAGTGATACCCCCGACTGTATTAGATTATCTCCCCTTGGAAATGTCAGAACGGAATTATATTGCTTCATGCACATCTTTATATGGAGTTCATTGTGTAAAGTTTCCTGAAAATTCTTCTAACGGTTTAGGAGGAGTTGCGCTTATAAGGACGGACAGACGGACAGATGGATGGATGGACAGGGTGATTCCTATATACCCCCCCCCCCCCAAACTTTGTTTGCGGGGGGTATAATTAACGCCCTGCACACTGATGTCAAAATACCAAAATTTCAAGCAGTAAATTTTTCCCACAGTGCAATTTGAAACAGCTTTATTCATTTAAGACATATTCAATTAAGTGGGCCCCACTGTATTTTCAATAATTGTTCCATTTAATACAGTACAGTCATAGTTTAAAAAACACTCACAGAAAACTTGTTCTGTACATCAGATAGGTTCGTAAAAATATAAGAAGGCTGCATAAATTTAAATATTTGAAAATGAATTTATATAACACTTTTTTCCCAGGTCAAAATCCCCAGCAAGAATATACAAATGAAGTTTGTTAAAAATGCAATGAAAGGATCACAGATCCACAAGACCAGTTGTGATATTGCCCGAAATCTGTTTTTTCACAATTTCATTTATACAGTGTAGCCATGTTAATTGAATAGTCATTTTGCCAATGAAAATTATTCAATTAACAGGAGTATTCAATTAATAGGGATTGTGTCATTTTCCTGTATTCTAGAGATAAACTTAGCATTTATTCTATTATATCTTGTTTGCCAGAGCTTTGTGAGTTCTGTCAAACAAGATATAATAGATTAAATCCCTGTATTGGATGTACTGAGGCCAAATAGGTCTATAAACAAACGAAAACTGGGGCAAATCAGGGTAATTTCTTGACAGGTTAGAATATTTTTTATTCAATTAACAGGAGTTTACTCTATAAACTATATTCAATTAACAGGTCAAATTTGTACTGGAGGTATGGTAAATGGTTTTGTGCTGAAAAATTATATTCAACTAGAAATTGTTTTAGCACACTAAAACATGTCTCCCCTTCCTTTCTATTTAATGCACTGCAAATTATATATACATGAATAATATTGACAATCATACCAAATATCTAAGGTCTAGATCAAAAGAGAAATAAGTTCTGGTCTGGACGAAGTTTCCCTTAAAAAACCACATAAATTTGACCTTCAGGTCAAAGGTCACATTAAGGTCACTATGGTACGCGACACACCGGCTCATGGTGATACATCCACATGCTAAATATCTAAGGTCTAGGTCAAAAGACAAAAAAGTTAAGCCCCGGACAAAGTTTGTATGAGAAGAAGAAGAAGAAGAAGAAGAAGAAGAAGAAGAGGAGGAGGAGGAGGAGAGGAGGAGGAGGAGGAGGAGAAGAAGAAGAAGAAGAAGAAGAAGAAGAAGAAGAAGAAGAAGAAGAAGAAGAAGAAGAAGAAGAAGAAGAAGAAGAAGAAGAAGAAGAGGAGGAGGAGAGGAGGAGGAGGAGGAGAGGAGAAGAAGAAGAAGAAGAAGAAGAAGAAGAAGAAGAAGAAGAAGAAGAAGAAGAAGAAGAAGAAGAAGAATATGAGGAGGAGGAGGAGAGGAGGAGGAGGAGGAGAGAAGAAGAAGAAGAAGAAGAAGAAGAAGAAGAAGAAGAAGAAGAAGAAGAAGAAGAAGAAGAAGAAGAATATGCACTAAAACAATATGTCTTTCTTCTGGGAAGGGGAGACATAATTAACAGGGTTATTCAGTTAAAGAGATATCCAATTACTTTTTTAGTAAGTGACCATGACCTTTTGTTGACAAAACCTAAAAATCAATAGGGTTCTTCTCCTTCCATGATGGTACCAACCCTGTAAAACTGGTGGTTCAGCATTATGTAGAACGAAAGGTATTGGTTATAAACCATTTTTAACCAAGTTCTAATTATAGTAACAGTCCTGTGACCTTTGACATTTTATTTGCAGACTGCAAAATCTGTCTGGTGATCTTCTGGTAGTGTCAAGGGGTGGTGGTGTTTTGAACAGGCATTGTAACAGATGAACGTTGGAAGCTATTGTAACTAAATTGATGTATCTGATTGGTTCTAGAGTTGGAACTTTTTGGGGGTCGTGTGCTGACCGGTAGAGTTGTGGCAGAAATTTGTTGGGAGAAACTCCTGAAATTGCCTGGGGAGCTAGTGGAATTGGAATAGCAAAAGACAGGTGCTGTGTGCAGAACCACCTGTTGCATAGTTGACTGGACTATTGGCAGCGGGTATCACACTTCACTACAGGAAAGTACAGTTGTGACTGTGCTTGCAGGCAGTTTCTCTGTGATGTGCAAACTTTTCATGCAAAAAGGTGTGTTACAGCCACGAAATGCCCTGGCATGCAGAGGTCAGTCTGGGACTGAACCTGCCATCCTGTGTACCTAGCAAACAGGATGGCTTGTATGCTCCCAAGCAGACATCTGTGCTGCATTGGAAACACCCACTTGGAGAATGAATGGGAGAGAACATTGAATTGTTAGGCCCCAAATGAAGCTGGTATGAGGCCATACCAGAAGAAAGCCCTCATGAAGTGGGTCATATTTTACCCCCCCCCCCCCACCTTCTCGTTTATACCGTAGTGGAGGTGTAACAGGGGTGGGGTGAACGACTCCCCAGGGGCTAGAACCCTGGCCGAAATCTCCCTGTTGTTCTTCAGCTGGGATAACCAGATCCTGGTAGCCTCGCCAATTTGTAACAGGGGTGGGGTGAACGACTCCCCAGGGGCTAGAACCCTGGCCGAAATCTCCCTGTTGTTCTTCAGATTCATGAGGATCTGGGTCAACTAGCAAACCATGGATAAAATATAGCTCAACTCTAGATGTCGAATAACCATTAAGTTATGTGTTGTGGTCTGGATAAATTCACAATAAAATAGAAAAACAGTTCATACGTAGTTTATTAAGAAGCCAAAAAATAGTATGATATGAAATGGACATGAATATGAATGACGGTTCAAAAACCACGGGCCCACTACACTTTCAACCAAAAGCGGTTTAAATTCCACCCAACATGTGTATTAACTTGAGTGGTTCCCACAGAACTCGGACCTGGAAAGGATCAGTGTCAGAAACGGTGATTCTCACCAGGGTCGAGTTGAATGGGTCCGAAGATGACAGTACCCATTACGGTTAACCTTTTTACAGGTTACAAAGTGTCCCCGTAACTAACCTCAACAGGCAGTTGTGCTGGCGCAGCTGAATTAGAGCTTTAATGCCAAGACGTGGGCGGCGAATTACGAGCGAGACCGCTCTTATATAGGATAATTTCGCGGGGAAAGATTTCGAATAATGGAATCTGATTGATCCCTCGCTTTCACCTCGACGAATGAAACAACAGCACAATGCGCTACGGCGTGAACCAATTAGGAACATCGATTCATTTTAAACATGGAAATGACTTGAAGCCAACAAAAATAGAATTAAACCTCTGTTATGAGCAGACGAATTATAACAGAGTAATTTAGAACTTCTGTTGTATATTATATTTTTCAACTGCTGTTACCAAATCCATTACAGAGGCATAAAAAAGTTCAAAAATTGCCAATAGCATCACCGATCCAATGTCGAGTTGTGACAGCACAAAAGTGGGCTTAATCCTTATCAACTTATCGTCCAGAAACCAATTGTTTTACAATTTACAATGTGAAGGGTCACTGTGACTATATATAGTGATTCCAAAATAAATAGTGATCTTTCTTGCACCAATGCCAACCTACCTATGAAGTTTCATGAACGTGGGTGGAACCAGTGTCAAATTATCATCTGGAAACCAATTGTTTACGATTTATTATGTTCAAGGTCACTGTGACCTTGACCTTTAACCCAGCGAGTCCAAAATAAACAGGGGTCTTCCACTCACCTAGGCCAACCTACCAATGACGTTTCATGCAAGTGGGTCAAACCATTATCAAGTTATCATCCAGAAACCAATTGTTTACGATTTATATGTTGAAGGTCACTGTGACCTTGACCTTTCACCTAGCGAGTTGAATAAAAATAGGATTCTTCCTCTCACTGATTCCAACCTACCTATCAAGTTTCATGTCATGAACGTGGGTCGAACCATTATGAAGTTATCATCCGGAAACAAATTGTTTTGATTTACTATGTTCAGGGTCACTGTGACCTTGACCTTTGACCTAGTGAATCCAAAATATATAGGGTTCTTCCTCTCACGAAGGCCAACTTACATATGAAGTTTCATGAATGTGGGTTGAACCATAGTCAAGTTATCATCCAGAAACCAACTGTTTACAATTTACTGTCACTGTGACCTTGACCTTCCACCAAGCATGTCCAAAATAAATAGGGTTCTTCCTCTCACCGATGCCAACCTACCTATGAAGTTTCATTAACATGTGTCGAAGATTATCAAGTTATCATCTGGAAACCAATTGTTTACGCCCGAAAGCCCACCCGCCCACCTGCCCAAGTGCCCGCCTGTCCACTATTCACCAAACTATAAGTCAAGTTTGACTTCGTCACAACTTGACTAAAAACTAATGTCGGATTGAGAATACAAAGCATGAATTCAAATTTATGCCCTAAGACAATGATTGTTTGATTGTTCATGTCATTAGTGTACTGACACAATAAAGATCACTGGCAAAAGGGGGGTATTTTAAATAATCGAGAAGGGTTACAATAATTAAGAAGGCATGTATTTTTTGGTCAATTATAAATAACACATATGATTATTCAGCAGGAGAGAGTAAAGGCCAATAACTTATACAAACATACTCCCCAAAACTACTGCAATGAACATGGCACTAGAAATTAATATGTTACACTTGTATACCAAATATGATGTCATTCCACCAAGTATTTTAAAAGTTATTGAGTTTAAGAAATCATTGGTCACAGACCGACTGACCGACTGATGGACCAACACTGCCACATATACAGCTGCTTGTCCCAGCTAAAAATTCTGTTCTTATACAACAGGGATACACTGGTCGGCAATCTCTAATAAATTGCACAAAATAATTTTCATGACAATAAATCTATGTTTCGACAAGCGAATGTTTAGAAAATGATAGCCCAAGTATAAGACAATAGAGCCATATTTGAACTTCTTGTAATGATTATGAAAGAGGTTGAATGATTTAACATCAGAAGCTTGAGGATGGGTCCAATCACCCTGTTGTTATACAGCATAGCTATCACACTGTCTGTTTGGGCAATGGTGAAGGACAAAGTTGCATAATATGAAGAGCTGTTTCTGAATAATCAGAAAACACGTCAACTGGAAAAAAACAGCAAGTAATTCTACTGTTGTTTTACAAGATTCTACAAGTTCCAATATTTTGGGGGGTTTGTCTGTTTCTTTTTTATTTGGTGGGGGTGGGGGTGTAATATTATATGGAAGATAGTTTCGAACCTAATAAGTAGGCATTTACTTGATGGTTGTAATATAATTCTTTGACAATGTGCAACGAGTTAGTTCTGAATGGGCCTGCTCTGAATTGACTGTTGTAGCTTACTGCAATAGTGTAACAGCTGAACAAAGAAATGGATACCAGATGTCACATTTCTATGAGGATTGTGGCAACATTTGTCCAGAGCAAATGTGTTGAGGTGTTGTGAGGAAAATTGCTATAATGCATATCTATTGTCATATATTTTTTTGTAAATACTATATACATACTTTAACTCTTAATCCGCCGAGTATTTTCAAAATATTTTTCATCATATCTAGTCATGGCTGCTGTGAAGCAGCCATGACTAGATTTGATGAAAAATTCATATAAATTTTACTCAAGATATCATTAGTGAAAAACCCATTTTATTTGAAAGGGCAAAATTTTATTAAATGTGCCAAATTCTATTTATTTCAGTGGCAAGAGAAATCCTGTCCTTGGCAGGAAAATCTGCCAGCAGCATGTAAGGAGTTAACACTTTGACTGCAAAATATTGATTACAAAACCATTTTTCTTGAGCATAATTCTCTGATATTATTTTTGGATTTTTTTCTGGTTAGGAGATGCAACTCAACTGGTTGAGTGCTAGAGGCCACTATCATGATTCTATTGAAAAGTGCTAAAAGCCACTTTAGTAGGACATCAGTGTCTGACAGCTCAGTCATATCATCCAACTATTTGTAACATACCTAACTGTTTTTATCAAAGACTTATATGCTACAAATATACTTTCCAATGATAAAATACAAGCAGGGAATTTATTCGAGTTTTAGGACAGTGCTGTCAATTAGTGTTGTGCGGTTTTATTTTTCTTGTTTCGGTTCGGTTTTTTTAAAAAAACTCGGTTTATAGGTCGGTTTTTGGTTTTTTATAGTAAGACATCTGCAGTTTCCAACAGAAACTATGTAGTGTCGATATAATGCCCATACTGTCATATTTTCAATGATGATTTAATTTGCATTGCCTAGCATTTGTGCTAAGTGTATAAATGGCAGGCATTATCAAAACAAAATAATATAAAAGAAAATAAAATGTAACAGTGTTCGTAGAATATCAACACTCACCAATTCTAGGCACATGCCCCCCCCCCCACCTCTGGTCTTTAAGTTCAGGCATAGAGAGTCTATGATGAATTGATATTAACACATGGGTGTGAAAAGATCTAATTCACAATTTCCCAGGGCTCTGTTCAGTGCTCACTCCTGGGTGGGGCCCTGGGCAGCCTAACAAAATGACCCTACCAGGCATTGCAAATAATAACAAGCGTTGCCAAGTGGGTCACCTAGACACCCATCCTAACATATTTGACAATGAACTAATGTATGGACTCTTTTCAATATCCCCCCCCCCCCCCCCCCCCCCCACACACACAGTGGTGACTAGTGGTACCCGCCCTAGTAAAATAATCAGCAATCATTTCATGTCAGCCTGGAATGGGAAAGTCATATTGTTTGTAGCTGGATGGGCTTGAAAACGAACCACTTTACCAAATACCTATTGTCTCGCCCCCACACACACACCCCCCCACACACACACACCTCGCGCACAGCAATGGTTTTAGCTCAAAGGAATTGATTTCACAAATTCACTGGTGTACTGTTATATATTGTAACTTTTTTGCATTTGCCTCTTGCCATTCCAATTTCTATTTCTACCGCTGATTTGTTCCTTTGGTTGGCCCCCTTAAAGTAAGTTGTGTGGGAATGCAACCGTGGCACGTTGACAGCGATATTACGGAACGCATCTTTTTCCCGTAGATATGGACGATTCGGTCTTGGGACGTTTCGGCCTCGGGATGTTTCGGTTCAAGATGTATTGGCCTTCATACATTGAACTAAATAGAATAAGAACTTGCGGTTTCGTGTTTTTAGTGGGCCGAAGCCTTCAGGACAAATTGTCTCGGGTTGGAACGTCCCAAGACTGAATTGCAGTAAAACCTCTTCCCGGATAAGCACATCAAGGGAGGCAACAGACTACATCCGAAACACGTGGTGGGTCAACCCGTGACAAATGTTATTTTCGAATACGACAATGAAATGCCAAGACCTTTTTCTGATATGATATTATTCCGTGTCCAACAGATTTTTCGATAAGTAATTTTAATTAAACTGATTGACTATGTCATACAAACCTGTTCAAAAACGAAGCCAATTGCGCAAGGTATTTCCTGTAATCAGTGAAATGTAGGCTTGTTGGCTGTCTGTTTTGTCATTCTCACAAAAAAAAAACACAACCCATTTTTATGTCAACGATGTGTGATTGACAACTTGTCATACATCATTCTCGAGTAATCTGGACATGCTGCAGTGACCCCTTTACACCCAGAATGTGGCGTACATTGATGACACTGTTATTTCCTGACAAAGCTTGACATTTCAGACATTGTTAGTGCAAACTGAATAAAGAAAACATTTCTTCCCGACATTTTAGGAAAAAACCAAAACCGTACTCATTTACCAGTTACACGGTTTCGGTTTCGGTTTTTAAGCAAAACCGAAACCGACTTATAAAACCGGTTAACCGTACAACACCACTGTCAATTACAGCACCATCAAGGTAGAGGTGCTTGACCATCTGGGTGCTTTCAACAGGTCATGGTCATAAAAATCATTTGTTGTTAGTCACTCTCTCCCTGGATGTGGAATTCTACTGACATAATGAGTTGGGCATTTATTGCACTTTCTAATCTGTGTATATTTTTGTCACGCAAACAAGAGATTTTGCCCAACAAAATACTCCAAAGCGGGTGTACATTTTTGCCGGACAAGTAAAGATGTCTGGCCATCTTGGTATTTCACAATTTCTAGCCCAACCTCTGCCTGATGAAACCCATGATTGGGAGATTGGAGAGTGGGGGTTAGGAGTGGGGGTGGTGATGGCAATTTCCTTGCTGTGGTAAGCATCCCTAACAATAGCCATACTACTAGAAGCATTACTTGGTATTCCTTACAGTTCTAACATGTTAAACAGCCAGGGTCATATCATGTCAAGGGTAGAAAAGACTGGTAATGCAACATTATTAAAAACTGCTTTACGATACCAAAATTTGAAGATTGGCATCACCTGCCAGCATCACAGATTTTTCAACAAATTTATCTTCAATCACTTGAACATAAAATATGAGGGAGATGTTTTAAAATATCCCATATATTTATCAGATAATCTCTCTGATTTTTTCAAAACTTTTACAGAAACATGTACGATAAGCAATCTGAATGCAGTGACTATCCACTTACTGATCTGAGAACCCTTTAACTAATGAATCAGTCGATTTGAGGCGAACGGCCGTTTGGGTCACGTGGAGGTTACCTAAAAGGAAAAATACACAAACGAAAAATGGGTTGCAGCAAATTATCACCGAGTCATGCAAAATTGTTGGCCAAGTTGAATGATGTAGTACAAATGAATGGTGGAATGATGTGCATCAACCAATCATCAACTGCACAGGTGTTTGCATCTGCCTGAAGTATAGCTGCTCTGTTGGCCAATTATTGGCCAACAGAGTAGCTAAATTTTAGGCAGATGCAAACAACTATGCTAATGATCAGTTGATGCTCAACATTATTTTAAACTGTTGATCATCGTAAGATGTAACATAGGTACAAAATCAGGAAATGGCAATAACTCATGTCTCTGCCACAAATAGTGATTATGGATGCCAAAATCTTCTGCAGCATGCTAGCCCATGCCAAGATTAGGCTATTATTGCGAAAATTTGTATCTGAATTGCTGCAACACAGCCTCATTATTATTGTTCCTAAGGAATCACCTCTCTTCATCAGGATATTACCCATAGGAGCAAGAACTTGGTCATGATACAACAGTTCAATGAAAGAGTCAATGACTCTGTAGCTCAACTTGGATATGACAGGAATTAGTACTTGCTGTGACCAAGACAACTGAATAATGAATATGACAGGAATTAGTATTTGTTTTGGCCCAGTCAACAATAATAAAAGAATTACAAGGTGACTGTAATGGACTACAGATTAAGACCAATCATTGTAGATTATTATTTTTGTGTGGAAATTTTCAGTCCCAAACAAAATATTTTCAGACTAAAATTTTTTCTTCTTCTTAAAATTGACCAAAATGCATCAAAACACAAAAAACTAATTTCCGGATTTTGGTCCAAAATTTTCTAAGTCCCACCCGGACCCCTAATTTGCATAATTTATTCACGAGAAAAACTCTGTATTATATGTAATGTATCCCATGGTACTAAACATTCATACAAAAATTTATTCAAATCAGATCTTTCATTTGGAAGTTCTGCGCAAAAATCTGATTGCTCTTAATTTTTAACAAAATGGCTGCTAGCGGCCATCTTGAATTTCAGACTGACCCAAAAACACTCCTCGTCCCACAGTGATAACAAATGTACCCAAGAAGTTTCGTGAAGATCGGTTCATAAATACGGCCTCTAGCCCGAGCCGTATTGGGATTTGCACTCACAGTGCTGAAAGTAACACTAAATAAATCAAAGTTAGCCTAATTTGCATAATTTACGCACAAGAAAAAAACCTGTAATATATGTAATGTATCCCATGGTACTAAACATTCATACAAAAAATTATCCAAATCAGAGCTTTCATATGGAAGTTCTGTACAAAAAACAGATTTCGGCATCGTCGGTACAAAATGGCTGCTGGCAGCCATCTGGAATTTGGGACTGCACCCCAAAACACTCGTTCTTGTCCCACGGTCATAACAAAGGTACCCAAGAAGTTTCGTAAAGATTGGTTCATAAATACGGCCTCTAGCCCGAGCCATAGCAGCTTGGCACTTACAGCTCTGAAAGTAACACTAAATAAATCAAAGTTAGTCTAATTTACATAATTTACGCACGCGAAAAAAACCCGTATTATATGTGATGTATCCCATTGTACTATACATTTATACAAAACTTTATTCAAATCAGAACTTTCATACAGAAGTTCTGTACAAAAAACTGATTTTTGCATCATCGGTACAAAATGGCCACTGGCAGCCATCTTGAATTTCGGACCACACCCAAAAACACTCGTTCCCGTCCCAGGGTCATAACAAAGGTACCCAAGAAGTTTCGTAAAGATTGGTTCATAAATACGGCCTCTAGCCCGAGCCA
>JAUFNR010000144.1:0-102698 GCA_031216915.1 Pictodentalium vernedei
GTAACAATGATTATAGCTGAATTCCCTGTGACCAAGAGGGGTGGCAAACCGCCCCCCCCCCCTCCCCCGTCTCATGCGCGCATTGTTCTTGGAACAAATTCAAATGACCTCCCGTTAATTAATGATATGTGTTAGTTCTGGTGTAGCCGTTTAGCTTTCTCCCTACATTTCACCCCCACCCGATAGGATAAAATCTCGTGTGTTTCCCCTCTCTAAATATACAAAAAAACATTTGCTTTTAAAAAGCTTATTTCTGGCTCCCAAGATTGGTGGAAGATGAAAAGATACACGCAGGCCATGGCGGAATATCTCACCCCCTGCCTCAGCTATGTGACTTTGCATTCGATTTATATATTCTTTTTTTCTTCATATTTGAAGATTTTGTTTGTAAAGTTAAAACTTTGAGCTATAACTGAGATGTTGTCACTTTTCCTCTTAGTAATGTGGAAGAGAGATAATCCACGCACACTGAAAACTACTTACGGTAAGTTTTACAAGCCTAAAATTAACCTACCCTCGCGAAGTATGTTACAATTTTTTTCTAACGATTATTTGAATGGTATTAAAGGCCGACGACCCCACAAATATGTAAAAAACGAACGCGAATTACTTTGGCGAAGTCCAAGTTCAGTGTTATTGAACTGGTTCGGACGGGTGGGGAAGGGGGAGGGGGTCGAAACATGACACTTCCTGAATAGCCATGTTAATCTTTTAAAATTTAGTTCAAGTTATATGCTCTGCCCAGACTTCAAAGAGTATGGGCTATAAATTCACTGGCAGAGAAAAATTGGAACGTGTGTCTATATGTCACTTGGAGAGGTGGAGTGCATTTTTTGTGAGCATCGTGTACACAGTCAGTGATGCCAGATCGAGGATCTGCCACCAGCTATTTCAACCCCATACTGTCTTGAATCCGTTTCCTTGCAAGACACATATATGCGATAAACCAAAGATGGTTAGCCCATTTCCCCAAACTTGATTTCAATGCGATTCGCTTGACTTAATTATATTCTACGCAGTTCAAGGGCAGGACAGTGCCAGAGTGGACTTCAGGTGGTGGAGGTGGGGTTAGGTTTCATGTTGGTAAATTTGGCGAAATGGAAGTAAAAGCCGGTAATCTGACAGCAACATACTTTAGAGCTTGATTTTTCGATAAATAATCCGCGTTGGATGCAAAAAACGTTACATCTGGGCGCGGTGGCTCAGTTGGCAGGGGTGCAGGCTGCAAGCCGAGAGGTACTCTGTTCGAACCCCACTTGCGGCAACCGGGTTGTGTCCTTGGGCAAAACACTTCACCCCATTGCCCACGTTGGGGCATGGTGGCGTTGTGTACTAAGGCTTACTGCTCCCCGTGGATGGAGCACCTGTCTTCAGCCAATGTTATAACCCTGCTTGTGTGGAGTTACCATGTTGTGGAGATGCGAGTTGCTTGCCATTGTTCGATGGTTCTCTCCGGGTAATCCGGCTTCCTCCATCCGTAAAAATGTCGTGGCCATGATTAGCCATTGTGCATAAATATGTGTCTTTAAACACCAATAACTAACTAACTAAAAACGGTACATAATTTGGTTCTTCCATCAGAAATCTGTTGAAATCAGTGTTTTAGTCTTCAAGCAGAAACCTGTTGAAATCGGTGTTTTATCGCCGAATGTGGTGGGGATAAACCCCATATATTGAAAAATATGGGGGTTTATCCTCACCCCAATCGGCGATAAACTTCGACTCCACTAAAGAATTTTCATCGAAAAGGAATTTTCAGCAGAAAAACATTATTAAATCACAAGTCTGCTTTCGTGCACAATGTTTCTAAAGCTGTTACAAAATTTAAAAGTGTGAACTTCTAAATTTTATTTAGAAAGCCTCAACAGTTATTTTCCGACGTATTTTATTTATTTTACAGAAACGGTCATCACTTTGTGATCGTAAGTTTCACTTGGGCCCGAATTTCGCAACAAACGTACCGATGTTGTGGAACGGTTCAGATTTATGTTTTGATCTGTATCCAAATCCATCAAAACACAACTTGCAACAACCTCGAAACCCTCAGGTAAAAATAGATTATGCTATCCGTTACGTCATTGGTAAACAAACATGTCGGCTGCTGGCGTAAAATGACAACAACGGTGAGCTTTTGAGTGAAATCAAGGGAAAATGAAGACCCACCGAAAAGGTAGTAATGCGAAAATTTGTTCCTTCATCTATTCTTTAATTTGCGTGGTTGATTATAATTGAATAACAAACAGAACAGGAGATACGCGATATAGTCTTACGCCAAGTATGTTTCGGAAAATACTATAGTTTAATAACCTGTGTCAAAACGGAATATTAATCCGTACTGCACCGTAACATACCGGCACTGAAACTGAAGTTGCAAATGTACAAATAATCTGCTGAAGAAATCATAGTTTGTAACCAGTTTACGAACACCGTCTTCAGGCGGCATTATCTGACTGGTTTTGTTTTTCCTTCGAACCATACGTCTTGACATCTAACTTCTGCGCAGATGAGTTCATTCCAGTGTGGGACCAATACTTTTGGACGCAGAGAAAACACTGAAAAAATAACAGAATATGACCAACAGGTTCCAGTGCATTGCGCAGTTTGAGCGATATTAATTTTACTCATCCGTTAAATGAAATAAATAATGATGAAACCTACGCTTGGCATGTCGTATCGACGTGGCGCATAAGGATTCAAGTCTCAGAATAATAATCGGGTCACATCTTAGTTTAATAACCTGTGTCAAAACTGAATATTAATCCGTACTGCACTCTATGTATTGTGTAATTGCCCATCGGTAGATGAAATAACGTCATGAACATCATGTTCAGGTATTCAATTTTCTACGGATTCTAATTATTTATCCCTTTACCCAACGTAACGGCCAAAACCGGCCAGCGCTATTCTCAAAAATCGCCAATTAATTTTCATTATTTTTTCATTTTTTGTCTCAAAAACATAGGTTATGACCCCTCGTTGGAACGAGCTCGTCGAGCTCGTTCCAACGAGGGGTCATAACCTATGTTTTTGAGACAAAAAATGAAAAAAAAATAGTTATTCAAGAATTTTTTTTGCAAGTGTCGTCTGCTTTTCATGTTAGGTAAAGGGTTATCAGAAAAAATCGACTTAGTGCCTTCTACAGTACCCCGTGTATCCCTCAAGGACGCCCCCGAATCATAAAGGTTCGATCAAATGAAACCCCAAATCGAATCATGCGGAGAATTTCGGTTCGAATCTAACGGTCTCCAGGGTTTATATGTTGAACTTTCTTACAACCATACATATTGGCAGTCTCCACTCAAGTATTGTATTCAACACGGAGACGTCTTTCTGTGGGCAATTCATTTAAAAAGCAGAAAATTCCAGAATGGAATGAAAGTAGGGTGGCAAACCCATTGAACTCTTATACAGTAATCTACGCAATGAGAGACACTTGATAGGGTTTTGAAAAGATCACGATGATTCGAAAACATCTGAATCAGCACGATACGAATCGAATAATCGAGACAATTTCCAATCACATTTAGAAGCTTCGTATGGCCCCACTGTTGAAACTAGGAGCCATGGCACTGTATTTTGCAGCATTGTGAAGTAATAGCGCGCTAAGTAAGTGTACCTTTGTCTCTTTCAAACTGCACAATTAGCGTAACATAATTCCTGTAGCAAAACCAGTGCGCCCAACTCTGTACAATCCTATACTAGTAAACTGAGATCATTAACACCATGTTTAACCTCTGCAAGAATACATGTACGTGTAATGGCGTGAACAAATATTAAAATTCCACTGCACATGCAGACTGAAGAGAGTGAAATACCACTGAATCGAAGCCATATATTCTTCGCTCGAAAAGTATTTTTATTATTTTTCATAATAGCATAAGAAACACTTGCAAACATTCATAACATGGACCACTGGGTGCAACCCGGTGGTCCATGCGATGAAAGACTTCCTGTGCTTCTTGTGTTTTGTCATCAGAAATTGGAAATAATCGCTATGTGAAAAATCTATCTATTTGGTAGTAATCCATCCTCCACAAGTTTCAATATTTTTCTTCTGTTTGATCGGTTCCGTTCGTGATTTCACTACCGATCTCGCTAATAGTGCATTACATTTCGCACAGCGCAAATGCGCTTGTGTTTTCTCACTACTTCATTTGTCTGCAGTAAAGGGCGTATGAACTAACGAGCATTTATGCGCTAATTGTGGCAGGACTTCCAGTTTCAACTGTATCTCACTTACTAAAATATCACTATAAACATGACATCCAATAACATTATCTACTCCATTTGTGGGAACGAGAAATAAAAGATCTACAATGAGTCACGATTGTATTTGAAATTTCCGTACCGAGTTCCGTAAGGTGATATGAGCTGAGGTTTACCGAGATCAATTTTTGTGAATGACTTTAGGAAATTTAATGTCCAATCAGGACGAATTTGAGAATCATTTTATCACATAATGTATAATTTAACCTTTCACCTAATGTAGGGACTAAACTGGCCAGCGGTGTTCACAAAAAACGGCAACCTAATTTTATTTTATTTCAACTGTTACCTCAAAAACATATTTAGTTATCAGGAATGTTTTTAACTGTCGTCTCTATTTGTATCAGGCAAACAGTCGATCAAATATAAGAGAATAATATACACAGAACGACACACGCGTGTGAATGGGTGAATGGGTTAATCAATATGGCACGATCCTTCCGTGATGGCAAAAGCGCCATATCGATTAACCCATTCACAACCGTGTACCTTTTGTGTTTATTGCACGCCTTCACGTCTATAAAGGCAATTATTAGAAGGACACCCGGAAATTCATTTGAGAACTCGTCCTCTGAGTTCCAATGTATTCTATGTAACAACAGGCACATAGGACACATTGGGACGCAGGGGAGGAACTATCAACAAAAAGAAAACATTTTATCGCCAACCAAATTTGCGAGGGGACACGTATTACTATTTCAGCTATCGCTAGCGATGCAAATTGTAATTGCGATGCACGATTTGTAGAAAATTCCAGTGAAATTTCACATCTATTTAAAAATAGTCCGTCAACGATTTCCGTTCTGCACATGAGTGCGGAATGAATTTCCATCCCTGTACAAGAATGTTAAAATTTATATGCATAACCACCCTTCTTGCGGACATGCCAGCGCACATTGCAGATTGATATTGCCTGAACACAAGGACTCTCTCATAACCAGATAATATTCTACCCGAGAGATACACAGAACAACACACGCGTGTGAATGGGTTAATCGTTGTGGTACGAGTGCCAGCGAGGAAGGATAGAACGAGGGGCCACAGGTCTCGAGTTTTATCCTTCCGCGAAGGTACACGTGCCATATCGATTAACACATTCACACGCGAGTGTCGTTCTGTGTTTATTACACGCCTTCACGCCTATAAAACAATTATTAGAAGGACACTCAGCAATTCAATTGACAACTATCAATACGAAGAACGCATTTTATCGCTAACCAAATTTGCGAGGGGAACCCGTGTTACTATTTCGTCCCCCTGAGTCCCAATGTGTTCTATGTGTCTACTGGCACATAGAACACACGGGAACTCGGGGGACGATTTTCAGCTATCGCTAGCGATTCAAATGGTAATTACGTTGCACGATTTGTAGAAAATTCCAGTGATATTTCGCTTCTATTTAAAAATAGTCCGTCAACGATTTCCGTTCCGCACTCATGTGCGGAACAGATTTTTATTTTTTGCATGGTTTAGTGTTGCTGTGGATGTGGATTTCATAGAACAGGAGTGTAATAAATTTCAATTCCACTTCCGAAAGCAACTCACAACGTTACGATGCCGACGTAGAGGTGTTGAGAGACGTAATGAGCTATTTCATGGTGATTAGGTCATAAATATAATTATTTACTGAGAAAGGTCGCAACATAACACATCCGCTGCATAGCGAGAAAGCACGCGTGAATATATATTAAATTTCGTGCCCTCGTGTGAAATGCCTGCGGTACCTATTTTAAAAAGCTCTCACATTTTTCGGTTTTATATGCGTTTTACAGTCTTATTATTTTCACTTTTTATTTATTGGGGGACTGGCAATTCAAAAGCACAACGCATTAATACAGAAACTGCGTAAGTGAAATGGCTTTGTAGCTTGTGCTTATTTCTCCACAAAACGAATCTTCCAGATCACACGACTTGATCTTCTTAAAGTTATTAATCTGTGTGAAACACATAGACCATTATTTTTGTATGGTTTCTTCTTCTTCTGCTACTACTGTATTATGTCTTCTGTGTACTTCCACACGATAACTCGAAAACGAATGGTCTGCATCTTAAGAATCGCCGGAAATCGCAGTTCATGACCTTCTAATGCATTGCTGAAGTTGATACGCATTTTTATACTAAATAAAGTACGGGGGAATAAGCATTTTCAAAGTGGATCATATTTATATCTGAAGCGTGGTATGGCCCATGGACCTGTCACCAACACCAGATGAATCGAAACTCAATGGAGAATGAAGCCACACTTATAACTCAAACATGGTACGACTTATGAAGCTGGGACCAACACCGAATGTGTCGAAATTCAATAGGGGTTCAAAATGTGGGTAAAGATCACTGACGGCAGTGAGGACATTTTTCATAATTGCTTGAAATTAAATTTTGTAATTCACAAGGTATTCTTGAAGTTAATATACGTATTTTTACTCTCAAAATGGGTGGGGCCAAACATTTTGAAAGGTGTTCACACTCATCTCTCAAGCATGATATTATATGTGATCTGGGACCAACACCAAATTAGTCAAACACCGTGAAAGTTTATAATTTGGGTCCAGTTCATTGAGGTCGCACGTTTCATAATTGCCTGAAATTGCCTTCTATAACAGAAATGCATTTCTCAAGTTCAGACATGCATTTTTGTCTCTCAGAAAGTTGGCAGAGTAAAAACATATCCATTCCTGATTCCTTATAGAACACGTTTCAATACTGTGTGCAGAAAGTATTTCCGGTTTCTTGAAAACTATTCGAAATCCTGTTTGAAAATCTTTATACTCCGTTCTTTATCTCTTTCGGTGTAATTTAGCGCTATTGCCGTCACACACAAATTTCACACAGATTCGAATTTACAGGTCTCAGTAAAGATGCCTGTTTAAGATCTTTTAAATGAAACAGGTGGGGGAGTGGTGGCTCACTGGTTACGACGTTAGACTTTAATCCGAATGTTCCACGGTTTGAGCCTCACCACCAGGCGCAACTGCGTTGCGCCCTTAAGCAAGGTACTTAATCCAGTTTGCTCACGGGTGCGGTGGCGCTGTGTATTAAGGCGAACATCACGTCGATCGTGCACTTGTCTTCAACCAATGCTCATCCTGCTTGTGTTGGATTAGTAGTACGTTTTGAAGTCCGACAGTTACTCTCCGCTGCTCAGCATTTATCTCCGGGTACTCTTGCTTACACCACCCGTAATACTGCCTGACACGAGATGACAGTGGCCGGTCGTAGTAAATTCCTTTTCTCCATATAAAATTAAGTTTCTGTGGATTGATATGCATTAAAGCAATTCTTTAGTTGTGAATGTCCATTATCCTCATTGGAACTTACAAGATTTTTTTCTCTGGATGTGAAAACGAAAAATACGATATGTCTTAGGACACTTACTCTAGAAGCCTCCAGAAGTAGTAAAATAACTGATTGACAGCTGTGAATCTGATCTGTCCTGACTGTTAGGTCCAAGTCCAGATTAATAAAATATTTAGATAACATCACCAAGGCTTGCCTTCGTCGAAAGCAGGCAAAGATGATATAGATGGGATATCACTTATTTCCAAATGAAACAAATTACTGCGTTTTGATTGGCTGAGAGGTACGGTGTAACATGCAATCCACGGGTGCATTTTTACACCGTGGGTAACCACTATGTAAAAACAAGAATACACAATAGAAGGCTATATGGCTAAACAATAACCCATTTTTAATTATTAATTCATCCCACTTTGCTCGGTTATGTTAGAACAGAAATAAAAATACAGGAAATTTAATATTAATGCGCAATAAAATATTACAGATATGGATGTCATTGGAACTAGCTCATTGAGCCAGTTCCAATGACATCCATATTTGTTTGGTTTTATTAAGAAATTTACAAAGTACAAATTGTCTGTCCGTTTTTTTTCCAACAGTGTAGGTTCATGTATTAAGTACACCAAAATTCTTCGCCTCAGGGTGTATGAGTTCCCAAACGGGTGTAAATTCCCATACACCCGGACAACACAAAGATAACTAATATCATTCAGGATTATAATTGAGAAAACTCTAAACTTTTTGGAAACTTATTTGTGGACAAATAATCACAGTACACGTGGGAGTCGTAAGGCCACTTCTTATTTAGTTTAGTTTAAAGGATATTTTATATCCGAAAATTGTGTAGACATAGAGGATATCTCGGTTTTTCCTTTCAATACACAGAATAATAAAGTAGACATAGATGTTAAAGTTAAACATAACAACATGTCCCGATACCAGCCGCAATACATTGCTGTGATTGGTCAATGCTTCGTTGATTTTATTTCATGTCGCCGGGCACGCGCATACTGTCAGCGATTCTTATGTCCACTGTCAAAGAAAGCGCCTCGTTGCCATGGGCAACGGTTCATCGCAATGTCTTTTTCACTTAAACTCAACTGAGACAAATACATTTAACTAAAGTAAAACACTCACAAAAGTGCCGTTATTACGTACAAGAAGATTAGTTATATAAACATGGGTAAATATTTATGAAACCGATTAGATTATAAGATATATTTTCATTAATTTACTGTAACATAAACTGAAACGAATCGACAGCATCTGGCCCCGTTGATTGCGTACGTAAACATTGAATAAAGGGAAATCACTCCAGTCTGTTATGATAAAAGTTAACACCTTACCGAAACAACGTCTGCTTTCTAATATTCGCTGAACAGCAACACATTTTAAAATGATTGGAATGAAGCGATTTTTTTTCCGATTCAATTTTACTTGTGTAAGAACCGGACATATACGTTATTCTGTTTGTTGACAGGGGAATATAAATTTCATGCAGGGAACATGAGACCATGTCCCCTGTCAACAAACAGAATAACTTATAATGTTCCAACAAGACTAAAATTGTCCTCCACTGATTGGACGAGAGCTCGCTTAGTGTATTCTATGTTTACGTCTCAAGCGGCAAATGTTACCGTCTGGCGTCACAACGCGAAATATGTGAAATGACGTCACCGGGTTCGTAATTGCTTCATCAACGGAGTGACTAGCAAGCCGCTTCATTTTTCTGAATTTTTCACACGTACAGCAAACGGTGTTCCGGAGAAAGTGTTGTTTAAATTACAAACCGATTTACGATTTTAACTAAGATGGAATGAGTTTATTTGGTTTATTGATTATTTAGCCAGTACCGTCGTGGGTACACGAGGGGTTTATTTACTAAACCTGTGATCGTTAAAAGTTGCCGTGCAGAAGGCAACGCACTTTTAACAATCAGTTAATCACACATGTTTAGAAATAAACCTCTCGCGTTGCACAAGTTAGGTTTTGGGCTATGTGTAATGTCTTATTGGAACATATACGTTATTGTGATGAGTTGACGGTAACATGATCTGAAGTTTGCGGTTCGGAGCATGTGTTCAACCTCGACGCTTCGCGTCTCGGTTGAACATAAGTTCCGAGCCGCAAACCTCAGACCATGTTACCGTCAGCTCATTACAATAACTTATAATGTACATGAATCCAACCGAAATGTTTCGGATAGGGTTCCAATTTAACAGACATCTTTGCTACATATTTTCGTTCGGCGCCTATTTGGGTGAAAATAACGTGAAAGGAGAATGTTCGGAACGACTTGGACTTGTGAACCACAACAGATAGAAGATGAAGTCGCGAAGTCTAGATATGACTCAATATTCCTCATCAGCCGCACACGATGGGCTTTCGGGAGTGTCACCAAATATGAATATTTGCCCCAACCCAGTTTTGTTAGGCATCCAACGTAGCAGCAAGTGGGAAAAGAAGAGCAAAGAGGCAACAACAGAAGCAGATAATTTTAAAAAGGACTATTTAGTTAACATGTACCACACCAGTACTCCAGATTGTTGAAGAGCGCGAATGGGATACGACAGACCTGGATTAATTTTGTATAACCCACAGTATGTGCCGTATGTCCAAGCATCAAATCTAGTCTTATAAGAAAGAACATGATTACTAGGAAGGGCGAATTGTCACCCAATCCAGCTCAAAATGTCTCGACTAAAAAAAAATATTAGTGAGTGTCACACTTTCTAGCACAACCCCCAACCCCTATTGATGTCCCTGTCCACAAGTCGTGACGACAAATGTTCCACACAGATGCCATAGATTATGGTTAGTGTTCTATGCCGACACCCAGAGCGGAAAAGGATTGTGGTAGGAATGGAATTGTTATTAACTTGTTGAGCGCTAGATTATTTTTAGAAGACATAATTTGTTCATTAGAATTTGCTTTATTATAAATTATTGGAGAGTGCCTATAGGCATTCTCCAATAATTCGTAATAAAGCATTTTTTTATGAACAAAACTGTATTAGTAGGTGACAGAATATGAAACTGGAGAAAAGAATATAAAGACTTTAGTATGGTACCCTCACTTTTCTTTAAAGCCATGATAGTGGCTTCCAGCACTCAACCAGTTAAGCAAGTTTTTAGTCTACAAACATCAGGATTGAGTCATTAGACTTCTTTTTTAAATTAACACGTCTGATATTCTATTACAGCAGTGCACAATAGTCTGCTTTTTATGCCATGATTACCTATTCTACGATACATGAAAAACCTTTGACATACATTTTAGCTTTACACACCAACCGTGGTGAACACGTCAGCAATGGGATTGCAGTAATGAAAATTTACACCTACAGTGGAACTACATCCAAGTTGGCCTTTGGTGACGTCGACCTGAGTGCGAACTTGTCTAAATTTATCGCACGTCGCCTCGCGAAGAGTGAAATGACAGTGGCAATTATTTATTACGTTTTTAAATGAGTTTACCCCATAAAACACCACAAATTAACAAACGTGTATTGTCTCATGTGAATAAAACATCCATAACTCGAAATAGTATGTTATTATGTTGTTAAAATGAAAAAGGTCCTCTTTCTTTTTCAATTTCGTTTCGGTGATAAAACTGACAGCGGAAGTACCGCCCACCGATCCTCATGTAAACAAAAAACAAATTCGCACGTATTTACGGCTGCAGCTCAGTAAAATCGAGAAAAAATAATAGCGACTCTTAATAATCTGACGATCATGGTATAAATAAAATATACCCAAAGTAGCTTGGTGTACCACTCGTGGTGAAGTGGTGTTAACCGGGTGCCGAATGGTCGCGGTTAACACCACTTCACCACTCGTGGTGAACATTTGGTACACCAAGCTACTATGGTATATTCTGTATGTAACCGACGTTAATATATACACCTGTTGAGTTGTTTCAATATGGTTTACACAACTATACGTTTTGAAGGAAAGGTTTACGTGCCAATCACGCTTCTGATTATAAAATACCTTAACTTGTAATTTCGTAATAATAACTAGAGAAACAAAGTTTAATGCGACCAGAAAATTCGAGTCTGTGTGAAAACTGAAATCACGAGAATTAAACATTACAGAAAGAGAATTTATGGAGAAGTTAAAGATTTTCATTCAGCAAGATAATGTTTTTCAAGAAACCGGAAATAACCTCTGCGCACAACACTCAACACTCAACGTTTTCCATAAAGAAGTCAGAAATGGACACTCTTGACTCTGACCACTTTTTGGAGTGAAGAAATACATGTATGAACTTCAGAAATGCATTGAAGGTTATAAAATGCAAATTCCAGCAATTCAAATGCACTCAATGACACATGGCCCGCCTCAGCGCCCTTGATCCATACGTTGAACCCCCGTTGAGTTTCGACTCATTTGGTGTGGGTCCCAGGTCCATATTTCATACCGTGTTTGAAGTATGAGCATGGCCAACGTTCAAAATGTTTAGCTCCGCCCACTATTCATAGTTCTGAAATACACGAATGAAGTCCGGAGTACATTAGGAGGGCAAAATATGCGATTTGCAGCAATTCCGTAAAAATAAATACATTGACCCCTGGGTGACCTCGGTTACCATGATCCCTATTTTAAACCTCTATTGAGTTTCGACTCGTTAGGCGTTGGTCACAAGACCATAGCTCATGCCATGATTGAGAGATGAACATGTCCCACATTCTATCTTTTTTGACCCGCTTACTTTTTTGAGTGTGAAAATACATGCAGGGACATCGGGAATGCATTGGGGGTGGGGGAGGGGCGGTCAAAAGACGCGAATTCCAGCAATTCTGAAAAATGCATCGAATGACCCCTGGCTGACGTTAGTAACATTGACCAGTATTGGAACCTCGGACACTCGTTTGATGTTGGTCTCAGGTCCACAGGTCAAACCATGCCTGCGATATGAGCGTGGCCCACGTCCAAAATACCCATCGGACACTCGCAATGCCCCATTAGGATGAAACCATAGGTGGCTGAGTATTAGTTGCTGTCTATCAGTCTACCAGAAAAGCAGCGAGGTGTGAAGATTTGTATTCGAGTTACTTGCAACACATTTTACCAATTTTTAACCAAACATGAGTACCTAGGCTGGAAAGCTGATGCATTGTTAAACTCTGTGGCGTAACAACTTTCAAACGTCATGGATTGGGAGGAGTTGCCGCGTTAACCCTTTAAAAAACGTAACGGCGCTATTCAAAAAATCGGCAATTAATTTTCATTATTTTTTTCATTTTTTGTCCTAGAAACATTTGTTATGATCCCTCTTTGGAACGAGCTCGTCGTCCAATGAGGGTTCTTAACCTATGTTTTTGAGACAAAAATAAAACAAAAACAGTCAAAACTTTTGTTCGCGAGTGTCGTCTGCTTTTCATGTTAGGTAAAGGGCTAATCGATTTGACGTTATCCCAGGCAAAAGTTTAGGTTGTGACGTTTTTCGCTGACGTTCCAGCAATCCATGTTGTACAGAGATCAGTAGGCATTATATAAAGTTGTAATTTTTTACGAACACTGGGAGGAGACGAATCCAACTTACACACCCACCTCTCTTGTAGCCCCACTATTTCATGTTTTATATTAAAAACATACTTTTGACGCCGCATACACTCAACACATTATGGAGGGGGAGGGGAAGGGCGCTGGTGGTGGAGGCTATAGCTATAACTTTCGCCATGGTGGACAGAACTTGAGGTGCTAATACCACAAAAATGTTTTCAACGCGAATCTATATAAACAACAGAAAAAAAGAAAACAATTGAGAATATTTTGCACAGAATAACTTTGATGTTTTGACACATAAAGCGTAATATTTATTTTTAGTTATCTAGTCGAAAAGTACACGACATAAGAAATGTTTATAAATGAATAATTGAATAATCTACTATTTATAATTGCATTAATCTCAATGGTGGTTCTCGCACAGCACATCAGTATACCAAAACGTTTAGTTCCAAACTGCAAGGGTGTGATAAACAAAGGGCCTTTTCTGTTGGATTAGTTTTGGTTAACCTGGTACAATTTATCAGAAGTGGGTGAGAAGGTGTTTGAAAAAAAGGTGGGTAAACAAGAGCAAACCAGTGACATCTGTCTCGTTGTTGTAATTATTTTACGCAGTTCCATTTAACATCAACTTTTAATACACGCCTGTTCTATGAAATCCCCATCTACAGCAACACTAAACCATGCGGAAAATGAAAATTTGTTCCGCACACATGTGCAGAACGGAAATCGTTGACGGGCTATTTTTAAATAAATGAGAAATTCCACTGGAAGTTTCTACAAATCGTGCACCGCAATTACAATTTGAATCACAAGCGATAGCTAAAAATCGTCCCCTGAGTTCCAGTGTGTTCTGTGTAACACAAAATAGTAGATTTGGTTGGCGATACAATGCGTTCTTTTTGTTGAGAGCTGTCAAATGAATTGCTGAGTGTCCTTCTAATAATTGTTTTTATTACATGCCCATTCAGTCTCTCTTATGAAATACGGCGTGCAATACGGCTGTGCAATACGGAATTCTGTATTGCACACCAACCTGTTCCAACCGCGACTTTTTTTATGCAATGCGACTGCATAAGTGCATGGTGTTTACCACAGTTGATAGAAAAGAAAATTAGGTCAGTAGGTGCTTGGGTCATGTAATAAATACAAAACCACATGTATGTGTATGTATTCGGTCTCGACGTTTTCTTCTTACGCACATCTGACTCATTGAATACAAAACGACTCATTGATACATACATGTAGTTTTGTCTATTTATTATACGTGAAGGCGTGTAATAAACACAGAACGACACGATATGAGTTAATCGATATAACACTTGTGCCTTCCCGGAAGGATAAAACGTGGGGCCTGCAGTCTCTTGTTTTATCCTTCCGCCCTGATACTCATGCCATATCAATTAACCCATTCACAAGCGCGTGTTGTTTTGTGTGTGTATCTTTTCTTTTGTTTTCTTTTGAACAGCTGGTGAGCAGATCATCGGTCATTTTGTAAGTTTTCTGCATGACATCGAAAGGTTACCGACTGCAAAACAATATTTCAATTAGGGTACCGGTTCTCACAAACGGTTATCGATGGTTACCACCTGTAATAGACCGAATGCAACACTGCCATATGAAATGCCCTAATATCCTACAATAGTAAAGACAACTGGTTTTGACATTCCCCTTTCTAGTTTCTTTTGCCCTAAATATTAAGAAGCAGTTACTGATGATTAAGTAGATACAGGGTCGTACGGGATTCTTCGTAAATTTGGTTAAAAGACCACTGTTAGTGGTTTCGTGAAGAAAGTGTCAATTTTCATATTTTCAAGAATGTAAACAATCAAACCCGAGTTTTCTAGAAAACCTGCATGAGACACAGAAGTGACTTTTTGCAGGTCCTATAGTATATGGCATCTAATCCAGAGTATCAAATTACTTGAGCAACTACATTTCTAGGGCTTATTGGGTTACATTGTTCTATTTTTCTTATTTTGAAATCACAAAAAATGGAATATTTGTCAATCTTGGGCACGAAATAACAAGCCGAAAAACACTATAAAGTCCTCCATGCAATGAAACTGGCGTGTATCATAACGATAGTGGGAACTGGCTGATATAACATTGTTTCTCTTTTTGGAGGAGGAAGGGGGGAGGGGGGGTATTTTGTATTTTTAATGGCGGAAACTATCAAAATTTATCATTTCAATCATTAAGTTCTGTCAAAGAAGATTGGATTATTTAACTTTCTGTTTGCGTTACGGGAAACCTTTTCGTGAAATGGGGCGCTGTGGCGTTGAGATAACCGGTTCTCATCAGATCACCGAAGTTAAGCAACGTCGAGTCCTGTTAGTCATTGGATGGGTGACAATCTGAACGATCGATTCGGACACCTGCGTTGTGTCCTTGGGCAAGGCACTTAACCCCGATTGTCCACATGGGGGCACTAAGGAGTACTGCACGTCGATGGTGCGCATGTCTTCAACAAATCTAGCCCTGCCTGTGCTGTAGTGTGGAGTTATTATGTTGGTGAGCTGGCAGCTGCTCGTCGTTACTCGGTTCTCCGGGTACTACAGCTTCCTCCACCCATAAAACTGTCATCGACAGGATATGGCCTTGGCTGTTAAAATGTCATTAAACCTTAACAAATGTCCTTATTTTGACATCAGTGTGCAGAGATTTAATTTAATATCATGCTCAATAATATTTATGTATCTTAGTTTCCAAGCTAAAACATCCTTACATACTGCTAACACACGGTGGATATCGCTCACCTTCTCTCTCCACCCGATCAGTGCAACTATTAATGTCATCTATGCATTCTATACTGCCTCCTCGTGACTCAATCACATATCCCCCCCGAATCTCTCAATTAATCTTCTTTTTCTCTGCCAAATCGATTACTGAAACTTATTTTATTACAAAACCATTCACTTTATTGGCGAGTTGCAACTGTTGGGTTTCAACAAATTATTTCAACAAATTTGTGTAAAATATATTGAACTTACCTTCACAAATGAATTATGCAATCAATAATTGTGTCATGTATCAGTGCGAGCAAACGAAGATGCTTTGCCGTGGGTGTAATGGGGACTTCATTGTTTTTTTGTTTTTTTAACCCTTTACCTAACATGAAAATGACGAGATTTGCAAGAAAAAAAAAAATTTGAATAACTATTATTTTCAGCTCGTTCCAATGAGAGGTCATAGCCTATGTTTTAGAGACAAAAAATGAAAAATAATGAAAATTAATTGCGAATTTCTGGCCGGTACGTACGGTGGCTGGGAAAGGACATTCCAAAACATTTTTTTTATTTTTTTATCCCGATCGATCGACTTAATATCTCGATCGATCGACTAACTATGTCCATCGATCGACTTAAGTATCTCGATCGATCGACTTAATATCTCGATCGATCGACTTAAATATCTCGATCGATCGACTTAAATATCTCGATCGATCGACTTAAGTATATAATTTTCCTGGGGGAAAATGCTTGGAAATCGCACCTAGAACGCTGAAATATGAATTTTTTTCCTGGGGGGACCCCAGACCCCTACATATGGGAGGGGGACATCCCTCCCATACCCGCCCCACTTCAAGCCTTCCGTCTTCGGGAGATGTCTTCGGCATCTCAACCCAGAACCCCTATGTAAGCTCCCCCCCCCCCCCTCATTTTGAAATCCCTGCCCCCTCCTATTTTGAAATCCTGGCTACGCCCCTGCATGGTGCCTCTCAAGTCACACATGTTGGGCGTGCATGTGCGTATCGTTAGATGGTGTGGGGGGGGGGGGGGAGGGGCTTAGAACATGTAATGAAAAAAAATCTACAGAGTCGTACTTTCAGAATCGATCCTGTGTACTACGTGAAATCCTGTATGCCATGCACGGTAACATCACTAAATACTAAATTTGCTCCGCTTTAAAGGCAACCACCATTATGAAAGGGCCCCCGTCTCTATCTCGCGGGGGAGGGGGGGGGGTTACAAGATTTTCGGCTACCCCACTGCCGAACAAGTGCCACTGGAGGATGGAACCCCCAAGGCTCAGTCCTCAGTCCACTTCTTTTCATAATATATATTAATGACATCCATAAAGTCGCAGAAAACTGCGTCGAAATATCCCAATTTGCGGACGACAAGGCACTGTGCACGGCCAGCAAAAGCCGTGATATCATCGAAAATAGGCTACAAGACGCATTAGATGACTTAGAGGGCTTGTGCGCCAAATGGCGTATCAAACTTAACCCCCTAAAAACACAAAAAAACTAATCTTTACCAAAAAACAAACAGTTCCGAGTATCGATATCTCCCTGTACATCACCCAGCTAAAAACTTACAACGAAGCCAGATTTCATTTTCTAGGTGTCACATTTGACAGTAAACTCCACCTAAACAAACATATCTCTAATACGGTGGCCAAAGCTAATAAGCGTATCAGTCTCCTAAAAAATGATCCGCAGTAAAGACTAGGGGCAAACAAACAGGTGCTACTAAAGCTCTATAAAACTTTTATCAGACCAGTCCTCGACTATGGGGTAGTAACCAAAAACATAGGTAAAACTAATATATAAAAACTACATTCAAAATCACGCGCTGAGAGTTGCACCAAGAGACCATCCCAGAACCCACTACTACATAAAGAAGCCGACATCGATATGATTGAAATCCAACTCCAAAAGATAGCCGACAAAACGCTCCACCGACTCAATTCTAACAGTGAACTGATCTCCGATCTGAATGACTACATGAAACTAAACCTCAAAATTAAAAAAAAAAAAAACGCTGAGCCACACTACTCACCACCGCCCCCACACCTCGACACCAACGCCCCCTCCCCAATGGGTGTGGTGGGTGGGTGTGGCAGTGTGGACGGATAGGTGGATAAGTGATCAAAGATAATTGCTTCGATCATTATTCACGGCGCCCTAATCGCACCAGTCTCACTAGCAGCTTACTACAACTCAAATCCTGCTAAAACAAACAACACCCTAAAAAATAACTGCCTGGCAACGAACTGCTGCAAGAACATCCACTGTAACCACCCCGCCCCCACCCGCCCCCCGAACAGTGTGGTAGCTATCAACAGGCAGCGTGTTCAAAACAGTAATTTAGACCCAGAGCTTTTCTTCTTCTTTTCAAAAAACCGAACACGCAAACAGTACTAAGCATCCACTGAGTCCCCACAGTGTGGTAGTTGTCAATAGGCAGCGGCTAATTCAGCAAAACCGACCCGGTCCGACTCCACAAACACCAACAGATTATAATTAACTCAGCAAGCACGCAAAGCGCCACCCATAACATCAGGGGGAAAAACACTACAGAAACGTAGCCAACAAACAGCGCGACTAATAAGAACGATTGCAATTCCAGGGTGGTCTTGGGCCTGGAAATGGAGCTCTCCATGCCATCGCCCGCTGGACCACTTGCCCTATAAGGTGCAAGTGTGCTCCCCAACTTACTTTTTTTTCTCATAACCGTTATGGATTCTACTCCCCCCCCCCCCCCCCCCCATTCTCTAAGGGTCGCCATCCACCCTTAAGGGTGCGAGTGTTGGTCCTGCGACCTGCCGTACCCTAGGGTTTTTTTCACTTTTTTTCATCCCCGCCAGCAATAGCAGGGCGGCTGAGGAACCCACGATGTTCCTCTCTTCGGTTGTCTCACAAAAGTCGTTCACAGGTACGGTTACACAACAATAATGAAAGGCCAGAGGCAGACTATACTTGCCGATGAAGGCCCCTTCAACCGAGGCAATAACTCAGCGGCAAACTATACTTGCCTGAAGATTCACAGAAGAAGAGCACACCCTCTTACGAAACGGTTCTCCATCAACAACAAAAGTCCCAGAAGATAATCTCCAGACAACCAACAAAAGGAAAACGCACACCTTACCCTCCCCAGAACCACCAGAGCCACCACACAACCACCACCGCTACGGAAAGCCAGAGGCAGACTATACTTGACAATGACGGGCGTACTTACCCACAAAAAATAAAAGTGGCAGACAATACTTGCTGAAAAACAGCCAGACGAAGACTTCTCTCCTTTTCTTTCTTTTCAGGAATGGTACCACACGGGCTGACCCCCCCCCCCCCCCCCCCCTCAGAATGGCCAGATTTCATGGCTCTTCACAACAAACTAGAAAATCTCGCTGCTTTCCAGCAAGAAGCCAAGAGAACGATGATATCGATACCTGGAAAGACGCAGAACCACCTACCACTGTTGAAAATACCAACACCTCTGAAGAACAACTTGCAGTCCTAGGTGCAAAAGTTTCAGTTATGGTTGCTGAAACCCTCTTACCGCAACAAACCACCAAAAAGAATGAGACCGACGTATAAGAAATGACTTGAACCCACTCTACAACAGCCCTTTTAAGGGCTCCCAAATATATAAAAGAGCATCTTTATCACAATACACACCATTATCATATTACCCGGTACAAACCCATACCAAGTGTAACCCCCCCCCCCCCGATTTTCTGTATGCATTATAACCCCTCCCCGAATAGGTCCCACTTCCCCTTTACTACCTCCCCATGGTTAATTCCCACTTTCCATCCTGAGATTTCACCCCTCTTCTACCTCAACCCTCCACCCCCAATAATTAAAGTGACACTCCCAAATTCCTAAGTTTTGTTCACCCCGCACCCCTACAATATACTCACCCTCCCGTTCCCCTAACGGCAAACTACTAATATATACCCTGCATACTCAATTCTAATGCCTCCTTACTCCAAAAATGCTTTAGTCAGAGTTCGGTCAATACCTCTACTTTTAATCAATAATCCTCAATTATCGAGGTAGCTCCCTCCTCGTTCAATATATTCCCCATTAACAATCGAGATACTTTAGTCGATCGATCGAGATAGTTAAGTCGATCGATCGAGATACTCAAGTCGATCGATCGAGATATTAAGTCGATCGATCGAGATACTTAAGTCGATCGATGGAGATAGTTAGTCGATCGATCGAGATATTAGGTCGATCGATCGGGATAAAAAAATAAAAAAAAATGTTTTGGAATGTCCTTTCCCAGCCACCATAGGTTCGTTAGGTAAAGGGTTAAATAATGCAATTATCGTTAATAATGAAAAGCAATAAACAAAGTAATCGCTTGACTGGACTGGTTACGTGAAACAACTCATTCGAGGCGAGGGGCTATATTGCGCATTCGCGCACTCGTGTTTGTACAACGTCTCTCACCTCTCATGAATTATTTCGCGTAACCAGTCCAGTCAAGCGAATACTCTCTGTTTACTTGGCAGTTAAATTGGTATCGAATCACTTGTCTTCGATTTCATCAGTTCCGAATGTATTTAATCCTTTAAATACCCCCTTTGAGATATTTATAAAATCAGTTTAGCCAACTCAGTCACCTTAGAAGGACTCGGAGGTCAGTAACATGTTGCTAAACCGCTTTAATTTCATGATTTTCAGTGTCACTTGTACAAAGTTTCTTAATAATATACGCTGGTCTCGTTACTAACCGACCATAAATAAGTTTAAAATTGGACGGTTGAGGGATACCAAACCGTTCTGAAGTACTTCGCGATAGACGGATAGTGCTAGCCCTAAAATACTTATCTTAATCGTTTAGGCGTCTATACATGTCGATCTAACATTTTCTTTAAATTATCGTTATCAAAGTGCCCTACTATACCCGTTACACGGCGGCTGATATGGTGTTGTTGTGAGCCATATCGCAATACGTATGATGTAGCCCCAAAACAAATTCATTTCCCATTTCAAGAATCATTTCTTCTGGAAACATCATTGTGAAAAAGAATCGACTACACGTTCTGTTTAGAATAGTAGTATACTATCCTTAAGGAGTGTGGTTGCAAAACCCATTAGTGTGAGTGTATAGCTATTACTGGAAGTAATTCTTAGTCTTATGGTGTTACGAGTCTAACAATATCTTCGGCTACCCTTTTACATGTAAATGTACGATCGACATTTTCTTTCCTTACAGAGCACGAACTTCCTTATCGTTATGGACTATTCGTTTGGTAGTGTTACAGAACTGAGAAACCCCTTTCACTACTGACTGATTTCCGGCAAATAACATTCCGCGTTGATCCTCTCTAAAGTTTGCTTAAAATGTTGGGGACCGCACATAACAGAGTGGTGTCCTAGCTTTCAAACCTTGATTCAATAATGTTGCGGCACAATCAAATGGCGAAGTCTTTTACCGTACTTGTAACTGGGAAAGCTAAATTGCCAATAAAGTGCCTCACGCATGGAAACGTCATTCTTACTACGTCAGATTTTAAATTCACCACTCCTAGGGCACCAGAGACAGGTAAGCAGTAAGCAGGGAGCGGCTTCTCCCTGCGCTGATGCAAGGGACAGGCGTCAGTGTGCTCTTTTTGCCAAAAGTGGACCTGTGGAAAAGACTTCACGTTCCGAGAACTGTAACTTGTAAACTCTCGGGTATCTAACATTTAGCAGTGCCAATCACACATTGCGACTCTATTACATCGCTGCTGTTCAGCAGAAATTCGAGAGTCGATCTCGAGTCTCTGACACCCGGCCGCCTAGCCATAGATGCTCTTCCACCATACCCACTGAGCTAACGGCAAATAAAAAAAAATGTGGTTTACATATACAACACGACCCCAGAGCCCAGAGGGATATTCGAGTATTGACAGTTACTAATTTTGTAACTGCAGTTTGATTCGTAACTGTCAAATATATATATATCGCTGGATCGAACATTAAGCGGACACAGCATTTGAGATAAGGCATTAAGTGGACTTGAAGATATAGATGTCCACTTTATGTTACAAACCTAAAAATGAAAAAAATGGCTCATAAAATGGACAACTTGCAATCGTGATTAAGTGCCTTGCCCAAGGACGCACCTGGTGAGGATCGAACCGTGGGCCTTTTTGGTTTAAAGTCCAACGTCTTAATCACTAAGCCACTATGCTCCCACACAACCCATTTAAAAGGTATTAAAATAGCACGTATGGCCATAAACAGAGCATACTGTAATAAGATGATGGTTGGATCTCATTTAAGACTGGCCTTTGTATATAATGTATGGCAATGTTACAGAAAACGTGCAAAACGATTCTCTGCCATTAGTTAAACGGAAGCTTTTGTACTCACATCGACGCATTAGAAGAGGGTTAAACGCATACCATTTAAATATACTACTCAAAGTTTGCTAAGCACCAAGTTTGAGACACATCATTGTGAAATATGCTTCTGACATATTTGAGATATGTTTGGTGGATATGATTGAGGAATGTATAGAGATGGTCCCCAGTGTATACATTAGCTCTCTTGACAGGCAGACTTTTCGTGACAGGCATGGAAAGCATGTACCCCCTCATTTTCATGACGTTTTCGTGTACTGTCTACATGTACATGACATGTGTAGGGTATTCAATCTTAACTTCAACACAAACCCTTGTGATTTAATGATTGAATATGGCAAAAACAAATGTAAGAAGACATTTGTCTGAAGCAGAAATGTGGCAGGCTGTTGGGATAGTGGAGCAAGGGGGTGTCCATAGTAAGGTTGGTGAAGCTCTTGGTGTGTCACATACGGTGGTCGCCAGAGCCTGGACAAGATTTCAGCAGTATGGCATACCAGTGAATCTGTAAGGTGGTGGTAGAGACATGGCAACATCTGCAGCTGAAGACCGTTTTTTGATCATTCAATCCCGTAGAAACCGCTTTGCCACATCAACCCAGCTTCGCAGTGACCTTCAGAATTCATCAGGGGTAAATGTTTCGACGCAGACTCTCAGAGCAAGGTTGCACGAAGGTGGTCTCCGATCGAGGATACCACGTATTCGCATCAATCTGTCCCAGAACCACCGCCAGGCACGATATGAATGGACCATGGACCACGTTGGATGGACCAGAGATTGCCGACCTGTCCATTTTACAGATGAGTCAATGGACAGCCTAGACCACACAGATAGGCGGCCTAGGGTATGGAGAAGACCAGGAGAGCGATTATTTGCAGATGGCATTGCTGATCACGATGTGTTTCAAGAAAAGCACTCACCACTACGTCCCGAAACCCGCCGATTTTGAGTTATGATTGAGAACTAAATTCTATTCAAAGAGATTAGTGGAGACATATTTTCGGGAGCAAAATATCTTTAAAGAAATCAGAAACAGGTTTTCGTAAACAGCATTTAAACATGTTTATACATGAATTAGATAACATTTTTCAAGAAACCAGAAATAACTTCTGTGCACAGCATTCAACGTGTGCTATAAATGAATCAGAAATGATATTTTCGGCTGCGCACACTTCTTTTGAATGGCAAAGTACATGTAGGGCTGTGAACCTTAGAAATGCATGGGTGAGGGTGAGGGAGGTGTGAAGTTTATACAACACTATTTTCAGCAAGTCTGGAAAATGCACTTAATTACCCCTTGGTGACCCTAGTGATCTGGACCCAAATATTTGCCTTCCGTGTTTGAATGTCGACTCATTTGATGCTGGTCCCAGGTCATACTATGCTGGTGGCAAGAGCGTGACCTCCTTTCAAACCTTTTAGCTCCGCACACTTCTCTGAATGATGAGATACATGTATGAACTTCAGAAATGCATATGTGATTTCCTGAATTCCTGAAAATTTTACTCAATGACCCTAAGGTGTCCTAACGGATCTTCATCTATGTACTGAACTTCCGGCGAGTTTCTACACGTTTGGTATTCGTCTGAGATCTATAGTTGCTTGAGATATTAGTCAGGCCCACTTTCTATTGAAGTTTAACAACACTTCCGACTTCCATAGTCACCTTGTGTCGGGCAGTATTACGGGTGAAGCTAACTAGAGTACCCGGAGATAAATGCCGAGCAGCGGCCAGCAGCTGTCAGATTTCACAGTGTACCAATTACACATAAGCAGTGTGAGCACTGGTTGAAGACAAGTGCACCATCGACATGCAGTACGCCTTAGTATACAGCGCCACCGTGCCCCCACATGAGCAAATGGGATTAAGTGCCTTGCTCAAGGACACAACGCAGTTGTGCCTGTTGAGGCTCGGCTCGGGGAACATTCGGATTAAAGTCTAACGTCGAAACCAGTGAGCCACCACTCCCCCACCTGTTTCAAAAAACACATCTTAAACAGGCTTCAGATTGCATTTTTCAAGAAACCGAAAATAACTTCTGCGCACTGCATTAAAGGTTGTTCTATAAAGGAATCAGCAATGGATATGTTTTTGTCTTTCCACTTTTCTAAGGGAAGAAACACACGAATGAACTTCGGAAACGCATTAGGGTTATAAACTTCAAGTAATTCTGAAAACTCCGCTTAATGAGATTTGTGCGAATACAGTTAACTGGACCCAAAATGTTAACTTTCACGGTGTTTCGACTAATTACGTGTTGTTTCCAGATACATTTGTCATTTTATCTTGAGATTGAGTGAAACCAAATTTAAATAGTTTTGCCCCCAGCAACGTTTTGAGTGTAAAACACATGTATGAACCCTCGAATGCAATCGTGGAGGGGGGGGGGGGGGGGGGGGGGGGGTAGAATGGGAGTTTAGAATGGGAGTTTCAGCAATTCAGAAAAATGCATACAATGGCATATTCTGACTCCCCCTTGAGTTTCGACTCATTTGGTGTTGGTCCCAGGTCCACACATCATGCCATGCTTGAGATATGGGTATGACATACTTTTAGAGTGTAAAAATGTATACATCTGAAATTTAATTAACACTGCACCCTTGTTTCGCAGTGGTGTTAATAAAAAATGTCATTACATTCATGCTATCTTTCAAATGGCCAAAAGTTATTATTTGCGGAAAGAATGGTCTAGTGACAATTGAAATACACCACAATGATGAAAATATGCAGTATTTTAATGGCGCTAATTACACATATCTGTCACTAATGTTTTTGTTCTGGAAAATGTTCTCTCGACAAGTATGGTACTGGAACGGTCCATGATGAAACAATGCCGATAATTACTGACAGAAAATGTAATTTGTGATCTCCTGAACACAATAGCAGTACCCACCACGTGCCCGGATGACAGCCTGAATCCTCCTCTGAATGCTACCAGTGAGCCGTTTGATACAGTCCAGGGGAAACTGTTGCCGCTCCTAATGCAATGCAACTTGCAAATCCGCCAAAATCTGTTCAGGCGGATCCCTTGCTTGCACACGAGTCCAAGAAAGTCCCAGATGTGTTCTAAGGGATTGAAATAGGGGCTCAATGCAGACCAAGGTAATTATTTTGGTAATTGGGTTGCTCTGAAGGAATGCTCTCACAGCATGGGAACGATGACCATTGAACTTCCCACGTATAGTCACCATATCCAGTTTATAATCACGAGAGGAGCATTCCCAGATCATTATTGATCATCCACCAGCTGTTCCTGGGCACGTAAGCAGTATCTCTATGCCTCCACACTCTTTTGCGACCTTCTTTGACACAAAGCAGAACATACTATCGTTTTGTTTGACCACGCTCATTTTTCTGAGTGTAAAAATGCATGAATCAACTTAAGAAATACATCAGGGTGTAAAAATGTAATTTCCAGAAGTTTGGAAAAACTGCCTTAAATGACCCTTGGGTAACTTGACCCATATTTTGAAATTACATTGAGTTTTGACTCATTTGGTCGTGCCCCGGGTCCATAGCTCATATCATGCTGGAGCCATCAGCGTGGCCCAAACTTTTTGGCCCCGCCCATTTTGTTGAGTATAAAAAATGCTTGTTCGAACTTCTGCAGGGAATGATGTGGTTATAAAATGTGACTGTCAGCATATTTTGAACTTCCATTGAGTTTCGACGCATTTGGCGCTGGTCACAAATCCACACGTCATACCTTGCTTGAGATATGAGCATGGCCCGCTTTCAAACATTTTGGCCACGCCCACATTTTTGAGTGTAAAAATACATCTTTGAACTTCGTTGCCAAGTACTTGTAACTGTCCTTCAGTATTCCGAAAATAATGCAATAGAACAATTCGTTTATAAATAAGGAAAGGAAAAAGGAGAAAAAAGAATGTAATTTCCAACAGTTCTGTAAAATACTGTAAATGACACTTGGGTGACTTCAGGGACCTTGACCCATATTTTGAATATAAATTGAGTTTCGACTCATCTGATGTCCTCAAGTTGCAGAAAAATGCAACACGCACAATAAGTAGGGGTAAAAAAAAGAATATTACATACCTCTTTTAGTCCCTCAAAATTATCAAATTTGATGACTTTACAAACTACATGTTCTTATGTTTATGCACGTCTGGCTTAATAGAAGAGTACCTGGGAATACGTTTCAGCAATATGCAAATAAAACAGGAATGATAACCAGACAGACAGGTAAATTGCAGCTTTATAAAACGAGGATCAAGTTCAACAGATCTACATCTCCATACGTTCCCTGGTTTGTACCATTGAATAGAATACACAGAACCTGACTAGATCACAATGGCGCACATTCAGAGAATGTTCATTGCAACTTCCGAAACTGCCCCGAATGTGCTAAATGAATGGGGAAAACAAGAGGGATAAAGGGAAAAAATAATAATAACCTGAGCGTCCGTTCTATAACGCACCTACGCTTCTCCACCCTACCCCCCACCCCTCATAAGTTCAGTTTGGTCATGAAACTGAAGGATTATTCGTTCACTCTAGAGCCTCATTCGCTTCCACGTGCAGCCAAGCAACTTGGTTTCATACCATAGCTACTGTAGAGTCCTGCTCACTTACTTTTCCATGCAGGTATTAGGGTCAGCTATTGTGAGAGGCACTAACCAATGCCCAGAGCCCTTTTCCAAAGGAGATTTCGCCCGCCTGGCCTGGCTTCATTGTCATAAAATTAATGACTTGTTTATATTGTATATGTCACTCAACGATTACAAACATCATGAACTTTTGTACTACATGATACCGATCATATCACTTTTATCCTGTACTTTCGGCAACTTATGCATTTAACTCTCAATAATTGTGATCCTTATTCCATGTTGTTCAAGAGATAACATTGCTCGCCCACCCTCCGAAAATGGTCTGGTTTCTAGAAAGTGTGCTCCGCTAAGTAGCAACAAGAAGACAGCTAACTTTACGATGTGGCTTCCTGTAGTGTATAAAACTATGAAAAGCAGACGACACTTGCAAAAAAATTTCTTGAATAACTAATTTTTTCATTTTTTGTCTCAAAAACGTAGGTTATGACCCCTCGTTGGAACGAGCTCGGCGAGCTCGTTCCAACGAGGGGTCATAACCTATGTTTTTGAGACAAAAAATGAAAAAATAATGAAAATTAATTGGGATTTTTGAGAATAGCGCTGGTCGGTTTTGGCCGTTACGTTGGGTAAAGCGTTAAGTGATTTCTTATTTTGCGAGGACGAAATCCCAAGACTACAACTACTTCAGCCTTTCATGGTCTGCGAATTTCTGATAAATCTCCATGAGGTTTGTATCGAAAAATATGGAACCGTTCCAAAAATACTCACGTTTGTAACAAATTCCCTGATTTTCGACAAGAAAAGTTTTTTTGCGACCTTTCCATACAAAACAAACAGAAGAAATTTACAGATTCGTCGTCTTTGTCAAAAGATGAAAACCCGTGTAACTGTTAAACTGTTTTGTTCAACTGATCGTAGCGACACCTCTCCTTGCGGATGGCGCCGAATATATAAAATGGCTTTAATTCTCGTCAACATTTCGGTGCCACCATGCCAGTCGATCTGTACTCCATACGTCCTGTACTCTCAATTCATATCTACTGATAATATAACAATTTTCGTCTTGTTGGGATTCGCCTTGTTGGGATATGCTTGATAGAGTTTGCATTTTCGTCTTGCTGGAATTAGCACTGTTTGAGTCATCCCGTTGGGAAATTTTAATCATTCGTATTGTTGGGATTATCCTTTTTGGGATAAAAAGTAAATATTGCACCTTCTTACAGCGGTAAATAACGCCAGTCTCCACTCAAGCATTGTATCCAACGGCAGCATGACTGTTTGGTCAAGCAAATCAAAGATGCGAAATGTTCTATAACGTAATCAAAATACGCTTGGAAACTTGACATCCTAGAACTCTCTTTCTGCTATCAGATCTCCTGTGCTGGAGACCGGATGATGGAATAGAGTCCAAGAGGAGATATTTAGTAGGATCATCGAGGATATTGCAACTATTCGTTGATTTCCGATTCAGTGGGACCCAAATCCAATCATTGGGCACAGCGTTCACGCTGTCGGGAACCAATTGGACCAATTGCACAGATAATTCTTTTGGAACCAAAGCAGCATTTGCCACCAAAATTTGGCACTTCTTGTAGGTTAAGTTGTTTATTATTTCCGGGCGTCATTTTCGACAAAATCTTGGTTCTTTATCATGAGGCAACTGAAATAACACTTTATTCGCTTAATCATTTTTTTTCAAACCATTTCTTTGTTATTTAATCTTTGCTGTCCCTATATTCTGATAAATTCTGCCTTTTGATTGGTCCGAAAGCCTTGGCGATGTAGCCATGGCAAAGAGTGCACCCAGCGTCCAAGCTATTTGAGAGCGTGCAACATCCATGGCATAAGCGCACGCGAAACATCGGGGGTATATGGTTTAAATGAAAGCCTTTCGCTTTTGCTCGACTCGATATAAAAATCGAAACAAAAAACATGAAATAGTCACAAATATCATCAGATGATATTTTGCTGTTATAAATTAAATAGTCGAGTAATTAAATGGAACAAATTGAGAAAAATAAAATAAGAGCAAATATCGTCCCCTGAGTTCCAATGTGTTCTATGTGCCAGTCGCCACATAGAACACATTGGAACTCTCGGGACGACATGTTAACAAAATACTGTTCACTTCGTTTCCTTTACGACCCGTGGGATGTAACTCTATCTGTTGTCTTCTGCGTTTGTAAAAACAAAACAATGAGCGTAAGAAACGCGTCTGCACATTTATTTCTATTGTGTTTCAAACGAGACAAAAACGTTATCTCTGCCGACATGTATGACATAGTGAGATTAATACATTGATGTCTCATTTAAGCACCTCGCCTGCGGCTCGGTGTTTAAAAACCGACATCCAGGTATTAAATCTCCATATGCATGTACCGTACTTGTTGGCGGAGATAACTTACATTATTTTGCTCATTCTTTTTATAATCCTTTTGGAAGATAATAAATTATTTGCTGCTTGTTTGTTTGGAGTGAATAAACGAGGAAATAATAACCATAATAAAAGAGCCAGGTATTATTAATTTAAACTATTGTAATATGATTGCAACAAAACGTCTGTAATTATGTAGCATAGCAGATGGCGCCTTGTTGCAATGAAAGGACAATTCGTGGTTAATTTGTTCTCATGTACAATCAGATTCCATTTGGAACTAACATTATTCAGTTGGCACCACCAATATTTTTTGGCAGATACAAAAAAATTCCAGAACCACCAAAACAATTTGCGCCAGCGTGAACACTCATTGGGACAATTTACAATCGAGTGGTATTACAACTTTGCAGGGATCTGGTATGATTGTACTTCTTTGAAGTTCCTTTCTCATATTATTTCTGTACTTTAATTTCTCGTTTCAGATGTTTTATGGAAGCTCCAAAGTATGTATTATACTTGCAGCATTGCTCTTATTATCTGGAAAAGGTAATCATTTAGAGTGTCTGATGCACATTTTAAAAATGTGATAGTTTGGGTTCTCAAAAATCTAAACAAAAATAATTTTCAATTCAGAGGGTCTTTCGTGCGGTTATTTTGGTCAAGAGAATGCGATAGAACAGAGAAAAACAAAAATGTCACCTTAAGGTCTTATAAATCCTACCAAATCAGTGACGAGGCTGATGTACCTTTTTGGGTGTCCCTCGTGTTACTGTACACTTTCCAACCGTAATGTCTGACTTTTCACAATTTTTATGTCTAAACTGATGTTTGCAGTACAAATCCCCCGCTGTCATTCCACTAAGTGGACATTTGTCCAATCATAACATGGAATTAGTGAATTCCTAGGGGGGTTTGACCTACTAGGCGGGTCCTCAGGTGGCGGATAGAGGACGGCCTGCTCAGTTTGGCTGGTTTGCTGGTTTATAATTAGCTGGTTTGCTCAATTAAGCTGGTTTAATGCGGAATATTTAAATACGCAGCCCCGGACCAAAATTGTCAATCCTGCCAATTCTACTTGCAGGCACCTTGTTCTTCCGTGAAGTGCGTTCTGAAGGCCTCAGAGTGAGGAATCCTGGCAGTTCAGGACAGATAGGGCCCTAGTTAGGGCAAATATCTGGGATGGAGAGCAGGTCGTAAACACTGCTTTGGCCCTGCTCTCTATCGTGGAGATACTTGTCCAATACACTGCTTTGCCCCCAACTTCGGGAGTAGAAGGATGTTCGGATGACCCGTTCTGGCCAATCGGGGGCCCCACCCCCAAACAATTCAGGGTGTTACGTCGGGAGGCATTTGGTGGTCATTCAATCAGTCATTTCTTTTAATCACATACCATAATTGCCAATGTGTACTGTTTTTAAACGTTCTATTTTAACAAATACTCAGTTTTGCTGCACTGTCTGTTTATACATGGCAACGTTAATTACGTTGTTTTGTAAAGTGTTTGGTTGGATGACCGCCATCTGAAGACCTGGCACTTACACACACGGGTCCACCAGTCAGTGGAATGCTTCGACAACAACGCTGACTGAGTATACTGCTCCATACCAAGTATGCGGGAATACTGGCAACCCGGTGGGGTTCACTGCGTGGCAGTAACCCTACCCCTTGTTGGACCCCGTGGTGGGTGGGAACCGGGCCAATGAACAATTTACATCACTAAAATGGCAAATCCAACACAATCAAAAAGACCTTTCAAAGTTACCGACCTAAAAGACTCTGACTCTGACGACGACTTAATATAATCTTTGATACCACCAGAGGATAACATTCCAAAATTCATTTTAATTCAATCTACCGATGAAAATAAAAAATAGGCCCTATTAACCCATTTGCCCTTGAAAAGGCCATCAAGAGTATCGTGAGTACTGTTAATGGCATTAAAAAGGCAAGATCTAGTGATATTCTGATAGAGTGTATTAAATAAATATAGGTATGTAATCTCATGCACACCACTAAAATTGTAGATTTTAATGTTAAAGCAAATTTCCATAAAACTCTGAATTCAGGCAAAGGCGTCATAAGAACAAGGCAGCTGTCTGATATGAAAGAAAATGAAATCACTTTAGAACTAAATCTCAAGGTATAACAGCAGTGAAACGTGTTGAAATTAAAAAAGAAGGTAAAATTATACAAACAAACATATACATATGTACATTTGATGGCACAAGACCAGCCAAAACTATCAAAATTGGTTACCTCAACGTTAAAGTGGATTTGTACATTCCAAATCCGCTTCGGTGTTTCAGGTGCCAAAAGTTTGGCCACGGGCAGAATACTTGTAGAGGCAAGCAAACATGTTATAAATGCAGCAAAAGCCATGATGGATCATGTGAAACGACAACATATCAATGTATCAACTGCCTGCCAGGGCAACCATATGTCATCTTCTAAGGATTGCCCTGTCTGGTAGAAAGAGAAACTCATACAGATAATAAAATACGAGAGACAGGTGGGTTATAAAGAAGCCAGAGACATCGTCACATCTATGTCTGGCATGAATATATCAATACCATCTTATGCATCAACTTTAAAACAGAAGAAACTCACAGAATCAGTTGCGTGCCAAACTAAATATACTTGGCTTAAAGGCACAGATCCAATATCACTGCAAGCATTCACCACCGAAATCATCAATGAAACTCAGCCACAATCAACACAAACAAATCCGTCTGCCCAAGATACGCTTAAGACATTACTACAGAAAAACTAACAACAAAAATCCACGCCAGACGAAACAAAAATGGAAATCAAATCAGACCAGAAAATTAACAAATCGAACCCAGACTCCAAACCTGAACATATACGGAAATTACAGCAACAAAGTCAGCGTCAGAGAAGAAAACAAGAAAACTTAAAAAAAAATGAAATTAGAGAGAGAAAAGCAAAAACAATTATCGGACAGGACACCCAAAGCCCTTCAAGATCTTGTTACACGTAACAGGTTTAAAGGCTTTGACCCGATGGATGACGGTGATAGCATCGAGGAAATGTTCGGGCAATTACGCCCGACATCTCAAAATATATCACCGAAGAAAAAATCACCTAACAAAGCTACCGGGGCTATTTCGCCCATATGTCCACCATCACATTCACCAAGCAAACATGAATGATACAAACACATATTATATAATACAGTGGAATTGTTGGGGTTTTAGAGCGAATTTTAATGATCTGGGCCTTTTAAGCCCAAAATATAAACTTGCAGCTTTTTGCCTGCAGGAAACTCTTTTAAAGAAACCCGAGGCTCATGATCATTCAGCTTTTAAGCATTATACTTCGTATAATGCCTGGGCGGATGATAATGACCTTCATATTCGTGGAACGTCCACCTTGGTTAAAAACGACATTATTCACAGTTTTGTGTACCACTACACACAAATTTACAGGCTGTGGCGGAACGCCTAACTTTAGATAAAACAGCTACACTTTGTTCTATTTACGTTTCACCAAGTAAAACCCAACAACTGAATGCTCTTGAGCTGCTGGTCCAACAACTCCCAACTCCACACATTTTGTTGGGTGATTTTAACGCACTAAGGCCCCTTTGGGGTAATTTCTGCAGTCAAGAAGATGTAAAAGGTAAAACTGTAGAAGAGTTCATTACAAAATATGAGCTGTGTTTGTTTCATGATGGTTCAGACACTTATCTGCACCCCGCATCTGGATTGTACAGATCAATTGATCTTACAGTTGCATGCCCTTCTGTCTTCCTCGATTATTCTTGGAAGGTAGAAGATGACTTGTGCGGGAGTGACCACTTTCAAATTGTGTTGGATAGTGTAGTTCCGACGGATGAGTAGAGGGCGCGCATGTGGAACTTTAAAACGGCTGACTGGGACACTTTCTCGTCGCTTTGTTCGGAACGCCTCACACGGGAGAAATTCCAAGATAGTGCTGACCAAAAAGAACATTTTACAAACGAGCTGCTTGACATTGCAAACACAGACATCCCTAAAACCTCGGCAAATCCAAAACGTTTCACCAAACAATGGTTTGATAATGAATGTAAAAATGATATAAAGGATCGCAAGAAAGCTGAAAGGAAATTCAACAAGTCACCAACCACACATTATTTAGACAAACTACGTATAAATCGGGCAAAAACAAGACGACTTATAAAACAAAAAAAAAGAAAAGTTCTTGGGAAACTTATGTTTCTAAGATTAACCAAAACATCCCCATCACTAAAATTTGGAAAATGATTAAAAATACTAAAGGAAAAGAAACACAATCATCTGTACAACACGTAAGGAAAACAACACCCTAATTATATAAAAAAAAAAAGAAAATAAATTTCAAACACGCTGGCCTCCACATTTTCGAAACATTCGTCTTCTGAAAATTCTACTCCAGAATTTATCAAAATTAAAAAAAGCAAGAAAAACAAAAAGATGAAATTTACCTCCAACAATTTAGAGGATTACAATGAACCTTTCTCTATGGAAGAGTCAAGTAACTCTTCTCATAGAGCTAAGGTTAATGCCACTAGTCCCGATGGAATACAAGTAGTATAGCATGTACCCGATCGTCCCTCATTGGATGGGCCCCGGGATGGACCCAGGAAGTGACGTCATGTCACGTGACCTAATTACGTTATGTTTGGTTGTCATAGTAACCCGCGTGAGCGGCCATCTGATGACGTCATTCCCATAGTGGAACGTGGTGGGCGTGCGCATCCGCAGCGCGTGTTGTTTGGATGACAGGTGTTTTCACCGTCCATTTTGTATATTTTAGGCCACCATCTTGGCTTCTATGGTAGCACGTGGTTGCTATGTGACCCAGGACCTTCTAACAAGGCTGGGGTATGTTCGGAGGGTATGTTCCCTTGTAGAGGAGTAATTTTCCGATTTGTAGAATTACCCAAATAAACCCGACAAGGTTTACTGTTTCGAATTCTTTCATAATTTTCTGCTTCTATCTCTATATACAATAGTTTTCGTCTATCTGACCACGTTCCTTTGTTCTAGAGTATACTCCAGAAGCGTAGAAGAGCCTATTAGTTGGAACAGCTTTGCTTATTATTTCTATATTTAGCAGCTATTCTGGTCTATTCTTGTTGGTTCTGACCCTATTCCGTGTACTCTTGAATTTTTCATTTATATAGATTATAACTAACCAATCAGATTGCTTGATTTCCCATAAGGGGCGCCGAAGGTCATATGTTTTTCAAAAAAGGGGTGCCGAAATTTGGGGTACCTGGGGATAGTGCCGTTGGATATAGAGACGATGAGAATCGGATACAACCTCGTTGTGATAAGGAGAGATAATTCTGCATACAGATTATGGGAAATCAAACAATCTGATTGGTTAGTTATAATCTATATCAATGAAAACAACAAGAGTACACAGAACCAAAAAGAATAGACCAGAATAGCTAAATATAGTAATAATAAGCAAAACTTTTTCCAACTAATAGGCTCTTCTACGCTACTGGAGTATACTCTAGAACAAAGGAGCGTGGTCAGGTAGACGAAAACTATTGTATATATAGATAGAATCAGAAAATTCTGAAAGAATTCGAAACAATAAAACTTTTCGGGTTTATTTGGGTATTTCTACGAATCGGGAAATTACTCTTCTACAAAGGAACATACCATCTGTCTTGTTAGAAGGTCTTGGGTCACATAGCCTCCACGTGCTACCATAAAAAACAAGATGGCGGCCTCCAGTATACAAAATGGACGACGGAAACACGTGTCACCCTAACAACACGCGCTGCGCATACGCACTCTCACCACGTACCACTATGGGGATAACGTCACAAGATGGCCTCTCACGCGGGTTACCACAGCAACCAATCGTAACGTCACTAGGTCACGTGACATGACGTCACTTCCGCGGTCCAGCCTGGGGTCCATCCAATGAGGGAGGATCGGGTACATGCTATACTACTAATACACTATCAAATTTTAAAACATCTGCCTCAATCTTTACTTAAACTTTCATTATCAATTTTTAATGGCATTTGGGTGACTGGCCAGTTTCAACCATCCTGGCGTAAAGCAACCCTAATTCCTATTCCTATGCCTGATGAAGATCACAGCAACCCAAGCAATTACAAGCATATTGCCTTAACCAGCTGTGTGTACGAAACCATGGAGAGGATGACCAATGATCGACTTGTCTCGTTTCTGGAATCAAACAATCTACTTGCGAATGCTCCTGTGTGGTTTCAGAAGCCAGAGAAGTACCGTGGGTCATTTGGTCAGACTTGAAACGTTCATTGGAAATGCCTTTGCTGGAAAAGAACATGTGGTCGCCATCTTCTTTGATCTGGAGAAGGCATATAATACAACGTGGAGGTATGGGATTTTTAAAAGATCTTTTTTAACATGGGGTTGAAGGGCGTATGTCTCTTTTTATTGAAAACGCTTTAAAGCACCGCCAATTTCTGGTTCGTGTTGTGTCAACGTTATCTGATCCTCACGAGAGGAATTGGGGATTCATCAGGGTAGTATTTTATCCGCTACCCTGTTTTCGGTTATAATTAATAGTATCATCGATGCAATTGAGAACATGGTAGATTCTTCATTGTATGTCGATGATTTTTTAATCTGCTATAGTAGCAAAAACATGAATGCTATAGAGCGCAAACTTCAGCTGTGTGTAAATAGAATTCAAAAAATTTTCAAGGACAAAAACGAATTGTGTTCCCTTTTGTAAACTTCGGAAACATCACCTCGATCCGGAGTTAAAATTGATGGGAGTCCTGTTAAAGTTGTTAAGGAAGTGAAATTCTTAGGTTTGTTGTTTGACAACAAACTGAATTTCACTTCCCACATAAAACAACTAAAGTTTAAATGTAAGAGACCACTGAATGTGCTGAAGATTGTTGGTAGCACTGATTGGGGTGCTGACCAAAAAAAACATTTCTCCATCTGTATAGATCACTTGCTCGATCAAAATTAGATTATGGTTGTACAAGTTACGGTTCTGCGAGGAAGTCATATCTCAAACCACTTGATGCAATTCACAATAGTGGGATTAGAATTAGTCTAGGAGCTTTTAGAACATCCCCAAATAGATTCGATGCTTGCTGAAGCAGAGGATCCTTCCCTTGAGAAGCGCAGAATTAAATTGTCTTTCCAGTATGTCTCTAAACCTTCAGCAAATCCTTCAAATCCTGCTTATAACTGTGTTTCAGATCCTCAATATATTGATTTTTTTAACCGACACCAGCAACATATTCCTCCATTGTGAATTAGAATTAAACCCCACATGGAATCCTTCAAAATTGATTTCGATTCTATAAAAGAAAACCGTAAAACACGTATTCCTCCTTGGCATCTTAAAAAAAACCTACAGTTATTTTAGACCTTGCTTCTAGAAAAATCTGATACCAATTCCTTGTAGTTTAAACAAAAATATGCCGAAATAAAGTACAGGCATTGTACATATACAATGATCTATACAGATGGATCTAAAGATAGTGACAAAGTATCATCAGCTGCTGTTACTTGTGATCAAATCACCTCAATCAGAATACCGAATCAGGGTTCTATTTTCACAGCTGAAGTTAAAGCTATACAACTCGTGCTTGAACACATCGAGAATGTACAGGAAAAGAAGTCGATTATTTTTTCCGACTCTCTTTCCTCTTTACTTGCTTTACTCAACCCCAAGTTGAAGAACCCTCTCATTTTGGAGCTTCGTGAGAAGTTAACAACTCTCATGTCTGACCAATATGATATCGTGTTTTGCTGGTTACTCGGACACGCAGGTATCGCTGGTAACACCGAGGAAGACAGTGCAGCAAAACTGGATTTAACCAAGCCTCTCACTGATTTTAAAATTATTGTCAGTGACTCCAAACCACATATCACTGACTACATCAAATCTGAATGGCAGCCGGATTGGGATGGAATGACAAATAACAAGCGCCATCGATTCCGACCAATTATTTGTGATCTCTATCCGTCTAGAAAACCTTTGTAGAAAGGATCTTGCTAGACACCGAAGCCATGTAAATTCATTTTCGTGGCTGGATGAAGGAATATATGGCTGGCTAGCCAGCTCAGCTGGCTAAGTTTTAATTTTAACGGTTGGCGGCTCATGGCGACTCAGCTGACTGAGAGGTGTAAAACACGGCTATCCCAGATTTTTGGATTGAAACAAAACTAAAATACACCAGAAAGGCAGATGAATAAATCTTACGAAGGTAGACTAATTGGAATTAGAGCAAGGGAATCGACATATGGAGACATTTTTCTAACGTTTAATCATTTTACTTAACGTAACCGTCAAAACCGGCCAGTGCGAAACTTTTTTTGAAAATATTTTCATTTTTGCTTCCAAAACGTGGGTTATGACCCATCATTGGAACGAGCGCGTCGCGCTAGTTCCATTGAGGGGTCATAACCCATGTTTTGGAAGCAAAAAAATGAAACTTGTTAGTTACGGGAGAATTTGTTTACGGGTGTCGTCTGCTACTGGCGTTAGGTGAAGAGTTAATTATGAAATTTTGACAATTTACACGGCTTAAGCCGGTGTAAAAGGAATGGAAGTCCGTAGGAACGTTAGTCCCTCTGGACTATTATTCCACGGAATTATAGTCTTAGGTCTAACATTTCTAGGAATAGTAGTCCGGCGGACTACTATTCCAAGAAATGTTAGACCTAGGACTATAATTCCGCGGAATAATAGTCCAGAGGGACTAATTTTCCTACGGACTTCCATTCCTGTAACACCGGCGCAAAATTTCGTGGCGGTTGATTTATAATACGGGTGGCTGACGAAAAATGTGGCTGGCGGTGGCTTACGAAAAATATGGCTGGCGGCGGCGGCTCATGGCGGCGGCTTCGGGGTCTAGATCTTGCAGTTTTGACACGATTACATATTGGCCATCCACGATTAACACACTCCTTTTCGTTGGAGGGTACTGTGCGAACAGAGTGTGTTTCATGTCAGCAGGTGTTGTCAGTGGAGCACATTCCTTTATATTGTACTGATTTTAATCGTGTTGGAGGGCAATACTTCACAGTTGGATCCCTAAGAGATCTGTTTCATAATACGAGTCCACACGAAATTCTATCATTCCTGAAAGTAGTCAACTTTTTAATACATTTTAATATTTTTTTTATTCTTTTAATCTCGACTCAATTCCTCAGGGTGATTTACAAGTTATTCACTTAATTCATTACTCATTATTTTTCTAAACATTATTGTATTTGACATGTCTATTGTGTTTATTTTTTTATTTTTATTCAATCTTTGACTCCATGATTGATAAGGACGTTTTACATACCACCGTTTTCTTGCCACGATATAGCCTTAGTTGCTAATGTGGCGTTAAACTCCAATAAATAATAATAATAATTCGTGAATTGTGCTTGCATCCTCCAAATATCGTGAAATTTCCCTGATTTTGTAATACAGTTTTTCATTCTGTGAAAATTCATACTTACTATTGAATTTTAATCCAAATATGTCGAATGGGATGTGATTACCGTGGGAACAAAGTTGAGCGATTCAAACTGAAATTATTTATGTCAGGGTAGAACAAGTGGATGGAAACAGTGGTGACAGTTTGGTTCTGGTTAAGCTCGTCATTCTCCGTGACACAATTCATAATTTATACTCAAAATATACTATTCAAAAAAGTAGGGGATATTTGATAAAAGTGAGATATATGAAGAGATATATTTATATTTTCATCAAAAAGACGGGTGAGGCATTGCACTGTAACATCTGGTGAATCATTTCAGCGATAGTTGACTGTCTGACAAGGACACAGTCCAGCACTGAAGTGTAGAAGACATGGACGGTCAGTCAGAGAATTTACCACGTTCAGTCCAAGACCTCAATACCTTGTTAATCCTCCTCGGTGTTCGAGACAAGTGCGGATCTGCCGTGACATACTTCTCACCAAACGTCAAATATCAGCTTGACTGATGTTATTCCATTCTTCCTGCAGTGCAGCGGCGAGTTACTGGACATTAGTAGGGGGCTGTTGACGTTGTCGTATGCGCCTGGCATGCATATTCCAGACGTGCTCGATTGATGAAAGGTCTGGACTTAGTGCTGGCCAAGGCAGTGTAGTGATGTTCTGCTCCTGGAACAACTCTGTAGCGACACGGGACCTGTGTGCTCCTGGACTGTCATCTTGGAAAATGAATCGACGACCGTGACGTAGCGCAAATGGCACCACATGAACTGCTAACATGTTGTCACGGTAGTACTGCCTTGTGACTCAGCCTTGTATGACATGTAATTCTGTTTTGCTTGTCATTGTTATGCCATGGGTATTCCTCCCCCAAACCATAACCGATCCATCACCAAACCGATTGTGCTGCCTAACGGTTAAGTTATGGTATCGTTCGTTCCGCCGCCGCCACACTCTATTTCGGCTGTCGTGGAAGTCGCGAGTGAACCTCGATTCATCGGAAACATGACGTTGCTCCGCCGACGATTGTCCTAGCGCTGTCGTGCTTCACACCAATTACGCCTTGCTGCGATGTGACGTTCAGTTAAACGTGGAATTATTCGAAGTCGTCAAGCGTACAAATTTCATCTGTGTAGGCGATTTCGAAGTGTCTAACCACTGACTCTCACATCTGTCGTTCGGTGCAGCTGCTGTCCAATCTATGGGGGTACTTTGATAGCGGTTACGTTATGTTGTGGCTCGGTTGAAACGATCCTGGATAGCAGTTATCGCCCTTGGACGACCTGATCGACGTCTGTCATCAATATTGCCTTCTGACGGTAGCTTGACCACAACCTGCTAAACACCGATTGAGTAATGTTGAGAATTTGAGCCACTGCAGTCTGTCTGTCGCCAGCTTCCAACATACCAACGGCAAGTACACGTTCGTCACGTGTAGGTCTTCGCATACCTCCAAAGGTACGTTTCGACCAGAAACTATTGATGAACGAGTTTATACCAAGAGAAAAACACTGAAACCTCCGAAAAATTCCGTCCAGTACGAATATAAATTTCAAAACGTACCCCACAGACATTAACGTGGCGCTCGTGCGAAAAACCTGCACGAAGTTTTCATGGACCGGTGACATTCATGATCCACACAAATCTTGGTAACATATTGATGTGTCCAATTACGCGCATCCAATACCATTTTCCGAAAATATCAACATTAGTTTGGATATCCCCTACTTTTGGGGATAAGAAGGCAAGCAGTTTCGATGAACTAAACACTGGAATAGCTCCACATTTTATATCAAAAATAAAATGATAGACCATCCCTAAATAGTAGTTAGGACATCATTAACTCTTAACCTGCTGAATATTTTAAAGATATTTTTATCAAATCTAGTCATGGCTTATGTGCAACAGTCATGCCTAGATCTGATAAAAATGCATCTAAATTTAACAAAATAATCACTGATAAAATGCATTCAATTTTCAGGGTTAAAATTGAATTAAATGTGCTCACATTATACCTATTTCAGTGGCCAAAAATATTCAGTCCTAGGAATATCCATCAACAGCATGCAAGGAGCTAAATACATTTGTCCTAGGAATATCCATCAACAGCATGCAAGGCGCTAAATACATTTGTGGAAACGACCTGGTATAAGCCTTTTAGCTTTCTGTCGGACCCACCATCTATTACGTTGTATAATTTATTTTATTTTGAAATATTTTGAATAAATATTGGTTAACTAAGGAGCTAAATTTTCTAAGAGATTTTAAGCCATGTAAAATATTATGAATGTCATCGAATTGGGGATGCTCTTTGTAGTTTAGTAATCTGAATTTGTCAACAAAACAAATTTGACCCATCTGTACTGCATTGCCACTCCTATTACTGCATTGGTCCCTCGGGATGACACTTCTCTCAAATCATGGATATGGATATTGACGGTATGCAGAGAAATAGCCAGAAACCATTTGATTAACAAACAAATATTTCGATCAAGATGCCAACAGAATAGTCATAACGCCGATATTTATTATAAGTTATCTCCCCCTACATTTTTTGTATATGGAGATAAAATACTGGATGTCGGTTTTTAAACACCGAGCCGCAGGCGAGGTGTTTAAATGAGACATCCAGGTATTAACTCTCCATATATCATACATGCTGGTGGAGATAACGGTTTTGTCCTGTTTGCTATGCAATAAAACTTAGTGAAAATAAATTTGTGGACTCATTTCTCAGCTCCACAATCATTTGGACCAAATTCGTGATGATAAATTTGTTTTTATAATCGCATAAGACAATAGATAGAGAGTTACGTCCCTTGGGTCGGTAAGAAAACTAGTAAACAGTATTTTGTTGACATGCCGTCCCCTGAGTTCCAATGTGTTCTATGTGCATACTGGCACATAGAACACATTGGTATTCAGGGACGAATTATTTGCTCCTATTTTATTTTTATGACTGTATTGTCGGAAATCTGATGATATTTGTGATTATTTTCGGGTTTTTTGGTTCGATTTCTGTAATGAGGCGAGTGGAAGCGAAAAGCTTTAATTGAAACCATATACCCTTAATGTTTCGCGTGCGCGTATAACCTGGATGTTGCACGCTCTCATATACCTTGGATGTTGGGCGCACCCTTTGCCATGGCTATCTGTCCAAGGCATTCTGACCAACCAGAAACAGAATTTATCGGGATATAGGGACAAAATAATTTTAGGGTTTTTTCGTCATTCTGTCATCAAAACTATCCACTATTGTTACTTTTTGCCACGTAACAGAAGGTATTTGAAGTTTTGTGATCGCGATTCCCCCAAACGTGCTATCAAATGTATATGTTGTCCCTGTCAGCTGGCCTTGAACAAAACCGAGGAGAGGAGCATTTGGTAAGAAACTAATGCCTTAACTGCTGTGACAGCATGGGAATAGCCAGAAGCATTACCTCACCAGCAGGCAGTGTTGAGACAAATTGGGAAATCAACTTCTTCTCTGGACAGACGCTATACCCAGACGCTATACATTCAGCCATTCTGTTGACTGAGTGGAATCGCTTACCATTTACACTTGCTTCTTCGTCCAACTCAAACCCAGTGTATTCTAAACTTAGCTCTCTCGATAACAGTGGATGCACTCCCTCGTAGGACGAACGTTTTAGGTCAATAATAGCCATTGCCCGTATTGCTCGTTTACGGCTCACTGACACCACACGTGACGCAAAACAGTCATAAACAATGGAAACTTTATGAGATATGTTAAGGGTGACCTTTTTCACGAAATTCGGAAATTGTGACATGCTCTTTTTTCCCATCTTTTATCATACAACTAATCTCTAAACCAACGAAATAGCAAAGGAATAGCATGAAGTCCACCTCATCCTGATGTACGATTTAAAGCTTATAAATATCATTGTTTATTGCTTTTTCTTGAGAAAAAATGATGAATAATAAATATTCACTTCTTTGCGAAACCCCATATTAATAAAATACGCACCCAAAAGTAATACCCAGGATGTAACAACTCATTTTCAGAGATGTATTCTTCGCAACGTCAACTGTTATATACAGATTATCACCGCAGTGGGTGTATCCGGGAATTGAGATCAAGTCCAGTTGTAGGGCGCGTCGAAATGCGATTCTGTGCCTACAACGAGACTTGATCAGAATTTCCTGAGACACAGACTATGGTGATGAATAATGTTTCTCACAATACTGACCACAAATGTGTTATAAAACTATTTCAAGAGGAACTTTTTCATTTGCCTTATCGATGGGAAGTCGCAAATTGAAAATAGAATAGCGTTCATTGATCTCCATATTGAGGTCAGTGATGATGTTACACTTCAGACAAAATTACGTCACTGGGATTCACTTTTCTGAATACTGTCTTGCGAAGTGGAGCAACTGTGTGTTTCGTCAACGTGAATTTGGTTGTTACTTTTGCAATAATTACTGGTGAATTAAATATCCCTCTTGGTGTAAAGGTTTATTATATTTTAAAATACGCCATTCATCGTTTATTGAGGTGGAGTTTTCCACATTTAATTGCGAAAGCTAATCCTTTAACTTCAAGAACGAAACCTCGACTCGAGCGTTCAGGAAAATCCCAGTAATAGGCTACAAACCAGCCCAAGATGCCGAAAAGTGCGCATAATTTAACTATTCGTTGAGTTAACTTCCCCAATGACATTTTAGCATATCGTGCATAATAAAAACGTCACAGGAAGTTTAGTTGGCAGATAGAGAGTCATATGCGGCTCAGAGAAAACAATATTAGGTTCGGCTTCGCCTCACCTAATATTGTTTTCTCTGAAGGGAAAAACGCGAAGCGATCGAAAAATGATATTAATGCCGTTGTTTTGGCAACAGCGGAATCACGCGCTTGTATCAGGGGCTCTTGATACGGATTCGGAACAAGGGCCCCAGATACATTAATCTTTAGTTGCGAAACAGTGCAAAAACACCCCGATTGTGAGATAAAATATTGAAATCGTTTTGAGAATTATTTTGAAATGTTTGCTTCACTGAGGACATCATTCCATCCCCAATGATACTGTAAATTCGCATGCATTTATACAACATCTGCACCATGTATTAAAGAGATTTTTAGAAATATCTGTAAAAAGGCATCCCTCAAATGTGAGAGGTTAACTCTTTTCTACCTCTCGCCCACTTTCTACCTGAGCACTTATAACATCAGATTGGTTGTTAGGCAACTGACATCGTATCAGGGATGTACATGTAGAATGTACCAAGTGAAGTGACGTTACTGGGTAATGGTATACATTTCATTGTTACCTTTGGCGACAGACGTCTGTGGGGTATTCATCATCATTGCATTTATTAATATTCGAGTCAGCTTTTCGACCAAGTTCTCAAGCTGGCACTCGAATTCTGAAAGGAAATCGACCTTTTAATGGTCTTGAACAAGTCTAGCCACCATATACTCCATCGCCTATGCTTACATGTCCTCAAACTACTGGAATAGGCGGCGATTATACTTGCGTGAGGTCAATTCAACTCTCCAGCACGCTGAGTCAGATAATCCAGAAGATCGCCAACAGGATCGAAATGAGTTGGAGGACCCCATAATTTCCCTGCCATCCTCATAATCTCTGAAACTATCTTCTTTCTTCGCATACATTCGCCTGATTTTCTTTGAATCAGTGCAAGAAATGTATCAATCGAAACTTGATTTGACAGAATTTTTAATGAGTGATGCTTGTTTGGAGAACCGTCAGTTTAATGTTTGCAATGTGAATTAAATAATTCCTGCCTGGAATATCTGTAACTGGAACACAAAAACATATTTGTATATCCTATTGAGAAAAAAATACATCACTTCACATCAAGGGTAGACTGCGCGCAAACTGTACAAAATGTGGGTAAACAAATGGTCCATAACATAAATTAGCAGGTTCATTAGGTGAAGGGTCAATCCGGAAAGGCCTGGAGATTTATGTGCATTTTGTTACTCAATGGTTGTCAACATCCTGTGACTTTACAGTTGTTGTAGGCAAGACTAAATTTCACACGTAGGCAGCCATGACTGGCTGGCTGGCTGGTGGATTGAGGGATATATGGATATTTGAATGAATTGATAGAGTTATGATGATGAGGATAGATTAGGTAAAACATCACTCATGCGTGGATAATGAAGGATAATTTGGGTTTCAGTTGAATTTACTGGTCAATACACAGGCTAAATGTAGAATAAATTGCAGAACGAATAGAATTTATTTTTAAACAATATTCAAACAAAAATGGTGAACATTGACATCAATGGAAATTCAATATTTTTGTCAGTACATGGATGTTTTTATGGCTAATGTGAATCCACTGGAAAATCAAATCAACAAAAATAAGAATACCTTCAACCTCTAACAGTTGAAACCTGGTTTACAGGGATGACAGAATATTAACAATTTGAATTGCAGACGACAGCTTTCTTTCTGATGGTTTTTTTTTTTTATTTCAATGTGAGGACGAAAGAAACATATTTCAACCTAAATTTATTCACGACATACGATTCATTTTTTTTCTCGATTTCCAAGCAAATCAAGGCATTACTTTTTAAAACAACTTTGACTTGATTTCATACCAAACTCTAGAAAAGTTATAATCCAGGAATGTTATCAACCTTTCCTTGATTTGATTATAAAATCTAGAATTTTCTATGACCCAAGGAAATTTACGGTGGAAGAGTAAATATAGGATATGGAATGAGTGTTTATGAAACGAGTCTAAGAATTTTCCGTTGGCGAGCCCAAACGGAAAATTCGGACGAGTTTCATAAATATTATATGAGAAAAACATTCATTTCATATTCTATTTATCATATGACACACACACGCACAAATTAGCCACTTCGTATGACTTTTTAACCCTTCACATAACTTAAGTTACAGACGGCACTTGGAAAAAACATCCTCGTATAACTGAAAAAAAAATCATTTTTTCTTTCCAAAACATAGGTTATGACCCCTCATTGGAACGAGCTCATCAAGCTCGTTCCAATGAGGGGTCCTAACCTATGTTTTGGAAGCAAAAAGTGAAAATATTGAATGGCGTTTTTCTTGTGGGTAAATGATTAATACAATAGAACCCACCCTAAATAGAACAGATAGCCTAAATCCCCCCACTGAAATTATACAAATGTGGCCCAGTTGTATATTGTTAGCCAATCAAATTGTTCAGTTTTGAAATTGACCAATGAAAGCTCCGAACTCTAATTATGCAAATTATGAAAATATGGCACAGTTGTAGTTTGTTCAGCCAATCAAATTGTCTAGTTTTGAAATTGACCAATGAAATTGACGGAAGGCTTTATTTATCACTGATTAATATGAAAACAAAATATCAAATGTTTTAAAGTGAACAAAACGGACGAGTCATATGATAAATGAAAATACTAAATGGTGTATTGTATATCTTGGGAGTATATCTTGGGAAGTGGGTGGGGGTGGGGTTGCAACAGTGGTACTGAAGACGAAACCACATTGTGTTTGAAATTTTTCATGTAAACTCATATTTCAAAACTGAAACCTTCCGTCGTCTGTAGTAACTTTTACATTGACCAACTGATTTTTTTTTCTATAGGAGCCGTGTAAAGTGAATCAGACTTCTGGAAATGGGAAACTGACAAATCGAATATTCTTTGATAAAACCCAGAAAGCTCAGTCAAGTAATCAATGATTGAGCTAATTTCAATTTTCAGATGTGTAATTATTTTCATTTGGTCGCTTCAGAAAAAAAAAAAACTCTTAATCGGCGGAGAGTGTCAATAAATAATTATCATTGATGTACTTTGTGTAATAACATTCGTAGAGAGCGTAGAGTTAAAGTTCGCAGTAATTCAGCAATCATCTTTAGTTAAACCTGCCCTTATTAAAGCTTTAAAATGGTTAAGTCAATGAACGAACATTATGAATGTTTTGGGATAAGCAATATTAAGTTTCAAATCCAATGCCATAAGATTTAAAATTAAAACTTTCTCACCCCTTTTTCTTTCGTAAGTTTTTTTTTGTTTTTTTTTCTTGTAAAATAACAATGAAGACCATTTCTTGCAATACATTATGTCTGTGTCTCTGTGCTGATGAATATTAAATAATCTAAAATTATAATTAAAACCCTTTGAGCTCTAGTGGTATATTCAATGCCAGTTCAATGGCAGCAATTAGAAGAGTCCATATTCATTATTTGGGGTAGACCAATCAATATTTTCAACGTGCAGCCTTGGGCTGCACGTTGAATATACTGATTGGTCTACCCCACAATATTTACCGAACAACCATCCTATATGATGACGTTATGACGTAAAGCAGCCGCTGGGGTTCAAAGGGTTAATGACTATGATGTGCGGATCTTGTTTGTACAAATACGCTTCAAAAAAAGCATCAACAAGCCATATTGCACAATAAAAATAAAGTTTATATATATAACTAGTATGGCAACTACTGTAAATAATATTTTGACTACACACTTTCATGATAATTGATGGAAAACTTACCATTCGGGCATGATAAATACGCAATATATTTAATTCCTGTGACGGAAACTGTGTCACGTGACGTAATTTACGTTATACGATTGGCGCGCATGGGGTTTAAACACAATAGTCCTTAAAAGATACTGCAATATGAAAATAGAGAACAAAATAATTCCGCTACACAGGACGCAAGGTTAAAAAAAAATGGTCAACACTCTACCGACATCAATACAATATTGAAATCATACCGGGAAGGCAAATATGCTTGCTTACCTAACAAAACATAATTGTTGCTCTCAATAATTATAAACGAACAGTTGAAACTAGAAGCCCTGTCACTATTAGCTCAGAAAATGCTCGTTAGTTAATGTGCTTTTCACTATAGAAAAATGAAATAGTCTGTAATACACAGCTTTTGTGCTACTCAATAGAAAATATAATGCGTTATCAGCGAGGGCGGGGCGGTAGTGAAATCACGAAGTGAACCGATGGAACGGAACAAAAACTATTGAGACTACAGTATGTCTACTCAATCTCTATTTTTTGTAATTATTTACAACTTTTGAAAACAAAACACAAGAATCACTTGCAAAATTACACCACATGGACCACCGGGTTGAACCCGGTGGTCAATGTGATGAACCTTTTGCAAGTGTTTCGTGAGTTATTATATAAAATTATATTTGCGCTGCGATTAAGTAGTACTCCCTTCATTCTGCATACACTTTGTAATTTTAATATCTATTTATTCATTGCATGTACGTGTAGCCCAGTAGAGGTTAGAAATTACGTTAATGATCTCTATTTACTAGCATAGAATATTACAGGGTTGGGTGTGCTGATTTTCTACAAAAATGAGTCACGCTAATGGGGCAGTTTGATAGGGAAAATGTGCACTTACTCAGCGCGCTAATACTTCAAAATAGTGCACAACACAGTCACGGGATTTCTAGTTTCAACTGTATACAAAGCTCAGCTTTTGTATTTCACAATGATCAATTAAACTTTCATCCCTAACGACGAAAGAGTGAAGTGAGCGTTTCAGTTAATTCACCCTACAGTTATCGAGCAGTGAATGTTAGGTCAGTGCATGACGAAAAATAAACAATGACGACCATACCGAATTCTGCGGAGACTTGCAGAATTATTTCCACAGAACATATTCTCCTACTTCTCTGTTGAAAAAATAACAAAGTGCAGGATTTTATGTAGAAATGTTACCCATATAATATTATTATTAAACTGAAAGTGGTGTTTTTATTTCAGGACGGGCAGCGTTGGAGATAGACGCGAAGTGTTCAAACACATGCGAATGCCCAATTCACAGTGCATGCACACATAACAGCTGCCCTGTGACTGTGTGCAGATGCGATAAGGGCTTTGTAAAAAGCAGTGACTCAACACAATGCTTGAAACGTGAGTAAAGACGGATATTTGATTGCCACTCATTCTCCCACCGTAAAAAAACGTTTTCTTTCTTGCTTAAGTGCGAAACCAGACAGGTTGCGTTTTGGGATGTACAATTCGACTTATCAGCATCCACGTAGCATCCTCATTTGAGTTTGTTTCATCGACACCAGATTGAAATTATCGGCTATACTGAGGAAATTGTTGTCCACCTGTCTGAATCGAGGTCGAATTAACATGGTACGGACAGTAGAAATAAAATTTAAGGAGAACTAATAAAAGGCCACCTCAACTAGGGCTGCACGGTATATCGATAAACTGAGATGTACCGGTATTCAAACCAATATCGATTGAATACCGGTGTAATTTAAAACATATCTGTTTATTGTCATTATTTATTTACCCACAATTTAATTTTCAAGATGTCTTGAGTTTTTTAAACTGCAGCCCCGGATGAATAATATTATCACTTTATCCAAGGAATCGTCTGCTTGAGCTCTCGTAATATACAAATTCAGCAGTTGAAAAAAAAAAAATAAAAAATTTCAACAAAACTATATCATGTAATCCCTCATTGGAACGAGCTCGTTGAGCTCGTTCCAATGAGGGGTCACATGATATAGTTTTGTTGAAATCGTTGGAGAAAATCTGATAAACTAATTTTGAAAATAATAGATTTTGATATCGTCTTCTTTGGGTAAAGGTTTTTCGAACCGCATCATCAAGGCATGCTAATTCGTTCCTACTGTGATATATCTGAACAGTTTTCGATATACCGGTATACCGCGGCATTTTTTGGAATACCGATACCGATATTCAGTTTTGAATATCGTGCAGCCCTAACCTCAACTTCTGTGGGTAACCCTCTTTTCTGTTTTTAAGCAGCCCAAAATGAAAGTAATGCTGATATATTTACGAGACTCATTATGTAAGGAATTAGCCACTGTTATGGCCTGGAACCAGTCTAGAGTTGAAATTATAAGTCCTGTAACAATTACCGCTGAAAATGCTTGTTTGCTAATGCGCTCCTTACTTCAGAAGAATGAAGCGGTATGAAATACACAAAAGCGTTTGTGCTGCGAGTTATTAGCGCGGTATGTTGTGATATCGCGAACTGAACCGATCCAACAGAACGAAAATATTGAGACTACTGTATGTGGATTGTGGATTACTACTAAATAGCGGTGAGGTAGATTTTCCACTTAGTAATTATTTACAATTTCTGAGTACAAAACACAAGAAGCACATGCGAACGTCTATCACATGGACAATCGGGTTGCACCCAGTGGTCCATATGATGAAAGTGTTTCTTGTCCTGTTATGATCAGTTATGGATACTTTTCGAGAATATATGGCGCTGCGGTTAAGTAGTAATCCACTCTCTTTATTCTGTAATGCAGTCGAATTTTAATATCTATTTACGTCATTACGTGTACATGTATCCCAGTAGAGGTTCGGGATGATGTTAATGATCTCTATTTACTGGTATAAAATTGTTTTTCTGCAGGAATTGAGTTACGCTAATGGTGCAGTTTGACAGGGACAAAAGTTCACTTACTCAGTGCACTATTACTTCACAATAGTGCATAATACAATGACAGGATTTCTAGTTTCACCTGTAGCCATGAAATAATCAAACACCTTTGTTTTGATTCAGTCGGCTGAAATATTCCATCCGAGTGAATCTAACATTTCAATGAGCATTCCTTTTCTTTGAATCAGCACAAGGAATGTTTCTTAATCAAGACATTAACTGTCCGAATTTTTGATGCCGTTTATCATGATGAATTAATACTCACCACAACATTTGCAGTTTTATGATTGCCCTCCGTAGTTCCACTACTGTGTTGTGGTCTTGATGTTTTCGAAATGAATTAAATATATACTGATTGGAATATCTATAACTTGAGCACGAAATAATATCTGGTTATCTATGTGCGTAAAGGGACATCATATTGTACCAACGGTCGTCTGCGAGCTGACGGCACGAAAATTGAGTAAAAACAGTCCGAACACAATTAGACTGATGTCTGAAAAGTTTCACAAGGGTGGAGGTCGGTAATTTAAAATATTAAAAATGCACTCCAGGAATTGGCCTGAGATAACCCTCACCAAATAATGTATTAATATAATATATTAAATCTCAAAATCTCCGATGTCAATGCACATTATGTTTCATCAAGTGGGTCGTATTTCTAAAAAATATACCCATTTAACCCTTTGAACACGAGAGGTCGCTTTTCGAGGCCAGGAACATGAAACATCATAAAATCATTAGGTAAGATGGCTGCTTAATGAATGTGAATAAATTCAACATGCAGCCCCGACAAAATGTTCATTGGTTTACCCCCAAATAATGAATAGACTCCTCTAATTGCTGCCATTGAAATGATATGGATAAGATAAGCAAGATGGTTGTCTTGTGAATGTGATGGGGAGACCACTGCACGTTGAAAATATTAATTGGTCTACGCCCAAATAATGAATAGGGTCTCTTCCATTTGATGCCATTAAACTGATTTGGAGATACCACTAGGGTTCAAAGGGTTATCATATCCGTTATATCCGACATTTTTCAACCTGCTTTCCTTCACGACAAATGAAGACCATGTTCCGAGCTCGATGATGGAAGTCTCAAAACAGTATTGACTCGAAGGATAATTGTGGAGTCGATTTCCATGCAAACTTGATTTTAGAGTGTAATAATTATATCGTAAAGCGCATTATACCCCGAGATCTTGCTCTCATGGAAATGCGATTGGATCTGAACGTCATGTCATTTTGAAAGTGTTATGTCATGTTACGTTGGCTTCTGGTTACTTTCTTACGTGTTTTTTGACTCAGAGCATTTAATTCTCGCCATAACGTCAATCAAATGCGTAACGACCAATCACATACGTTCTTACATGACGTTATCATACGCACGCCTCGCTCAAGTGTGAGGTGTCTAGTTCATATATCAATGTCTGTTTTATATGGGAAACGCCGAATACACTCTGCAGGCAGGTTATAAAAGATGAATGAATCTCATAATGAAACTTTCAAATAATCAGTGGGTTGCGTCAAGCCGAAGGGAGCGTTTGAGGGAAGTCGAAATTAATGCTCAGTTGATTTTAATATTGTCATAAAATAACAGAGCATACAGGAACATAGCCAAGTAATGGTGCTCAGCTTATTTTAAAATTGTCATAAATCGACAGAAGAAACACACCAAATGACAGCCGAGTTGCATTTAAAAATAGCATTACAGTTAAAGCATTTTAATATAGTTATGTTGTGGTTATGTATTTCCCAACATGTGTACAAAACGCGCCTTGTACACATGGGTAACATTTCAGTGTTTATTGAGATATAACTAATACATTTGCAATTGAAAACAGTGAGATGACCAAAATAATTTGAAATGACATGACGTTTTTTTTAGATTCACCGTCCACAACATGTGTGGATTCAGAACGTTCACATTGTTGACTATGCAAGATTTATGCGATTTTTTAAAACATTTTTTAGATTTGTATTTTGTGTTGCCATTATAACTTTTTTGGTTATTCAGTCAACATTAAATGACACCTTACGTTGGCATTCTTTTAACGTTCGATATGCGTCTGTACATATAGAATATACCCATAGTAGCTTGGTGTACCAAATTTCCACCACGAGTGGTGAGCATTTAGTACACCAAGCTACTTTGAGTATATTTTATTTATACCATGATCGTAGATTAATAAGAGTTTAAAAGTTGAATAAATCAATATTCAATGTGCGAATGTGGTTTTGGTTACATGGGCACCGGTGGGCGGTACTTCCGCTGGCAATTGTATCGCCGAAACGAAATAGGAACCGAAACGCGCGAATTAAGGGTCTTTTTCATTTTAATAACATACTATTCAATGTTATGGATGCTATATTAACATGATATAAGGTATGTTTGTTAATTTTTGGTATCTTATTAGGTAAACGTATTTAAAAACCTGACACATAATTGCCGGTTTCATTTCGACCGGTGATAAAGTTAGACATGTTTGCATTCAAGGCGAGGTCACCAATAGTCAACAGTGACTATAGACTCTCCCAATTGCTGTCATTGAACTGTTATAGAAGATATCACAGGGTTGAAAGTGTTAAATATTATTTGAGGGAACGCAGAAAATAGTATATGAAGACGAAAGCCTTTACACAAGGCTTGAAAAAGAGTGTCGCACTTATACATTTGGTTTTACAAATACGCAACTGGCTTGTATGGTTCAGGAAATATACAAGTTTGACATTTATTCTATTTATAGCATTTGGGTTTCCCACGAGGACGCAAATGGCTTTTTGCGTTGATCGGGTATATGTCTTCGAATAATACTCATTACCAAATTCGGAACCGCCCCTCTCCTCGAACGGTCCCAAATATTGGCCGAGGAAAATTCAATGAAGAAACGAATCTACACCATCAAAGAAGACCGCATGTCAACATATGAAATCATTGAAGCCAGTTTTTAATGATAAGAAGATTGTTTAGTGTTTTACCAATTTCCAATAGCGGTAAAATGTGATCCCTTTTTGGCCTCCTTTGAAACATCACCTATGGTTCCCACGGATATGTAGGTTGGTTTCATTTGAAACATTGTAACAGAAATTTGTTTCGTAAAGAAATAAAATTTTGCAATATTTTTTAGATGTGATTTTCTTTCCCAGAATTGCTCACTATCATACTCGACAGATATGATTTCAAGTTCGGATGATATGATGTCTTACTCGGCCGATATGAACCAAGCTAGAGTTTTCCCATTTTGTTCGTTACAGTCGTAACCAGTTTTTTTACACGGAAATCTTTCACTGTTTTCGCCGAAGGCAATCAGGAAAATTGATGTGACCATGCGTAATGGAATGACTTGAAGCTGAGTTTTTGTATGAAGAGGAATTAAAGGTGGAAATGAGTAAGGATTGGGCAGATGGAGAGAAGGAAGAAGAGAGTTGTACAGGAAATTTAATTCAAATTTAGATTCAGAGTCGTAGATTCATTGAAGTGGGAGAAGAGATAGTTTAGCTATCGGAACGTCGTGGCATGAGAGGCTGCGTATCGGATGTCGAATCATTGCCTCCCAAGGGTCGTGAGAACATGATTTTTCCCATTGTTAACAGAGTTAAATTAAGGTCCCGTTATGGGTTGCCTCAGTAACTAATAGCCGTTTTGTCAGCTCAACGGATTCAACTAATCCAAAATAAATCGTATATACCGAATACAAAAAATCTTTTCATGTAGTTCACGAAAAAGGGTGACTGTTCTATTATTTTAGCTCACGTGGCTTTCATGGGGAAGGGGTGTGTGACAAAAATAATTCACAACATGTCACGAAATGATATTGCATACTGAGTTTAGTTCAAACTGGCCGATCGGTTCTGAAAACTGAACATTTGAATGGGACCACAAAGTTTGCGCCACCTTGTATGTATCTAAATATTGCCCGAGGAACTTTCTTTAAAGGAAGTAGAATTTCCATCACAACGGGACATTTCATGTCAAATCTCGAAGCATTGTGGTTGGCGATTTATGGGAAGATCAACATTCAAGTGTTTTGCGCTTTTCGTGCACTGCCTCACCCACTGGGCTAAGCAACTTCTATTTGACAAATTAGGAATGGTATCCCAGAAATATAGTATTTGCTACCTTTGTGTGGATTCGTTTGAAGGAGAATGATATACGAAAGCTTACAGAGGTTGGACTCCAAAATTGATAGTAGCTCACGCTGACAGCCAGTCATGTGCTCTGACGGGGCTTGTATATTAGCGGTAACAGGTTCAGATTAACGACTAACATTACTACAGAAATGGCCTGACTTCAACAACTATCACCCAGCAGCTCAAATTTGCAAGTTTATGGTCTCGTGAAACATGGTGCCGAATGAGGAAAAGGGCGACATATTAGTACGAGGTCTCTGACCAAAATGTACTAGTCGCCCACAAACAGAATCAGAAAAGCTGCACAAAAGATGGTTTCGTTCTACCGAAGAGTGTCAAAATGACCACCGCATTCAATCTCTGCGTGTTCTACTGCTCAATCAAACTCCACTGGAGGTAATTTGTAAACGTGTGATGGTCACAAATAAAGTATGGGTGTAGCATTTGTTTCGTCCCCAATGTTTATCTCTGTATTTGTAAGGTTAAGTTCTGGTATTTCCGAAATGATAATTATGCACCGAAGTTGCGATAATCTTATTCTTTACGTTTAATCATTTACCCATTATGATATTAATATTATTTTTCGAGTTCGTCCCAATGAAGAGGTCACATGATGAAATTGTTTGAAAAATATGTTTTTCAACTGCTTAAAATTGCAAATTACGTGAACGGTTGGTTGCACTTATTCCTTAGATAGAGGATTAGCATTGAGTAGTATGTAATGTAAAAGGTAACTTAATGTATAATTTTCTAAATTTAATGGTTTTGATTTCACAGCGTTGCACAGAATTTCAAGAAATACCCATTTAATTAATATTTAATATTAAATAAATAATTAAGCATATAATGATCTACATCATGGTTAGTGTGGGGGAAATATTATCAGTTATACAGTTTGTTTTGATTTAATCGGGTACGCGCGGTGTAAATTAAACTCATGTTGTGCTCAAGATGTGCTGTCGCTCAATGCGGAATTGACTGACACCGTATACATCATATACTATATACTATATTATCTTAAAATCAATCGGTTTGTCCCCTTGATGAAGCTAAAACGTCTAGATTAATACAACTTTGTATTAGCCACAGACAGAAACTCCTGTGACCACATGTGATCATTCGTTTCCGAAATAGAAAGTTTGTATTTTACCAACACTCACTCAAAACTGATTACGCATGTCGAGGTCACCGTTTTGATAATTAAATGACGATAAATCAATAAATCAATAACTCAGCGAAATCAGATAGACTAGATCATTTCGACATGCTTATACGCGTGCCATGCATTGAAGCTGAAAAATAAAACAAAGAAAAACACAACTGAAACACAACAATAAAGTTCGGCGGTTATAGTACAAGTGGAACAATGAATTGGGATTATCTCGCACACAGTGTTAGTGGCCATAGTATTTGAAACGGCCACTTCCAGTTTTTAGTGTTTATTATAGGAGCTCTGTCGTACTTGATCATGCCGTTTGGAACTGCAGACACAACGCAGTTCCAAACGGCATAAATGGGGATTACATCATGCATAGGGTCGTAATGCCATGAAGTCATCATGATCTTTATTCATTAAAAATTCAATTCATATCGCTGAATGGATGTCAAAATATATGCGGAGAAGTCAAGAAAGTGAGGAATATTGCAGGGTAAATTGGCTATTACTATCAAGTGGGCTTCGGGGATGGTGAGATAAAATTGTCAAGACCACTTTGTGTTGTCCTGAAGCTTGTATCAAGTCTCGATTGTGTTCCTATTACGTACCTAATGTGCACACCATCTTGGCTTTATACAGCATTATACTGGTGATAACATATATTTATTAGAATTATTAACAAACTGTCTGACGAGTAATTCTTACTGATCAAATTTCTTCTATATTCAACTTTTTCGTTTTTCTGTATGGTGAGTTAATGGCACTTTCAACAGCCAGAACCACATCGCATTTACGGGGGGGGGGGGGGGGGGGGGGAGGGGGAGACGGAGGACCCTGAGAAAATCACCGAGCAGCGGTGATTACTGTCAGACTCCCCAACGCATAACTATAAACACTGTTGGCAGCGGTTGGAACCGCATGGACAGCTATGTGTAGAACTCCTTAGTACATAGCGCCACATGGGCAATTGGGATGAAGTGAGTAGGGTAGAGTGGGCATACGAGCGCACCAAAATTTGAGTACAGATCGAACTTCACCAAAAACTTAGTTTTTGGGGGGCAAATCGCGTTCATCACGATCGAAATCCATTGACATGTTCGACGCGTCACGTTCATGTTCACATCGTCACTTTCTCCAGGTTTTTGCAGTGGTGGACGTAGACGAGGTGTCGTGTGTTCGACGTTCAAATTCTCTAAGGATAAAAGTGGATCCGAGTAAAATTTCGACGGAATGTTAACAAACTCTATAAAATTCTCTCTCTTAAACATTCACTTTTAGCTGCGCTCGTAAGATCTGGCAACGACCGTTCTCGGGAAAACACTCACCTTTTCGCAGAGGTAACACGGGCTCGTCATTTAGGTGACTTTTTTCGACAGAATACCGCCAAACAACACTACCGGTGCCAATAAAAGACGAGCGATCCAACGTCGATTCCCGACAAACCTTCATTTTTTAACCTGACAATTATCAATTGGTTCATAAGGGTTTAACAACATTTTCAAACAAAGGCTATATTATGAGCGCGATTGAACGTTAATTTCAATAACTACGGTCCTCCTAAACACCGGAATGACACGGAATGACGTGGAATGACACGGAATGACATCAAAAAATAAAATTTCACTGTACAAAATGTGTTTTAATACATACCAGGACCTAGATCTTAATCATAAGTGACCATTGTTTATATTTTTCTGTTCCAAACAGACTGAAAAGTGGTCGAGTATAGATACTCAGTGAGAGTGTTTGAATAACACAGTCAGAACTTGATTGGCCGTAATTGCATTGATGGTCCAAAAATGGAATGTAAATGTCACAGGATGGCGCTCACGCGGGCTACCATGGCAACTAAAAATGAAGTAACTGGGACATGTGCTTATGACGTCACACGAGATCCGATGAATGTGGGTCGATCGGGTACATAATCTACTACTAATATCAAACCGAGAAATCCATGGTTCGATCCCCACCAGGGGTAACTGCGTTGTGTCACTGGGCAAGGCACTTTAGCACGATTTCCCAAGTGGGTGCACGGTAGCGCCAGTGGCGTAGCCATGGGAAGGTGTCTGGGGGCACATGCACCCCCTCCCCACCCCACCCTACCCCCACACCCTCCAAATCAACCCATATATAGGAAACATTAGGCAAGAAATTTTAACATCGACATATTTATACGTGAAGGATGTATAAGAGGTTTGGGCGTGCGTAATAGCAGATTTATATCTCATCTTAATGACACCAATGTGGTCAATCATTTGCCAGACGCGAGAAAAAAAAAACGTCGCCGTGAAAACGTCCCCGGTGTTCCGTCACCGGATTTAAGAAATAACGTCGCCGTTATTCGGTAATTTATCCTTTTCGTCTGCTCCGGGTTCCCTATTTAAAGTTGATGAATCCCATGGGTAGATAGGAAAATGAATGAATCGTTAACAAAAGTAAGACGGTAATGTTATTTGATCAGCAATTGCTGTCAGTTTTAAAAAAAGCATAAATAGGCTATTTGTTTTATTTTGTGTGATATCATTAGGCATACTAATTTAATTCTATTCACGAAGTTTCCTATTTTTAGTCGAATTGTCAAAAAAAACCCTTGACTATTGGTGTGGACAGGGCCGGTCGCCGGGTGGGCGGCCCTTCTTGCTAAAAATGAATTTATTTTTGGATGGATTTTGATATCTGGTATGTGGCTTGATATGCATGTGCAACACCTGATGACGCAAAATAGGGCGTGTCCACGGTTTTTCACAAGAGTTATGGCCCTTTGTTCTACTGAGTCAAAAACATAGGAAATTTGTTCTTTCAAGGAAGGTGTCCAAACTGTGTCAAATGGCTTAAAAACTGATGTTGCCTCCAATTGATTCTTCGACCCTGTTACTTAATGACTAAGCTGAGAGGTAAGAATTCATGTAGCTTTTTTGAAACCAAATCCAATCCCAAAATAAAACTAAAATCTGCATCAACATGCAATAATTTGGGGAAAAATCTGTCAATTTTGATTCAAAAATTGTGGTTGCAGCTATATAATTCACCAATATTAATAGACAGTACCTTTTATCCTAACAACTGATGTCAACTTTTCTTCTATATACTGATGTGGCAAAATATAGCCCTGAAGGTGTCCCCCCAGTATGGCACTTTTCATAAAAAAAAACTAGGATAAAATTCAACTAGAGTGATATCACGCATGCAGCCCGACTGTCCCAGAAATGACAACGCTAAGACACAAAATACTTAACGAATCTGCCATATCTGCACTCGTGATGTACACAATTTGCTATTCAAATTTTATTTTTTCATTTCTCTACTCCAAAACATACCTCATGGCCTGTTAATGGAACAAGCTTGATGAGCGTGTTCCAATAAGGAGTAATAAGCCATGGTTAGAAGTAAAAAATGAGAAAATCTGATGTTTCAGAAAAATAATTTGTACTGTTGGCTTCAACTTGTGTTAGGTAAAGGGTTAAAGATGCAGTACATAAAGCAATGTTGGACAATAGGAGTCAATTTTCTTTTTTTTTTGCATGTAATAACCCCCAATCCTTCAACATGCATCATCATTTCGCGAATAATTGCCTAAGTGACACATGTATGTATGTGTTTGAGGTTAAAAAACGCACTGGCAGAGACATTTCCTACTGAAACGTTTTTTTCTTTTAATATTCCGCCGAAAATTGTTTTCGTTTACTGAACCCTGATGGGTTTCAAACATGACAAAAAATTACATAAAATTGACTTAAACTAAGTGATGAGCTTATGAACTGGTTAAACTGACTGGCAATAATTGATATTATTCATTGATGAGCTCTAATTTAGTCCTTACAAGGATGTTACGCAAGCTTTTGTTTTTCTTATAGGCGATGACAGGTCGAAGATTCAAAGGTTCATTTAATTTAGCATTGGTAAAATTGAATTCATCTTTTAACATTTTTGCTATTTCGATATTCATTCTGTTGTACGTTAAAGTGAAAGGAATGATGGACCTCCTTTTGCATTCGCCCTCTGATATTTTCATACCAAATGGCCAGAGGGTTTGAAGCGTATTGATCCAAAAAGCTTCACGTTTTTTTCTAAATTCATCCGTTTCTTCTAATGTGTCTTTAATTGGTGGTTGTTCAATATGATGGATTTCGAAATCGTCCAAAGAATGGCCAGGAAGGTTAAAATGTTGTGCTACTGGGGCATCAGCATTATGTTTTATATCCTGTTTGTGTCTGGTAGCACGTTTTCGGAAAGGATTTTGACTTTAACCAACATACTGTTTCCGACAGCGCTTACATGTGATGAGGTAAATAATGTTTGGTGAATCACAATGGAGGGGGTTACGGATCTGATAATGATTTTTAGTTTGTTCGGCGGAAAATTCCTCTTTCTGATCAGGTATAAAAGTATGCAATCTACATCCAGGCTTTTTGCAATTAAATACCGCGCCACTACCATTCTGCAATGGTCTGCTGTGTTCAATCTTCAGTGGTTCGAAATCAGTAGTTTCAGCTGGACATTCGAGCTTTTTCTTCCGAAAAAATCCTTCAGAATGCATTTTGAGCAAAGAGAAAAAGAATGCCTAACTGGCACCGAGGGGGGGGGGGGGGGGGTGGTGTTTGGGTTTTTAACCACAAACTTTAAGGAAAACTGTAAAAATGCGTTTTTGACGAAAGAAAAAAAAGTGCCTAATTGGCAACGGGGGGGGGGGGGGGGCGTGAAGGGGTGGGGGGCGTGAAGGGGGGGGGGTACGTGAGTTAAAAACAATTCCGCATGTAGTGTGACTGTAAATAGTTCAAAATGCATATTGGAGGAAACAAAAAAAAAAGCCTAATTGGTGGGGGCAACAATTTTCATTGGATAATTGTGGTCATCAAACTTGACCTAGAGACATGTACTGTAAATTGAAATCCGTTAACTTTTGTTTAAGTTATGGCATAAAAAAGTTCGGACAGACGGACGGACTGACAGATAGCGAAGCGAGCTTTGTGCTATATCCCTCCCGTGTGGGAGGAGATAAAAAGTAACAACGTGTGTGTAGAAGCCTAATTTGAAATTTAGAGACCCTAAGTTCGAAAAGCGTTGTGAAAAGGGTTAAATTAATGTCAATATTATTTGAAACCACTGTGTACAGCTTCAGCAGACCTTGCCCGAAATGAAAAAAAAAAAAGAAATGACGTTGTAACAGAGTGTTTGGAGAATGAGAGGTAGAACCTTGAAAAGCAGAACTTTAATCTGAAACTTTAAGCTGGGAATACTATGAATGGCAAAAAAGGGTTAAATATTTCCTAAAACGGATAAAAGAAATCATTGATGTAAATGGAATCATTAATTGTATTGACCATGCAAGAATTAAGTAAGAAAGTGTGTGACAAAGTCTAATTTCAAATACAAAGAAAGTAAGTCTGTAAACATGTTTGAACGGGGTTAAAATCATGCCAATATTAATGAAAATCATAGTAGAAATATTCAGTAGATAGTAGACATTGTCCCAAATAAGAAACAGTGACATTCCACTAAACTGTTTGAGGAATTAAAGGTGTAATTTTACCGCTCCCCCCCCCCCCCCCCAAAAAAAAAAAAACAAAAAAAAACAAAACAAAACAAAACAAAACACCTTTAACCAAAAACTTTAACTTGGAAGTTGTAAGTTAAATTGCCATACAAAAAAGGGTTAAATATTTCCCAGAATAACATGAAACATAACAAAATAAAAACATAATGAGGATACAATGAATAGTGATATTAATTGAAAAGAGAAAAAAAACAAAAAAACTTTAAGGTTGACTAAAAAAACTTTAACCACAAACTTTAACCAAAACTCTAAATGTTAGACGTACAGATTAAATTCATGACTAAACAGAAAAAAACCACTTGAACCTTCAATAAAAAACTTTAACCACAAACTTTAACCAAAACTCTAAATGTTAACACACGGACAGGCGGACGGACAGACGGACGAAAGTCATGACTATAGACCTAACTGTAAACAGTCCGTCTAAAAATTAATTGATGTTGATACAAAACAGAGCTCTCGATATATTAAATTTCCCATTTGTGATAGTTTTTAAATCAGTTGGATTTTATCCCTGCAGGCACCTATTCTGATAAAAAAGTGAAATTAGGGAAAATACATACATGCATAGTATCCAGTGAGGATGATATTTGCTCCAAGAATATCGTGTTCTGTAATGTTTAATACATTTGTGTACGTGTGTGTGTTGGTGGGTGGGTGGGGGGGGGGGGGGGGGGGGGGGGGTGGTAGTCAGTTGCCAGTTATTGAAAATGTAGAACTGGGCAAATGAAAACCACACCAACACTTTGTATGACTGACAGACAGACAGACAGACCTGCAATCACATATTTTGAAAGTCCACATGTGCGTAGGAATACTAACTGGCATACAATGAAAAATATAGTGAGAAGAGCCAAGACAGGGTTGTCAAACAGAGAAAAAAAAACAGTGGACCCTGAGTGCTGCAGTACCAAAGCAAATCATAGGAAACTGAGAGTGTGTGCTATTAACTTCCTCATCAGAAGAGGGGTTCAGTATAGGTGGTAGAGGGACAATTGTTAATGTAGTTTTGTGCTATAACATGGGGACCCTGACAACACTAGTATTAGACTACTATATTGGTAGCTGTGCACAAAAACCATTCATTCACATTTGCAACTTTATTACTTTTGATACCAGTGAATTTGGGCTGCACGGTATTTCGATAAACCGATATATACCGGTATTCAAACCAATATCGATTAAATACCGGTGTAATTACAAAAATATCGGTTTATCGTCATTATTTATTTACCCACGATTTAATGTTCAAAATGTCTTGAGTTTTTTTAACTTTAGCTCAGAACGAGTAACATTATCGCTTTACCCAAGGAATCGTCGCGCATGTGGCAACGCAATACAAATTCAGCAGTTGAAAAAATAATTTTCAAAAATGTTAACAAAACTATATCATGTGACCCCTCATTGTGACGAGCTGAATGAGCTCGTTCCAGTGAGAGGTCATTTGATATTGTTTTGTAGAAATTTTTGGAAAAGTTTGATTTAGAACAATAAATTTTTATATCGTCCGCGTTGTATGAAGGTTTTTCAAACCGCATGATCAAGGCATGCTGATTCGTTCTGACTGTGATGCATCAAGTCTCGATTGTGGTACTTAGTTCAGATATCTGATATTTTTCAATATACCGGTATACCGCAGTATTTCTCTTTTTTTTTGAATACCGATACTGGTATTCTGTTTTGAATATCGTGCAGCCCTACAGTGAATAGAAATGAAATATAGGTTTTCTAAGTGTTTGAATGGTGATTTGGGAGAAGATTGGAATATAATTGGAATCCCCTCTATCACAAGCACTTCACAGGGACTATGCGGGGAAACCACAGTTTAGTTAAATGTGTTAATAGGGTAAAATAGGCTGTTACATGATAATTTTGGCATTTACCAGATGTTAAAGTGTGTTTCTGAGTTCTGGATGCTACACTTGCTCAAGATGCATTTAACTGCATTATGTTTGGCAACATATGGCCTTTATCACTGACTGTGACAAAAATATAACTTTTCAAAAAATAAAACAGTATTAAATGAGGAAATTGCTCTTATGGACCTTTTGGAACAGATAAAACAGTATTGTTCCGTCTGTGGTTCCCGAATGAACATTTAAATGTGAAATACATATAATATCCAAAAACTATCCATGTTTTTTTTCGGGTGAACTGAAATTTGTCCCTCCATAACTTCTGATAAGCAAAATCCCCCTCCCCTCTAATTTGTTAGAATTATATTCAAAGCCATACAAAATGTCCAAAGTTTTTTACCACACGAGGAAGAGCGCTTGTCACTTCAATCAACGCTAACCTTGCTTGTGTGGAGTTAGTACATTGGGCAGTTGCTCACTGTTGCTCAGTGGTTCTCTCAGTGCACTCCAGCTTCCTCCACCCACAAAACTGTCCGGCACGAGATGCCATTGGCTGTTGAAAGTGTCCTTAAACTCCAATAAATAAATAACTGTCTTGATAAACAGTTATTGATGCATGTTTTCTTGTAAATAGTGATGAGTGTTTATGTAATTTACAAATTAAATACATAAGTTTTTAAATCCTCTTGCACTGCTCTTTAACCTTTTGGTGTAAAAGGCTGGGAGGGGGAATTTTTGTACTGCACTTAAAATAATGCGGGAGATTGTGGTACTACCTTCAAAAACTGTGAGGGGGGAGTGGGAATTTTTGCTAAGTGTGTACAAATGATTGGGGGCATTTTTTGTAGTGGGTGGGGGGTGGGGGCGGAAATTTTAACCTACATTCTAATCCTTCCAAAGAAACATTTTACCTCTTTCATTTAATAAAAGAGTCATTTCTGCATGAAAATTCAAGAATACACTGCTCTCTTTGAAAACTATCCAATACCAAAATAAAACTAAAATCTGCATCAGCACACAATAATTTGGGGAAAAATCTGTCTCATTTAACCATACGGGAAGAGAAAGAGAAGTGTTCAACCCCCCCTCCACCCCACACAAAACAAAATGAATGTCAATTTTGTTTTCAAAACTGGGAAGGCAGCTATATAAATCACCAATATCAATAGACAGTGTCATTTTATCCTAACAAATGATGTCAACTTTTCCTCTACATATTGATGCGATAAAATATAACCCTGAATGTGTCCCGTAGACCCGAGTACACCCCCTCCCTTTTTATCCAAAACTATGATATAATTCATAAATTAATTGATGTTGACACAAAACAAACCTCTGACGATATTAAATTTCCCATTCGTGATAATTTTTAAATCTCAATCTGGCTTCTTAAGATATTTCTCATTGCTTTTGATGAATATTTTGCATTTTTTGTAAAAAAAAAGTAAAAAATCCCTCAGACTTCTAAAGGCACCTAGAGTCATTGCTATGTCCCTGACAAAACATTACACATTGATTTTTCCAACAGTACGACCAGTACAGCTCCTGTGGTATCTCATAGCTCTATTAAAATGCCTAAAACCATCAAATATGGATTCTATAGTGTGTTGCTTGTGCTGCAAGTACCCATAAATGCACTTTCACAACCTTGGATTTAATCCCTACAGACACTCATGGCCCATTTTGATAAAAAAGGTAACATTGTGAAAAATACAATGTGCATGTATGTTTTCCAGACAGGATGACTCAGATATTTGCTTCAAAAATATAATGCTCTTTAATGTTTAATATATCTGTGTATGTATGTGTGTGTAAGGTGGAGCAGGTTACAGTGTGAAAACCAGTCAGACGCCAGTTACTGAAAATGTATATGTACAACCGGGCAAATGGAAAGCAAAGAAACGCTGTCTGTGATGGACGGTTTTTGGGCAACTTGTACCCTGGACGATTCATACCACAATTCGGGGGTACGAACTGTCTTGACAATAAGGTACAAGTTGTCTCGAGTTAGTGTACTAAACTGTTTCATGTATTAACTATTTAAATGTTACATGTATTGACTCATGTTCTGGAAGAGTAAAATGAAAATGAAAATTTGACTGCGTGAAAGTAATACAAACATAAACACGTAGTAAAAGAATCACTATTTTTTTAATGAAGCCACAATAATTCCTTAAATTGATGAAGATCCTACAATAAATAATTTTATGACACCCCCAAATAATAAGTTAAAGAGCGTTCTGCCTTAATAATTTAATTTAATTAATTCTGAGCTCCCTCAATAGAGCATTTTTATTTGCCGTTGCTTACGTTGACTCTTTTAAGTGTCTACGTGCTTTTTACTTTTAGTCATGAAATTTGATATTCTGTGTCTTTTAAAATAATAGAAATGACATTGCCTTTTTATTTTTTCTCCAAGTTTATAATACTCTCCCAACCCCATCTTCATGTACATTTCTCAGAAGGGTTAATTAAGCAGGGTATGAATTTGCAGAAGAGAATACACATTGTCCAGAGGGGGTACGAATTGTCAGATACTGTCCAGAGAAGTGGGTACGAATCGTCCAGACAGAAGGTACAAATTGTCCTGGGAAAAGGCATGAATTGTCCAGACATCCGGGTACGAATCGTCCAGCAAAAGGTACCAATTGCCTGAGGTGCGAATCGTCCAGGGTATGAGTTGTCAAAGTTACAGCCTCCCTGAAAGGATCTATCCCATCACATTCGATAAATTGTTTTTTGAATTCGCCACACCCTCTACGTAATATATCCACATCAGACTTACAGTACATGTCCATTTATTTGGAAAAATTGAAAGTAGCATTACTAGTAAATGTTTGATTGTACCATTTAATAAAATCATCCCAGACTGGGGGAGACATAGACTCAGGCATGTACAATGTTGCATCTAAGTAAGGTCCAATGTAGTTTTGATATGATTTTGTGTTTGCCAGATGAGGAAAATAACCTTTTGCTAGTTCACTTAAACCAAATGTTTTAGGAAATTGTGCCAATCTCATAGAAAGGAAACTCAATGAATCAATGAGTATAACGCCACAAGCTTTCAGAGAAATAATTTTGTTTCCATTCATGATGACATCGGGTTTTGATGTAGCAGTTTCAATGAGATGTCTTAAGATAAATTGTGCATCAAACCCTCTTGAATTATGAGCAACAGCTGTTGTATCTAAATGTTCCTTACTGAAAAGCCAATTGCAAAAATCACTCAAAGTAGATTCTCCTTTAAAAATATATTCCCTTCTTCCAACTTTGTCACAGAAAATACATTCTTGATCTATAGGCTTGCAAATACACTCCCCACATGCACGGTGTGCAACACAGTAATTTGGGGTGTGGAGACCTGAGTCTTGAGTTGTTTCAAAATCATAAAACACAAAGGGTACTTACGGCATTTTGTCTTTCTTGGGTGGTTTGTATTTTGGAACGAAACAATAATGTTCGCTTTTGACTAATTGATGGCAATATTTGCATTTCTTGAAGCCACTGCAGATGTGTGCATTTTACATGATAGACATTTCTTAACTAATTGACAGATGTTTTTTTCTTGGTTCTGTAATAGAGTTGTGTGATTTTTATAACAAGATGAACTTACAAAATCCCTATTACAAGTGTAACAATGAACAGAATGTTCAGGCGAACATGGCAGTGGAGAATAACAAACACAGCCTGTCGGGCATCTATGGCGTTCTCTGTTATTATAGCCTACATTGCAATATTCACAATAGTAAACACATCCTAAAAACCCTGCGATTTTAGTGATGGTGTCGAAATGACGGTCATGGTGATAGATATGAATAACTTTACTCTCCTTTGTAGTTTGTGGTGGTTCGAATAGGAACGTTTCTTTGGCAAATTGTGGGTGGATTTTAATTACATACCCTGGGGAGAGAACCCCTTGAATTTTACAATATTCTTCATATCCACAAGGTTTATTATGATCAAGACCTGCTTTGTACATTAACGCCTTTGCCTCATTTTCTTGTGACGGTCTATCAGAATATCTAATATTTTTCCATCTCTTTTGCCAAAATTCTGAATTATCTTTGTCAACATGGCATTTTCCCACTACAATGGCACGTGCAAAGCACATAGAATCATTGACATTTTTCATTTCAATAATACTTTTATTTCCAACCATTTAGCCAACAGATGAAAATGAAATGGGTGCATTTTGCCCCGACCCATGTGGTAGTGAAGTGTGTGTTATTTCTAAAGATAATTTACCATCATGGATAGTAAAAGTCTCATTTGATTGAATAACTTTTTCAATTTCATCTAACACTGTTTTACCATCTACCCCCATAGCCTTTGTAAAAGGAATAAAAATACCTACCTCAAGACCCGGATGGTGGATGGATATCCTCATGGGGTCGTTGTCTTGTATACCACATTCCTTTTTCACATCTTCCACCATTGATTGAAACATTTTACTTAGAAACTCCAATGGATTGTTGACATCGAATTGATTCAAAGTCACTTCACACATATGAGATTCTGAGTGAAATTTTCTGGATTGCCGCAACAACTTAGGGTGAATATCCGTATGGAGTTTGTATTTTTAGCAGTCAATCTCTGTTTCTTGCTGCTTACAAAATCACTATCATCTGAATCACTGTAGTCCACTAATGACCGCTTCATCTTTTTTTATTCGTCAAAGGAGATCAAAATCACGTATTTCAGTCTTGTTAACTCCAAAGCATGTGTGAACCATCCCTCCCCCACCCCGCCTATTTATACTTTCGCTGAAAATCATTTTCTTATTCAGAAACAACATTCAGAAAATGTATTCAAACCAAATTTGTTTAACTTTTTTCATTTCAATTTTTCTCCCACCTGAATCTAACCAGTGGAAAAAAAGCGTGTGAAAGACTTCTTCGGTGATATTCCTGCCCTCTAACGTGGCAGTCAGCGGTGACATGGTCCACAACAGAGGGAAGTCTTATCCATAACTGTCACTCCACTCGAAAAAAATTTACAGACGCCATACATTTTTTTACTCAGAGCGTCATTTTAGGTAAAAGGATATATCACTAAATTTCCCCTCAAAAATCAAATAAATTTTTTCACTTTTCTTGGGGGGAGGTCGGCGGATTATACAATCACCGATCGTGAACCACCAAAACACGGCGTACAAATAATTGGGAAAAATCCAGTTATTTTCCTTGATTTTATATTAAAACACATAGAAAATAATTAAAATATGAGACTAGCCACTTTTTTAAAAATGAATGAATGAATATGGTGATGTGCATTGTATAACAAAAGTTTGACACTATGGTGTGTCTGAAAAGGGGGTATTTTGTAATTCACCACATCTGGAAACGGTATAACAGCAACTCCCAAATATTAAGCTTTTGAGAAATAACTCAAAGACATCTCTACCCTCGGACCGCCTTGCTTATTTGCCAAAGATTATTTTCTTGGGATAACAGCGTGATCATTGTTTTTTTCCCCCTTACACCCGCCGTCTTGTGGTGGAAATTCTATTTCGACAGATGTTTCAACTTTCATAACCATAAGAAAATTGTGGTTTTGACCCCGCCAAAGTGTATTTACAGTCATTTAGCAAAAGGCGGCAGAAAATAATGCACTGAGTAATTCACGCGCCTCCCCCCCCCCCCCCCCCCCCCCCCACGCGTGCGCGCGAAACAAATTCGCATCTCAACACTTAGAGAGAGAGAGAGAGAAAAAATGTCACTTAGTTTATTAGGTTTTTTAAATACCGAATTACACATTATAAAGAGAGTGATTCAAGTGTGGTGTGTAATTACATTTTGTCCACATGTATAATATATAAAATTCACATCCTTCCACCCAGGAGCGACAAATTGAGGGAAATTATAAGCAGGTCTATTTTTCACACTGCGATATTCCATCAGCAAACTACATTCAGAGTCCTGTGGGGATTCTATAATTTATAATGAAGAAGTCATGAATTATTTCTCAGATAATTCTAACCACGGGAATGTTTGATCCCCTTACATCCGCAGTCTTGTGGTGGAAATTCTATTTCGATAGATGTTTCAAGTTTCATAACCAAAGAAAATTGTGTTTATGACCCCGCCAAAGTGTATTTACAGTCATTTAGGGATAGCAAAAGGCGCCAGAAAATAATGCAATGAGTATTTCACGCGCCTTTTTTCCCGCCACTGGTCAGATGATCGGTAATGAAATACTCAATGTATTAGTTTTCACCGCCCGAATGTCACTCTTTCCCTCCAAAAATAATTTGGAGGGAAAGACTGACAATGCGTAGCAGAAACATCTGAGGAGTAAAAGTTCATATAATAGCGAAATTAAAACTTTGACAAATTTTTAACTGGTTTGTGTGCTATCAGATATCTCAGAATTGCGCCTTTTTTTGCTGAATTCGTATCAACATCTGTTACAAATGTAATACAGGCATAAAAGAGAATAGCTTTTCCTTTTCAGTTTGGTTAAAAGGAAAAGCTATTCTTTTTATGGCGGTAAAACAGTTTACACTGCAAAACATTCACTGTATGTTTTGTAGTGTAAAAATGAAATTGTTTCTCGGGGTTAATGTCACTGTAATATCTAACGGTGAATTGTTGAAATCAGCTTAACCCTTTACCTAACATGAAAAGCAGACGACACTTGCAAAAAAAATTCTTGAATAACTAAATTTTTTCATTTTTTGTCTCAAAAACATAGGTTATGACCCCTCGTTGGAACGAGCTCGACGAGCTCGTTCCAACGAGGGGTCATAATCTATGTTTTTGAGACAAAAAATGAAAATATTTTGAAAATTAATTGGCGATTTTTGAGAACAGCGCTGGCCGGTTTTGGCCGTTACGTTGGGTAAAGGGTTAAAGCAGTTTTGAAAAAGTATTGAAAACACAACACTGCCTGTCGATAAAAAACACATCTCTCATTACGGCTGAAAATATTCTCCACAGTTGCATTCAGTGAATTATTTTAAATATGTGTTTGAAAAAAAATGTATCTCTTACATGAGCTATTTGTAGAATATTTTCAACCATAATGAGAGATATGTTTTTCTCTGAGTAGCGAAGTGTTGTATTAAAAATTGACTGTAAGACACACATTCGGATTTATAAGACATTCGCGTGTAAAAAACACCGAGTCTAAATCTGACAGTATTTTTATATGTCGTGTCTTCCAGTAATAAATAGAAAAAAAAACGTCACCAGTCGAGCGATGTATATTAGGTAGCAAGTTTTTAAAAAAGCAGAACATTTTGTCAGTATATAAAGTGTATGCAAGACAAACCCACCTAAGCCTGTCAGTATAAAAATGTTTTAAACAACTGAATAAGCTCCAAGTTTAGTGCTGAATCTACTTCGGTTCATGTAATATTCTGGTAAAATTGAATGCTAATCTTGGTAAATTTATTTGATTTGAAATAAATACTGTTTAAACAGAGCTGGTTCCATCTCAGGGACAAGATTAGAACCAGTTTTGGTTCTAAAGAGAACCTATATTTTTTGCAGTGTACTATCTGATTGACCCTTTACCTATCGTAACTGCCAAAACCGGCCAGCGCTAATCTCAAAAAATCGTCATTTAATTTTCATTATTTTTTTTCATTTATGTCTCAAAAACATAGGTTATGACCCCTCATTGGAACGAGCTCGTCGAGCTCGTTCCAATGAGGGGTCATAACCTATGTTTTTGAGACAAAAAATGAAAAAAATTAGTTGTTCAAGATTTTTTTTTGCAAGTGTCGTCTGCTTTTCATGTAAGGTAAAGGGTTAATTGTTGGAAATGGCTCAGAGAACCCTTTCCAATAATTAATCAAATGATAGAGTTTCATTTGTGTCATAAATTTCATTAAAGCTCCTCGCATATGGGTATACACAGATGACCTCCATATATGGTGGCTAAAGTGGGCGTGGCAGTAAAAGGGTTGTACCGCTGACGAATCTGCTTGTACAGAGGTAGTAAATTCAGATATTCTGAGAGTTACCCGCCGCTGGTAGGTGGTTGTCTCCGGGTCCTCCGTCTTCCTCCCCCGGTAAAACTGCCCATCATAATGTGGTCCTGGGTGTTGAATGTATCGCTAAACTCCGATAAACAAACAAACAAACAAACATTAAGTGAGAAACAATTTTATAGTTCCATCCAATGGTGCACGTAACTGCGATTGTCCCAGTTATGCTGGTATAATGTAGAAACCATATTTTCCCTTTCAGAAAATATTATCGAAACCAAATTAGTTGATTGGTGAGTCTTTTGTTCATTACTCTCTCTCTCTCACTCTCTGTTATTTTATTTTAGTTGCATACAATGGTGAGGCATGCGACGCTGCGACGCAGTGTACCAAATTCAGCAGTTGCACATCGGGAAGATGTATTTGTGAAAGCGGCACATCAAACTTGGGCGGTGGACGATGTGTTGACAGTGCTAACGGAGGTGAATTAATCGACGCAACTTGTGGCACCTGTTCGTCGTCCCTGCACTTGTTTTGTGGGGGAGTGTGTTTGTGTAGTGCTGGATATCAGGATGCCTCAGATTATAATTTATCTATCGACCCAGAAACACCGTGCTATTCAGACAGCATTGTAGAGAGTTCAGCACCATACAACCACCTCGGTACGTTTCGGACATTCAATTTTATTTTTTTCTTTATTTCTTGATTTATTTTTTTTTTTGTAATTGGCGATAAGTATTTTTTTTCTCCCCCCCCCTCCCCCCACTGCATGAGTAACATACGTGTGTCACGGGTGAGATAGCTGGGAGAGACAGGTGTATCCCACCCCACCCACGTGACGTTATACATTTGTAGTGCACACCCACGCAGTGGCGTGGGCGCGCATAGGTAACCCAAGTACGTATCCATGATTTTATAGGAACCCCAAGCGGGCCGTAGGCCCGCAAAGGGTTCCACATACCCAGTCAGATAAATGTGTTCCAGAACAGAATTCTCTATAGCCGTCAATGTGATTTTTGAAGTGGACAGTAAATTGCAGTGAAAAAACCACGTAACTTCCGGTGTCGAATTGCCCATGCAATTGCAATTGGCCTGTCCCCCTCTGGGAATCAAATGTTTTTTGTTTCGCCTCAAAGCTTTGCGTGATACATTTGCCTACATATCTACACTAAAGGGGTAACCAGGCCTTCTCAACCGAGAACCGCGAGAAATCAGCGGCCGGCCAAAGTGTTACTATTATTACTCGAGTTCTGTCCTTCTGGAGGTTTGTCAATATGCTCAGCTGACGATCTCGTCGTTTCCGATCGAACTCTCAGTCCTGATTTCGTTGTAGCTTGTCTGCCAGTGATAACCTCAATCGAAAAAACGTACATATAACCGATAATATAACTGATAATTGTTGTTATATTGGTGCGATTGTATACGGATATGCATTGACACGAACCTCGTGAAATATCAAGATGAACAGAAACTCAGTTGTTGAATTATCCGAATGTTATTGTTAAGGTGTTGTAAAAGTAAGGAAAAGTTTGCTTGAAAAAAGGGTATACGGACGTTTCGTCCGCAAGCCGAGTCGTCCGCTTGTCAAGGAAAATATTGTCTGCACATTTTCTACATTTCGAACAAGACACCCACCCCCTACTAACGTGTGACATTTCCCCATATTAAGCCCAATATTCTCACATATAAAGCCTCCTGATGTTGTATTTATGTTAAGAGTGTGATGTACAACATCATCTTTCACTCAGTTTCAGGTTTGAAACACAAATGATGTCATATATTGGCTGATATATTGATATGTTTTTAAAAAATTGCACAAGTTGGAAATGCACATTTTTGGTGCACTCAAGAGACTCACCCACCCCCACATCACGTCTTGCAAAATTTTGGTCCCCCCAGGCCCCCCCTCCCCCTGGAATAATTGCAAAATTATAAGATTATGTTACAGAACTTAATATAACAAGTTTTGATGCATTTCTTAATATAACACGTTTTAATGCGTTTCTTAATATTATTAATTCCTATAATACATTTGCTAATAATTTTGTGATTATTCATTGTAAAGCGCCGGCGATGCTCTTCCAAGAATAATTGCAAAATTATAAGATTATGTTGCAGAATTTAATAAACCATAAATTTTGATGCGTTTCTTAATATAATTAATTCTATATAATACATTTGCTAATAATTTTGCTATTATTCATTGTAAAGCGACGGTGCGCCTCGATGAATACTTGCAAAATTATAAGATTATGTTGCAGAACTTAATATAACAAATTTTGTTGCATTTCTTAATATAATTAATTCTTATAATACTTATGCTAATAATTTTGCAATTATTCACTGTAAGGTGCCGGTGGAGCTCTGCAATGAAAAATTGCAAAATTATAAGATTATGTTGTAGAACTTAATATAACGTACATATACTTTAAGAACTTTTACTGTAATTTGTATTGGTAATCCATTGAATAAACAGTAATTAAAATTTATTAGCTGGCTGGATAGTTTATTTTGTTCTGACATTTCTGTTTTCAGAATTTCATACACATATATGAAATTTAATGCAAGGAGGTACATTAAGATATATTACAATGGAGGTACATTAAGATATATTACAATAGGTAATATACAATAAATGATACAATAAAATTATTATATAAATAAAAAATGATTCAAAATGCAATACTTGAATACTTTCCCCCAGCGAACGAGTTTCGGACGAGTTGGGTATAATTGTAGAGGTCGACTTGGGTAAAATTGCAGCGGATGATTTGGTTAGCAGACGAAATGGGTGTAATTCGAAAAAGTGATACTGATAGCTTGCTTTCAGTCCTGTTAGAAACCAAAACAAAGTAATAATGTGTTACTTTTTGGTGCATCTGTATTTCTGAACAGTGCTTCGTAGTTTCAAAAACTAAAAAATGGAAAATAATAACCCTTTTGGATATTTACCGCCATTGAAAATGGCATGTCATCTTTTTTTCGGGAACTGGGGGAATCTTCAGCCTGGGGAGAACTAGGCCCAGGGAAGAATCATCCAACAGAAAAGCAGTACAATCTGTTAGGATATTTTAGATACGCTACGATATTCGTTTTAACTCCTGAAAATAATTCTTAAAAAAAATATTAATAGATTGTTCGATATTTATTGAAAAAATATTAATATATCGTCGAGCAATTATCTCTGCAGTAAATTCACATTCAATGTGTTCTGTATTAGGGCCTAATTAATGTCTCTCATCTGTTAGAATGATATCCAATCACTTCGGCTCCAAGTCATTTCGTCCTCTGGTCAATTCGAGCTCAAAGTCATCTCTGTCCTAGTCACTTTGGTCCCTTGGTCATTTCGGCACCATTTTAAGTGTAGAGATCTATAAAGATCAGTGCATAGTTCATGTTTAGAAATAATGGGTAATTACCTTTATTAAGTAATGTTCAGTTATTTGTATTTACACAGTGTACAGAACAGTTATACATGACATTAAAAATTATCCATGTGTTCAATTTTACATACATTTAAGATGCTATCTGTATAAGTAAGAGAAATTATTTTACTTTGAAATTTTGCAAAGTACCGGAATATGCAGTCATTTATTCATATTGTTATGCACAATTCCTAGTCACCTTCCAGTTTGAGGTTCACAGGGTTTCTTTTTCTTTTTTATTTTCTGAAACAACCACCAAACTGCGATTTTGATACTACCATAAATATGTCCACATTTTCTAAAACACAGAGCAGAATCCTTGTAGTTATGCGCAATTCCTAGTCCCCTTCCAGTTCGATGTCCACGGGGTCTGATCCCAGTGCCCCACTTCCAAGGCGTACACTCAAACCAAATCACATTACTTACCCTCACTTCCGGCTCTCATAGATTCATAAGCAAATAAAATTATTCAGGTCACAAGTGATTTCAAATCCCACATAGTCCATGTGCATCTTCGACATGCTGAAACTTTTCTTTTATTTATTCATCATGAAAGAAAATCTACTAGACATATATCATGTATACCTGAATATCTAATTGAGAGATATATATGTTGAAAAAAAATTAAATAGAAAAATGTTAAAATTCATACAATATTTGAAAATATTTAAAGAGGCCGAAATGACCTGGTATATTGGGGCTGAATTGACCTGAGGCTGTAATGACTGGGGTCAAAATGACTTGGGGCCAAAGTGACTGGAATTCGTGAGAATTGCATCCAAACTGTCCTCCAATAATTTGACCCAAACTGGATACTAATCTAACCCAAACCATCCTTTGGCAATTTGCCCCAAACTGTTCTCCAGAATAGGGACACATGATTCTTATTGATTTATTTATTGGGGTTTAATGACACTTCGATAGCCAGGGTCACTTCATGTCGGACAGTTTTACAGGTGGCCAGGGAGAACCACAGAGCAATTACAAACATCTAACGTACAAACAGCACACACGCTGGGTTAGCATTGGTTGAAGACAAGTGTACGATTGACATGCAGTATGCCTTGGTACGCAATGGCACTACGTGGGCAGTGGGAATGAAGTGTATTGCCCAAGGAAACAAAGTGGTTGCCACAGGTGGTATTTGATAGAGGACCCTTTGACTTGCAGCCTTCACCTCTAAGTACTGAGCCCTTTAACCTTCAAAACTGTATAGTACCAGCTAAAACATTTTGTAGAATGACCACATGAAAATTTCACAAGTACATAGTTTCATTATTAGTTTGTGATATTTGTTTTTGCTGTAGAGTGGAACCCTGTTAATTGAAGAGCCACTTTGCCAATAACATTATTGAATTAGCAGGAGTATTCAATTAACAGGGATTGTGTCACTTTCCTGTATTCCAGAGATAAACTTAGCATTTATTCTATTATATTTTGTTTGACAGAGCTCCATGAGCTCAAACAAGATATAATATATTAAATGCCTGTATTGAATGTACTGAGGCCAAATTGGTCTATAACCAAAGGAAAACTGGGAAGAGTCAGGGCAATTTCTCAACATGTTACAAGATTTTTTATTCAATTAACAGGAGATTACTCTATAACCTACAGTTAAAACTAGAAGTCCTGTCATGAAATGCGCACAAATAGCACGTTGATATGCGTGTTAATGTGCGCGTCATGGCCCAAGTAAATCTATCAAATTCTGTACATATGGCCTGCGCACAAGCAATGTTTCAGCCAATGGACCTCCGGGTAACCCAGAGGTCCATTGGCAGAAACATTGCATGTGTTTACTATGAGTAACCAGGAGAACCTGCCGTGCTTTGGATGCCATTCAGTATGGCAATTGCGCGCAATTCCAACGCGCAATTAAGCCTAGATAAGCGCACTATTCGTGACAGGACTTCTAGTTTTAACTGTATATTCGATTACCAGGTCAAATTTGGACTGGAGGTAAATGGTTTTGTGTTGGAAAATTATATTCTATTAACAGGGATACAGTTAAAACTAGAAGTCCTAACATGAAATGCGCACAAATAGCACGTCGATTTGCGCGTTAATCTACGCGTTATGACCATAGTAAGGCTATCATATTCTGTACATATGGCCTGTGCACAAGCAATGTTTCAGCCAATGGACCCCCGGGTAACCCGGAGGTCCATTGGCAGAAACATTGCCTGTGTTTACTATGAGTAATCAGGAGAACTGCCATGCTTTGGATGCCATTCGATATGGCAATTGCGCACAATTCCTATGCGCAATTAAGCCTAGATAAGCGCACAATTCGGGACAGGACTTCTAGTTTCAACTGTATACAATTAAGATATATCCAATTAAGTGGGCACAACTGTATAACCCCCCACCCACCCCCCCACTCCCCACACACACCCCAATCAAAACCATCATTCAAAGGTCTTGGATTCAGCAAATTTGATTTCTTTATTTATTGGGTTTAACAACAATTTTTACAGCCAGGGCCACCCAACAGTTTTACTGGGGGAGGAACTCAGCCAGAGCACCCAGAGAGAACTACCAAGCAACAATGACAAGCAACTGTCAGCTTCTCAACATTGTAACTCCAAGCAAGCAGGGTTAGCATTGGTTGAAGACAAGTGCACCATCGATGTGCAGTACGCCTTATTTCAGTTACCGCAATTGGGATTCAAGCTGAGAACCTCTCACAGCTTGTTTTGGGAAGGTTTTTTTTGTTCTAGCTTCATTAAGGTTTGTTTCATATCGCACTTGTAATTTTGTCATAATTAGTAATCATAAATCCTTAACATAAAACAATAGAAAAAATGATTAGAATATTTAAAAAAAAAAAATTCTGTGAGGATTTGACCTCAAGAGGTGATGACATTCGACCACGACTGAGACCGAATATTCTAAGAAAAAGTATGAGGGCTGAATCATCCTGTGACTGAATATTCATGAACCCCTTTTTTTCAAACTAAATTGCCCTTTACTTATAAAGCACCATAGCTAAGGCAAAAACAATACTATGAAATTTCCAAGTTTGAAATTCTATAAATTCCAAATAAATTTACACAAATTATATAGCAAAATGAAGGATGTGGTGTATAGTATGTGTGCATCTCACACACTGACACACAGTCGCCATCAGACATCAGCGGATCCTGAAAGTGTGCTATCGGTACCATATTTGTACCATAATTGATAATAATAAAATAATATTTCATAAGAACAACAAACACAGGAGTTCAAAATGCAGCCTCAAGGCAGCATGGTGGTGAATGCCAATGCTGTCCCATTGTCCTTGAAAGGGGGAGTCCTTTACAAAATAGGTTTTTGTTTTGTGATACTCTGGATACTCCCCATTTTTAGCTCAGCTTTGACAAAGTCATATTTAAGGTTGTGTCATAGCCCGTTGTCCGTCTGTTTGGGAACAACAATTCAATACGACTCGGGCTTCCGTCTGTTTGGGAACAACAATTCAATACGACTCGGGCTAGAGGTTGTATTTATGAACCGATCTTTACGAAACTTCTTGGGTACCTTTGTACGAGAACGAGTGTTTTTGGGTGCGGTCCAAAATGCAAGATGGCCTCCAGCAGCCATTTTGTACAGAAATTAGTGCAATCAGTTTTTTGTACAGAACTTCTGTATGAAAGTTCTGATTTGAACAAATTTTTATATGAATGTTTAGTAACATAGAGTACATCACATATAATACAGGTTTTTTTCTCGTGCTGAAATTATGCAAATTAGATGAACTTTAATTTATTCAGTGCTACTTACATGTATACCCAGTAAGTGCACATGCCAATACGGCTCGGGCTAGGCTGTATTTATAAACTGATCTTCATGAAACTTCTTGGGTACCTTTGCTATCACCTTGGGATGAGAATGAGTGTTTTTGGGTGCGGTCCAAAATTCAATATGGCTACCAGTGGTCATTTTGTACCGAAATTAGGTACAATCAGTTTTTTGTACAGAACTTCTACAGTTAAAACTAGAAGTCCTGTCACGAACTGTGCGCTTATCTAGGCTTAATTGCGTGTAAGATTTGCGCGCAATTGCCATATCGAATGGCACCCAAAGCATGGCAAGTTCTCCTTGTTACCCATAGCAATCACAAGCAATGTTCCTGCCAATGGACCCCCGGGATACCCAGAGGTCCATTGGATGAAACTTTGCTTGTGCACAGGCCGTATGTGCAGAATCTGATAGCCTTACCATCTCCATAACGCGTAGTTTAACGCGCAAATCGACGTGCTATTTGTGCGCATTTCAGGACAGGACTTCGAGTTTTAACTGTATACAACTTGGGCTAGAGGCCGTAATTATGAATCGATCTTTACAAAATTTCTTGGGTACCTTTGTTATCACCATGGGGTTAGAATGAGTGTTTTTGGGGGGAGTCCAAAATTCTAGATGGCCGCCGGCAGCTATTTTGTACTGAAAATTAAATTACTGCAATCAGTTTTTTTTGTACAGAACTTCTGTATGAAAGTTCTGATTTGAATAAATTTGTGTATGATTGTTTAGTAACATGGAATACATCACATAAAATACAGTTTTTTTTTCTTGTATAGAAATTATGCAAATTAGACAAACTTTGATTTATTCAGTACTACTTATACACAGTAAGTACACATGTCAATACGGCTTGGACTAGGGGCTGTATTTATGAACCGATCTTCACCAAGCTTCTTGGGTACCTTTGTTATCACCTAGGGACGAGAATGAGTGTTTTGGGGTGCGATCCAAAATTCAAGATGGGTGCCAGAGGCCATTTTGTACCAAAATTAGATACAATCAGTTTTTTGTTCACAACTTCTATACGGCTCAGGCTAGAGCCCGTATTTATGAACCAATCTTTACGAAATGTCTTGGGTGCCTTTGTTATCACCGTGGGATGAGAACGAGTGTTTTTGGGTGCAGTTTGAAATTCAAGATGGCCACTAGCAGCCATTTTGTACCAAAATTAGTGCAATCAGTTTTTGTACAGAACTTCTGTATGAAAGTTCTGATTTGAATAAATTTTTGTATGAATGTTTAGTAACATGGAATAATTCACAAAAAATGCTGTATAATACAGGTTTTTTTTCTCTTGCAGAAATTATGCAAAATGGATCGCCTTTGATTTATTCAGTGCTTCTTATACACTGTAAGTGCACATGTCAATACGCTAAGGCTGGAGGCTGTATTTATGAACCGATCTTCATGCAACTTCTTGGGTACCTTTGTTATCACCTTGGGATGAGAACAAGTGTTTTTGGGTGCGGCCCGAAATTAAAGATGGCTGCCGGCTTTCACACTGTTGCTTACTGAGGTGAAGTCACTTTACCATTACCAAGCTACCTATTAAATACCAAAGGGAAGATTTTTCAGTGCACTCTTATTACTTCAGTGCCCATAATTCTCAAATATGGCATTAAAACCAATCACATACTTATACTGCTTAAATCTATTCACATAATCAGAATACACCATCAGGGGTGCATTAGCTCAGTAGGTAGAGGTGCAGACTGCAAGCCGAGAGATCCTCTGTTCGAATCCACCTGCGGCAACAGCTTTGTGTCCTTGGGCAAGACACTTCACCCCCACTACCCATGTGGGGGCAAGGTATGCTGTGTATTAAGGCATACTGCATGTTCTTGGTGCACCTGTCTTCGAAATCTAAGTTACATGTAGGGGCAAGAGTAATATCTAGTGGGAGTGTAGCCGGGTAATAAAGAATATGATGCACAGAATCACCTGAGCCACATAGCAGTGAGATAGGGGCGAGGACAAGAGGGTGTGTGACCCTCTCATCAGTGGAGGGGTCGGGTGCACCCCCCCCACCCCCAACCCCCACAAACAAATATGAAATTCAAGACAGTAAAACACAATTACCTTGATTCTGTTTCCGTTTGTGTCCATAATAAGTTGCGGACAAGCATAAATATCTAGATATTAAAATGTCTTTTGGGATGTTCATTATATGGGTTAACAGGAGAGAGGGGTGGGGGCATGGATGAAATTGGGGACCGAATATTCTCAGAAAAGGTATGAGGGCTGAATCTTCCTGTGACTGAATATTCATGAACCCCTTTTTTTCAAACTAAATTGCCCATTACTTATAAAGCACCATAACTAAGACAAAAACAATACTATGAAATTTACAAGTCTGAAATTCTATAAATTCCAAATAAATTTACACAAATTATATAGCAAAATGAAGGATGTGGTGTATAGAACCCCAAAAGTATGTGTGCACCTCACGTACTGACACACAGTCGACATCAGACATCAGCGGTTCCTGAAAGTGTGCTATCGGTACCATATTTGTACCATAACTGATAATAATAAAATAATATTTCATTAGAACAACAAACACAGGAATTCAAAATGCAGCCTCAAGGCAGCATGGTGGTGAATGCCAACACAGCCCCATTGTCCTTGAAAGGAGGAATCCTTTACAAATAGGTTTTTGTTTTGTGATACTCTGGATACTCTCCATTTTTAGCTCAACTTTGACAATGTCAAATTTAAGGTTATGTCATGGCCCATTGTCCATCTGTTCAGTAACAGCAATTCAATACGGCTCGGGCTAGAGGCTGTATTTATGAACCGATCTTTACGAAACTTCTTGAGTACCTTTGTTATCACGTGGGACGAGAACGAGTGTTTTTGGGTGCGGTCCAAAATTCAAGATGGCCTCCAGCAGCCATTTTGTACAGAAATTAGTGCAATCAGCGTTTTTGTACAGAACTTCTGTATGAAAGGTCTGATTTAAATAAATCTTTGTATGAATGTTTAGTAACATGGAGTACATCACATATAATACAGGTTTTTTTCTCGTTGTGAAATTATGCAAATTATATGAACTTTAATTTATTCACTGCTACTTACATGTATACCCAGTAAGTGCACATGTCAATACGGCTCGGGCTAGGCTGTACAGTATTTATGAACTGATCTTCATGAAACTTCTTGGGTACCTTTGTTATCACCTTGGGATGAGAATGAGTGTTTTTGGGTGCAGTCCAAAATTCAAGATGGCTACCAGTGGCTATTTTGTACTGAAATTAGGTACATGTACAATCAGTTTTTTGTACAGAACTTCTATACAACTTGGGCTAGAGGCCGTATTTATGAACCGATCTTTACGAAATTTCTTGAGTACCTTTGTTATCACCATAATGTTAGAATGAGTGTTTTGGGTGTGGAGGGGGGGGGGGGGGGGGTTCAAAATTCTAGATGGCCACCGGCAGCTATTTTGTACTGAAATTACTGCAATCAGTTTTTTGTACGGAACTTCTGTATGAAAGTTCTGATTTGAATAAATTTTTGTATGATTGTTTAGTAACATGGAATACATCACATAAAATACAGGTTTTTTTCTTGTACGGAAATTATGCAAATTAGATGAACTTTGATTTATTCAGTGCTACTTATACACAGTAAGTACACATGTCAATACGGATTGGGCTAGGGGCTGTATTTATGAACGGATCTTCACCAAGCTTCTTGCATACATTTGTTATCACCTAGGGACGACAACGAGTATTTTGGGGTGCGATCCAAAATTCAAGATGGCTGCCAGTGGCCATTTTGTACCAAAATTAGGTCCAATCAGTTTTTTGTACACAACTTCTATACAGCTCAGGCTAGTGGCCGTATTTATGAACCGATCTTTACGAAACGTCTTGGGTACTTTTGTTATCACCGTGGGATGAGAGCGAGTGTTTTTGGGTGCAGTTCGAAATTCAAGATGGCCACTAGCAGCCAATTTGTACTAAAATTAGTGCGATCAGTTTTTTGTACAGAACTTCTGTATGAAAGTTCTGATTTGAATAAATTTTTGTATGAATGTTTTGTAACATGGAATACAGTTAAAACTAAAAGTCCTGTCCTGAAATGTGCACAAATAGCACGTCGATATGCGTGTTAATCTACGCGATATGACCATAGTAAGGCAATCAAATTCTGTAAATATGGCCTGTGCACAAGCAATGTTTCAGCCAATGGATCTCCGGGTAACCTGGAGGTCCATTGGCAGAAACATTGCCCGTGTTTGCTATAAGTAACCAGGAGAACTTGCCGTGCTTTGGATGCCATTCGATATGACAATTGCGCGCAATTCATACACGCAATTAAGCCTAAATAAGCGCACAGTTCGTGACAGGACTTCTAGTTTTAACTGTACATCACAAAAAATACTGTATAATACAGGTTTTTTTCTCTTGCAGAAATTATGCAAATTAGATGACCTTTAATTTATCAGTGCTACTTATACACTGTAAGTGCACATGTCAATACGCTAAGTCTGGAGGCTGTATTTATGAACCGATCCTCATGAAACTTCTTGGGTACCTTTGTTATCACCTTGGGATGAGAATGAGTGTTTTTTGGGTGTGGCGGCCCGATTTTAAAGATGGCTGCCAGCTTTCACACTGTTGCTTACTGAGGTGAAGTCACTTTACCATTACCAAGCTACCTACTAAATACCAAAGGGAAGATTTTTCAGCGCACTCTTATTACTTCAGCACCCATAATTCTCAAATATGGCATTAAAACCAATCACATACTAGTACTGCTTAAATCTATTTACATAATCAGAATACACCATCAGGGGTGCATTAGCTCAGTAGGTAGAGGTGCAGACTGCAAGCCGAGAGATCCTCGGTTCGAATCCCACCTGCAGCAACAGCTTTGTGTCCTTGGGCAAGACACGTCACCCCCACTACCCATGTGGGGGCAAGGTATGCTGTGTACTAAGGCATACTGCATGTTCTTGGTGCACCTGTCTTCGAACAAGGCTAACCGTGCTTGTGTAGTATGTTGGGGAGCTTACAGTTGCTTGCCATTGCTCAGTGGTTCTCCTGGGTACTCTAGTTTCCTCCATCCATAAAACTGCCATGGTCACAATAAGCTGTTGTGCAGATAAATGTGACCTTAAACACCAATAAATAAATAATAAAAAGAACACACCACCTCATACCCGTTTCTCTCCTGTTTTCCTTCACCTTGGTATCCCTCGGTTGCCTCGGTGTTTAGTATGCCCGCCAGAAAAGGAGTGATTTCTTTCTCTAAAAGAGCAAAACAAGAAACGGTAATTTTTAACAGGTAGTTACGAAATAATTTTCATGAAGCGCACAATTATATGTTAGTTAATAGCTGAAAAAAATGCAGGGTGATATTTGCAAATCTTATTTTATTACTGGCACCAGGTACTGGTAATGAAAATTGTTGTTTGTCATCAGTACTTGATCAAGTTTCTGATAAAGCTCATTGTACTGTTCCAATATGTTAGCGACTGGACATAAGCACACAATTTGATGTTAGTTTACCATTATACTGATGCTAAGCCAGGATATCTAAGTTACATGTAGGGGCAAGAGTAATACATGTATCTAGTGGGAGTCATAAAGAATATGATGCACAGAATCACCTGAGCCACATAGCAGCGAGATAGGGGTGAGGACAAGAGGGTGTGTGACCCTCTCATCAGTGGAGGGGTCTGGTGCCCCCCCCACCCCCCCCCCCCCCCTCCAAAAAAAAAAAAATTTGAAATTCAAGACAGCAAAACACAATTACCTTGACTCTGTGCTGCTGTGTACTGGTCACTTTCTGTGGGTGGGCAATATTTCTGCGGATGCAATGATATTAGTTTTCAAACATTGTTTACAGCAATAATCATCAAAAATTTAATTAATGAACCACAGGATACAATTCGGTGCTTCATTAATTAAAATTTTGTTGATGATGATTTTCTATTACCTGGAAAAAACATGCATGGACATCATGCACTGCCCATGCAAGGATTATGACCAGCAACTGTACTGTATGTCTGTGTCACTGCTATGAGCAGGGACTAATCTAAATGGGTGGGTGTGTTTACAAATATTCATATTTTTTAACACCTGATAACAAAGTAATATAAGTTTATAAGCAACCACACAATTGACTTTTTAATTACAATACTCCTAATTCCTATTAAACATATATGAATGTTTATTAATTTTGTGGAATTTTTACACTGTGTATGAAGCTTATTTGGGCCTGTGTGTTTGTTAAAATTGCCCTTCCACTACGGAGGACTTTTTGAAATCAGTCTACACTGGATTGTGTGGTATTCCTTTGTGTACGACAGTGTATTCATTATAATAATATTCATGCATAAGTTCATGTTCTTGGTTTGTTTTAGGCCTCATAATCTACAGAATAGCTTGGATGGAGGTGTATTCCATCACTTGAGTGCAAGAAGGCTTTGCAATGCTACATGTATAGCATAAACCTTGTTGCACTCCAGGGACAAATTTATCAATTTTAATAACATGGGTAAAATATCGGACATGAACCGTTTAATTTTTTTTTTTTTTTTTAGCTCACTTCGACAAAGTCAAGCAGGGCTTATCTAATCACTCTCCATCCATTGTCCATCCATCTGTCATCCATCAACACCATGTTTTGGTCAATTCAAGTTACAGTTTGTGTGAGTAATGGTACCAAATGGGTATTACATTTTTGTTTAACTCAACATGTCCAGCCCCATAGGGAGAGGGTGGGGTAAAATGCTCCCAAAATATTTTAAAAATCTTATGAACCAGTGGGTACAGTGACTTTATATTCGTTATGGAACTACCTTTTGAGGTGTAGAATCACACTTGTTCAAACGTACTTTGTGAAGCAATATTTGGCTTTGTAATGCCAGTGGTTAGATTTTTGGCACCACCCAAAATTTCTATTTTCCGAACCGATGGTCCGATTTGAATGAAATTCAGTATCGTGGTAATATTGGGTCATAAGTACTTACCTCATGCAAAAAAACCCCTGCATCCCCATGGGAACCCCAGGAGCAAAAAATAGAAATGTTTTCAAACTCCCATGTTTCCCAAACCACTTGGAACAGAGAACTGTTATGTGGTATGAAGCATCCTTAGAACCAGTAGAATTGAATGGTAAAAAAAAATGCCCTCTGTTGTTGTTAGAGAGTTCTGCAGAGGGCATCAGAATAATGTTGGTGCAGCATTTTTGCAAACATTTTAGAAAATCTTTTCTCAAGAACCAATGTTCAGAATCTTTTGATATTTGGTATACAGCATCCATAGAGGGGTCAGATACAAGTTTGTTAAAATGAAGCCCATTCGTTCATATTTGGACTCAATGCAGGAGCCCAAATTTTATGGGGAATTTTCTTTAAAAATCTTCTTCAGAACCACGAGTCAGAATTGTTTAATGTTTGGTACCCTCATTGTTATGATGGTCAGATTCAAGATTGTTCAAACCAAGTCCCTATGTTATTATTTGGGCTTCCTTTGGTAGCCCAAATTTAACTTAGGGCTGTATGGGGAAGTTTTTTTTAAAAATCTTCTTCTTCAGATCCACCAGTCAGAATGCTTTCGTATTTGGTTTACAACATCTCTAAGGGGGGAGGGGTGGGGTGGGGGTGAGATTCAAGTTTGTTCAAATCGGGTCTGTAGGTTAAAGTTTGGGCTCACTATGGTAGCCCAAATTTTAACTTTGTGCAATATGAGGAAATTTCTTTAAAATTTTGTTCTTCAGATCCACCAGTCAGAATGCTTTCATATTTGGTATACAGCATCTCTAAGGAGATCAGATTCAACTTTGTTCAAATCGAGTGCCTGGGTTGATATTTAAGCTCCCTATGGGAGCCAGAATTGGCCAAGTAGCTGAAGAATTGGACATTTTTTATTCAGTACCCTCAAGAGGTGAAGAGTAATCTATATAGGTTGTATCAAGGTGCTTGAGAGGGGAGCTCCACATTTTACATCATAATCAACTAAAGAAAAGGCATGATGCTTGGACTGTTTTTGTCACTCCTGAGGGGCTCAAAGATTTGCAGTGTATCCTATGGAGATGGATTGCTTAATGTAGATTCATTCTTGGACTCTTATATCGTGTTCTGTTCTCTGTTTATATCGTGTTCTGTTCAAGGTGAGCGCTTCAGGCCCTGTGGGGCCTCTTGTTTATGTATTTATTTATTGGGTTTTAACAACACTTTCGAAAGCCAGCAGCTACAAGTTTCTTCTCTCCTTGAATCAAGCTTCTCGCCCAACTGCAGCACTCATGGTCCACTGAGTTTTTAGCTCACCTGACTTTCAGTCAGGGTGAGATGTAGTGATCACTTGCCGTCTGTCGTCCGTGAACGTGGTGTTTGCGTCTTCTCCAAAACTGCTGAACTGATTAATCATTTAAGTGAAATCTGAGATGCTTGTTTGTTATGACATTGCATTTTGATTTTGCTTAAATCAAGTTGCCCTGCCCCCAGTAGGGCCATGCCCCAAAATTTTGCCTAAATCTTAAAAAAAAAAATCTTCTCGTGAACCAGGAGTAGCAGAGATTCGATATGTGGTGTGCTGCTTCCTTTTGAGGTGTAGACTCAGTTTTGTTCAAGAGAAGTTTGTGGGTCTTTATTTGCCTTCATTATTGGAGGGCATGTATTTTTGCCCCGCCCAAAATTTCTGTTTTTCGAACAAAGAGGCTGATTTGAACCAAATTTAATTTTTGGTTTTATTTTATCATAAGTAATTAATTTATGCCCCAAAATATTTTCCCATCCCCCCATGGGAACCGCAGGAGCTAAAAGTAGAACAAAATTCAAAACGCACATATCTCCAAAACTACATGGCACTGAGAATTCTTATTTGGTGTGAAGCTTCCTTGGGACCAACAGAATGGAATGGTCTAAGCAAATTTCTGTCAGGTCAATCATGGGGTACTTTTTCGTGACTTTGAAAAAATGCTTAGTCAGCGTTCTGTAACACTGTGGGTAATGAAAAAAGCATTTAAGACTCTTCTTCACCCAATTCACTCCTCCAAAACCTTTCAGATTTCACATATACCATCTTTGCAAGATTTTTTTACACGTTTATTGAAACAAATCCCTGGGTCCATATTTGGCATCTATGGGAGTCCAAATGTAGAAATTAGTGCAGTATGAGAAATATTCTTTAAAAATCTTTTTCTTCAGATCCACCAATCAGAATCTTTTGATATTTGCTATGCACCATCATTAGGCGGGTGAGATTTAAGTTTCTTCAAGCCAAGCCTATATTTTGGCTCACCAGGGTTTTGCAAATTGCGAGAACGGTGATTTCATTCCTCTGATGTTCTTGCAAATGCTTGTTAAGAAGATCCATATTTACCATCCCCCAAAATTATAAGCATTTTTTCATCAGATAAAATTTAATAAAATTAAATTAATTTTAGAGCTGAAACTATTAAAGGGTTTTCGTGATTGATTAATCGCATGAGTTAACCTTGGTTAACCGATTAATCTCTTGCCCCAATAGGTAGCTGAATAATTGCTGTACCGTTGACCATTTATATAATTAAAACATTACTCAGCATAATGGACAAAACCGGGCAGCGCCATATACAAACATGTCCATTCAAATTTTATTATATTTTCAATTTTTGTCTCAAAACATAGCTTATGACCCCTCATTGGAACAAGCTCATTGAGCTTGTTCCAATAGGGGGGGGGGGGGCTTAAGCTATGTTTTTGAGACAAACATTGAAAATCTTTAGAATTTATTGTGCAAGTATCGTCTGCTACCTGCATTTGGTGAAGGGTTGAGAATGACCGTTTTCAGCTACTGATACAGTATAATGATCATGCAAGTGAACAAGTATTTTGGCACGTAACTGGCATGCATTTCTCTGTCTCATGCAATTGATGTGAGCCAGTGTGACAATGTTTGCCTGTTTTGGAGCAAGTTTGTTCCATAGTTAACCCATACAGGGTATTTTTTGTTTTTAAAAATTTGATTAACAGTTTCCATCTTGGTTTCAAAAAGTGATGATAAATAGTGAATATAAGCTTACCCAATATGAAAGAAAAATGGTTAGCAATTGGACATTTTTGTATAGCATTTTGCGATGTGAATCCAGCCATCAAATACCCTGCCATATAGTATCGTACTTCAAAAGTAACGGTTAACCGATCAATTACTTTTTTTTATCAATCAAGATATTGATCATTGGTTAGTCGATTAATCGGTGTGAGCCAGCGTGAGATTCAAGTTTGTTTACGCCAAGTCCCTGGGTTCATATTTGGGCTCACTGTGGGAGATTCAAGTTTGTTTACGCCAAGTCCCTGGGTTCATATTTGGGCTCACTGTGGGAGCCTGAATTATAACTTAGTTCAAAATGAGGAATATTCTTCAAAAGTATTCTTCACATTCAGCAGTCAGAATGTTTTGATATATACAGTATCCTTAGGGAGGTGAGATATAAGTTTGTTAAAGCCAAGTCCCTGGGTTCATATATGGTCTTCCTGTAGGAGCCCGAATTGTACCAAAATTTCTATTTTCCAAATTGAGAGGCTGATTTGAAGCAAATTTGATATGATGGGCTTATTGGGTCGTAAGTACCTAATTTATGCCAAAACATTTTCCTGTGGCCCTGTGGGAACTGCAGGATCTAAATATAGAAAAAATTTAAAACGCCCATGTCTTCAAAACTACATGGCACTGAGAATTTTTATTTTGTGTGACGCTTCCTTACGACCAGCTGAAAAGAATGGTCAAAAAAAAATTGCCATCAGTTTTATCGTAGGGAAGTTTTCCAGGACTTATGCGGAGTCATCATTTTAGTAATGGGAAAAACATTAAAGAATATTCTTCTCCCATACCACTGCTCCAAAGGCTTTCATATTTTGCATATAACATCTTTGGAAGATTTATTCACATGTTTGTTGAAATCAAATCCCTGGGTCCATATTTGGTCTCTCTATGATTAGATTAGTGCAATATGAGGAATATTTTTTAAAAATCTTCTTCTGATCCACTCTTCAGAGTATTTTGATATTTGGGATGCTGCATCCTTAGAGGGGTGAGATTCAAGTTTGTTTGAGCCAAGTCCCCGGGTTCATATTTTAATAAGAGGCATATTCTGTAAAATCCAGTAGTCAGAATCTTTTGATATTAGTATATAGAAGCATCCTTAGGGATGTGAGATTCAAATTTGTTCAAGCCAAGTCCTTGGGTTCATATTTGGGCTCTCTGTGGGAGCCTGAATTATAACTTAGTTCAATATGAGGAATATTCTTTAAAAATCCTTTTTTTTGAGATCCACCGGTCAGCATCTTTGGATATTTTGTATAAGCTTTTCTTATGAGGGGCAGATGCAACTAAATGTTCAAATAAATTCCCTGGGTTGATATTTAGGCTACCATGTCAGGTGAATGCCATCAGGCCCTCTGGGGGCTCTTGTTTGTTTTCTGTTTGACAACATTGCCCTGGCTCTTCTATCTATATTTTTCATTTTAAGTTAGGCACTACTTTTATTTAGGCTTCCCAAATTTGTTACTGCATGTCTGTCTGTCTGTCCTTCGAATGAAATGTTTCTTTGCTTTTCATTTGCCTGGGTCAACATTTTAAATAATTTGCAGCTATCTTTCACCCTCCAACCTTCCCCCCCTCCCCACCCCCCCCCCCCCCCCCCCCCCCCCCACTCACACAAACACACACATACAAAAATCTGGGCTGGCAAGTATTGAGTATTTTATCAAAAAAGTGGTACTCGAGTACTACGAGTACTGATTACTTTGGACCCAGCCTATCACAAGTATATAAACAAATACAGTACAGTGGCAGTGTACTGCTCACTTTCCATGGATGGGCAATATTTCCACGGATACAAATTCATACAATAATATTTGATGCCAAACACTAACTATAGGTATAATCATCAAAAATTTAAATAATGAAGCACCAGGTACAGTTAAAACTAGAAGTCCTGTCACGAATAGTGCGCTTATCTAGGCTTAATTGCGCGTTGGAATTGCGCGCATTTGCCATATCGAATGACATCCAAAGCACGGCAGGTTCTCTTGGTTACTCATAGCAAACACATGCAATGTTTCTGCCATTGGACCTCCGGGTTACCCGGAGGTCCATTGGCTGAAACATTGCTTGTGCACAGGCCATATGTACAGAATTTGATAGCTTTACTTGGGCCATAACGCGTACATTAACGCGCATATCAACGTGCTATTTGTGCGCATCTCACGACAGGACTTCTAGTTTTAACTGTACAAACCGATGCTTCATCAATTAAAATTTTGTAGATGATGATTTTTATTGACTGGTAAATGCATGAGTGGACATCACTGCCCACGCGTGTATTACAATCCTTTTGACAGAATGCATGCCTGTGGGGATTAAAACCAAAATAGTGAAAGTGCACTTGTGGATATTTGCAGCACAAGCACAGCACTAATGAATCAATATTTGATGATTTTAGGAATTTTAACAGTGTCATGAGACACCACAGTAGCAGGTATTGGTCATTCTGTTGGAAAAAATCACTGTTTTATGACTCGAGGTGCCTTAACTGAGTAAACCTAGGCTTTTTCTTACAAAGATTGCAGAATATCAAACACAATGTGAAATGTGTTCAGAAGCAAGAATGTTTTTAAAAAATAATGGGAAATTCATGTCACCATCAATTTATTTATAAATTAATAAAGTTTTTTAGCTCACCTGAGCAAAGCTCAGTGGGAGCTTTACTGATCACATTCTGTCCGCCGTCCATCCGGCGTTAACTTTACATTATTATTCAAATGTTGGGTAAATGTTTATTACCTAATGCCAATTCAGATTTGTTCAAATGAAGTTGCCCCCTTCTCCTGGGTGGTGCCATGCCTCCAAGGGGCACCAAAATCTTCTCATCAACCAGCAGTAGCAGAGACTTGATATATGGTATGCAGCTTCCTTTTAAGTTGTAGACTTGGATTTCTTTAAGCGAAGTTTGATGGGCTATATTTGGCGTTGTTATGGGAGGGGCAAAATTTCTGGCCCCGCCCAAAATTTCTATTTTCAGAACCGAGAGGCTGATTTGAATCAAATTTTATGTGAGGGCTTATTGGGTCATAAGTACCTAATTTATGCCAAATTTTCTTTTTCTGTAGCCCCATGGAAACCACAGGAGCTAAAAATCGAAAAAAGTAAAACGCCATATCTCCTGGGTTTATATTTGGGCTCTATATAGGAGCCCGAATTGAAACTTAGTGCATTTCAGGCAAATTTCTTAAAAAATCTTCTTCACCAGATTCAGCTGGCAGAATCTTCTGATATTTGGTATGCAACATTGTGGGGTGGATCTGATTCAAGTTTGTTCAAATCGGCCCCCTGGATTCATATTTGGGCTCACTATAGAAGCATTTCAGGCAAATTTCTTTTAAAATCTTCTTCTCCAGATCCAGCAGGCAGAATCTTTTGATATTTGGTATGCGACATTGTGGGGTGGATCTGATTCAAGTTTGTTCAAATCAGCCCCCTGGATTCATATTTGGGCTCACTATAGAAGCCCGAATTCGAACTTAGTGCATTTCAGGCAAATTTCTTAAAAAATCTTCTTCTCCAGATCCAGCAGGCAGAATCTTTTGATATTTGATATGCAACATTGTGGGGTGGATCTGATTCAAGTTTGTTCAAATCAGCCCCCTGGGTTTATATTTGGGCTCAGTATAGGAGCCCAGATTTGAACTTAGTGCATTTCAGGCAAATTTCTTTGAAAATCTTCTTCTCAAGATCCAGCAGCAGAATCTTTTGACATTGGGTATGCAGCATGCTTAGAGGGTGAGATTCAAGTTGTTCAAGCCAAGTCCCTGGGTTCATATTTGGGCTCACTGTGGTAACCCGAATTATAACTTAGTTCAAAATGAGGAATTTTCTTTAAAAATCTTCTTCAGATCCAGCAGTCGGAAAGTTTCGATATTTGTTATGCAGCATCCTTAGGGGGGTGAGATTCAAGTTTGTTCAAGCTATGTCCCTAGGTCCATATTTGGGCTCACTGTGGGAGCCCGAATGATAACTTACATGTAGTTCAAAATGAGGAATTTTCTTTAAAAATCTTCTTCTTCAGATCCAGCAGTCAGAATGTTTTAATATTTGGTATGCAGCATTCTTAAGGGGTGAGATTCAAGTTTGTTCAAGCCATGTCCCTAGGTCCATATTTGGACTCACTGTGGGAGCTTGAATTGTAACTTGCATGTAGTTCGAAATGAGGAATTTTCTTAAAAAATCTTCTTCAGATCCAGCAGATGAATGCTTTGGATATTTTTTATGCAGCATCCTTAGGAGGCAAGATTCGAGTTTGTTCAAGTCATGTCCCTAGGTCCATGTTTGGGCTATCTGTGGGAGCTCGAATTGTAACTTAGTTCAAAATGAGGAATTTTCTTTAAAAATCTTCTTCTTCAGATCCAGCAGTTGGAATGTTTTGATATTTGGTGTGCGGCATCCTTAGGGGGGTGAGATTCAAGTTTGTTAAAGCCATGTCCCTAGGTCCATATTTGAGCTCACTGTGGGAGCTTGAATTGTAACTTAGTTCGAAATGAGGAATTTTAAAAAAAAATCTTCTTCAGGTCCAGCAGATGAATGCTTTGATATTTTTTATGCAGCATCCTTAGGAGGCTAGATTCAAGTTTGTTCAAGCCATCTCCCCAGGTCCATGTTTGGGCTCACTGTGGGAGCTCGAATTGTAACTTAGTTCAAAATGAAGAATTTTCTTTAAAAATCTTCTTCTTCAGATCCAGCAGTTGAAATGTTTTGATATTTGGTGTGCGGCATCCTTAGGGGGGTGGGGGTGGAGATTCAAGTTTGTTAAAGCCAAGTCCCTGGGTTCATATGGTTCATATATGGGCTCGTGGGAGCCTAAATTATAACTCGGTTCAATATGAGGAATATTCTTTAAAAATCATTTTTTTTAGATCCACTTGTCAGAATCTTTGGATATTTGGTATAAGCTTTTCTTAGGAGGAGTAGATGCAACTTGTTGAAATCAATTCTCTGGGTTGATATTTAGGTTACCATGTACAGGTGGGCGCCCTCAGGCCCCCTGGGGTCTCTTGTTTTAGGAAAAAATGCATACTGAGAGCTTGGGGGGGGGGGGGGGGGGGGTGTACATCCCGGGCTATAATTTACCTCATCACTAGGTAAAAGAATATTTTACATCATTTGTTGAGATAAAATGGCACTTTCTATTGATATTGGTGGATTATATAGCCTCAGCCAGGGCTTATAAGAATCTGAGAATCGATTCCCGTAGAGATCCGTGCAACAAAACCAGTGAGAAACCATGTAGCGTCTCGTAACATTGCTGCTCGGATTCACATGAAGAGAACTGAGTCAGTTTAACCCTTTACCTAACACAAAGGCAGCAAATTAACCAATACAACACTAACATGACCTGAAATATTGTGACACTGGCAATAAAATTTGTACAAATATGGCTGTCATTGGAACCGGCTCTCATCACTGGTTCTAGTAACATCCATAATTATTACGCTTGATGAATATTGTTTATTTTTAGGTCACCTGACTGTAAGTCAGGGGGCGCTTGAATGATGACTTTCTGTCTGTCCACCATCAGTCCATCCTGTGCGGTGTGAACTTTACATTACTAACCTCTCCTCATAAACAACTGAGCCGAATTGAACCAAATTTGATATTCATGTTCCTTATCATATATGAATTCCAGTTTGTTCAAATAACGTTGCCACACCGACAGGGGGGCCTCAAGCATTTCTCTGATAGCATGCATAAATTGTTTTCCAAAATTGAAAAAAAATCTTCTCCAGAACCATGTATAAGAATCTTTTGATACTTGGTATACAGCGTCTCTAGGGGTGGGAGGGATAGGTTCAGGTTTGTTCAAATCAAGTCCCTGAGTTGATATTTGGGCTCCCCTTGGGCACCCAAATATCAACAGTGCAACATAAGGGAATTTCTTTGAAAACCTCCTTCAGATCCACCAGTCAGAATGCTTTCATATTTGGAATGCAACATTTCTAGTGGGGTGGGGGGCAGGGGGGAGGGTAGATTGAAGTTTGTTTGAATCGGGTCTCTGGGTTAATATTTGGTCTATCTATTGAAGCCCAAAGTTTAACTCAGTGCAGTATGAGGACATTTCTTTAAAACTCGTTTTTTCAGATCCACCAGTCAAAATCCTTTCGTATTTGGCTTACAGCATCTCTTAGGGGGTCAGATTCATGTTTGTTCAAGCCAAATCTATGGGTAAATATATGGGCTCATTATGGGAGTGCAAATTAACTCAAAGCAACGTGAGAAAATTTCTTTAAAAATCTTTTTCTTCAGACCCACTAGTTTAATGCTTTAATATTTGGTGTACAACATCTCTGGGGAGGTCAGATGTAAATTTGTTCCAGTTTGGTTCCTGCCAGTCAGAACCCTTTCATATTTGGTATCGCAGGAGGTGGGGGGGGGGGGGGGGGGCAGATTTGAGTTTGTTCATTTCAGGTCTGTGGCTTAATATTTGGGCAGGGGTGGGTTAGGTTCGAGGTTGTTCATAAATGTTCAAATCCATTCCTTAGAGCTTTTCCATAAAATTTGCCTTTCAAAGTGCAGTGACACAACAACCCTTGGAAGTTTGGCAGTACTTGTCTACTGCTGTCAGAATTGGAAGCAATCAGGAAGACCTATGCTAATAATCATCTAACATGGACAATAGAATTATGAATAATTTCATAACATTATTCCTATGTAGTGTCCATGAACCTTGACTAACTGAATCTGACCCAAAATACTTCTCTGAACCGCCTCGTCAGGTGAGCGATTAAGGGCCCGGGGTGGGGGGGGGGGGGTAAAAATCAGTAGTTGGTGTTGTAAAAAATTAAAAAAGCTGTATTGGGTAAAGGGTTAACATGTATTATCAGTATGCAACAGGGGTTCAATCATACTAACCTAATAGGATCCTGGCCCATAGCAGGTCTGAATTCTCGGAACGATTTCCGCAAGAATCCAAATGGATTCTCCCAAATTTAGAGGAACTATAAGCCCTGCACAACCCCAATTTTGAAACAAAATTGACATATTGTTTCATGGTGGTGGGGCCCTATTTATCTTGCTGTATGATTAATTAAAACAGATTTTGTGAAAAGGTTTTGTGTGCTGATGCAGATTTTAGTTTTATTTTGGGATTTGGGTAGTTTCAAAGAAAGCTGTGAATTCTTATCCCTCCCAACTTATTGGGTAATAGAGTAGAAATTCTGTCGGAGGCAATAACAGTTTTTAAGCCTATTTGACACTGATTGGACAGTTCTCTTCAAAAGAACAAATTCCCCATGCTTTGCACTAGACAGAAGCCAAAAGTTGAATTCTATTGCAGAAATGACTCTTTCATCACATGAAAGAGGTAACTGTATCTTTGGTAGGGTTGGGTTTGCTCATAGGTATAACTGTTGTAGATATTTTAATTAGATTTACATTCCTCGAAAAGTTGCGCTCGGAAATATGTAATTCCCAAAACTAAGCAGTCTTGGGGAAATATATTGTTTTAATAAACATTTGAAGAAGTCTACTGACATTTTGCTTTGCTTTTGAATGTTCCAGATGAATAAAGAGGATGATTTGAGGACTTTTAGAACCTAAAAATTTGTTTGACTATTGGTGTGTTTTGTTTGGGAATTCCCTGAGAAATATGAACATGTGACCAGCACTTCCCTTTCTGTTAGTTTTTCTTTTATTTGTTGCATGACCCCTGTTTAAAAATCATTAAAAGGTTGTCTGAAGGGCTATAGTTGACAAAAAATATTTGAATGCTAAATTTAAAATGATGCGACCATATTTTTTTTCGCCTGAACGTTATAATGGTCGCCTGTGGGAAAATATTTAGTACTGTGAAACGTATTCTTGTTTGGCTGAAATTAAACAATTGCAGGAATTCGACTGAATAAACCAAAATGTTTTTGGAGTAATGGTTGCGGAATGAAATATTTCAATACGTTGGATACTTTGGGGTTCCTTCTTACGCCTTGCGTATTGTCATATTAATTTTTCTATATACCATGCAACAGAGTTTGGGGTGCCATCTGGCGGCGTGGCTCTCCCACTGGCAAAAAATCCAGAATCATTGTAACGGATTTTAAATTGTTTTTGGCTTTTCAAAGGACATTATGTAAAATATATTGACGCAGAATGCTGGGAACTATGAGAAATAATTAAGTAATGAAGTGACTTTCGAAGTTAGGTGGTTGTTGGCGAGTTAGGTATTGTTTGAAAGTTCGAAGTGCCAATGTCGTCCGTTGCCGGTTTCGTCAGATTCAAAAGCCCAGTTTTAATTTTAATTGAGAACGTACACTTCACAAAAAGTTGAAAACGAATAAAACAATAAAACCAGTGATTTATTGACACTCTCAGTGGGCCTTTTCAGTTGTGGGGAACTTAGCCCGATTTCCTTAGAAACAGCCGGAGTTCGGATGAATTCAACATAACTTGGAAATAAACGAATATCGTTGTTCGCGTGCATGTCTGTTTCTGTAACTTTTTACTACAAGACTGCATGCCCGTGTTTTGAAAACAAAGATTTCCCCAGACCGTAATCTTTGTTTTCAAAACACGGGCATGCAGTCTTGTAGTAAAATGTTACAGAAACAGACATGCACGCGAACAACGATATTCGTTTATTTCCAAGATTTTTCTTCTCAGATTCACTGGCTCCAGTCTATGAACTATTTTTACCAGTGATACAATACAATGTCAGTTTAAGACTGTCAGAATCACAGTGTAGCGGCCAGCCAATTTTGTGATCCGACGTGTTCTCCTAAAGGCTAAATACCAGAACCACTCAGAACTCCCATTTAAATTACTCTTCCTCTGTGTTTTGGTAAACAATGTTTTAATTCCTGGATGCTTTAGGCTTTGCGACCGGAATAGAACTGAATTCATCCTCAAACTAATCAATGTCGTCGCCCTCCTCGTCTGGACCAACATCTGGAGGTGGGGATTCTGATAATTAGTACATGTACTAGTATGTTTCTCCCAAAAATAGCAAAAAAAACGTTTTAAAAAGCCTAAATACCAACCTCCCCCAGAACCGACCTCTAAATAACATTTGCACACTGATTCCAGAGAAAATATTTAATTTCTACTAATTCTAGTTTGTTTTAGCATTCAAAAGGAAACTGAAATTTAATTTATTACAAAATGTGTGACGGCATTTCTGTCTGTCCATCCATCCATCCATCAATCCATCAGTGAGTTGGAAAACTCATAGCCTGGACGATTCGTACCTCTGGCAATTGGTACCTTTTGCTGGACAATTCGTACCCCCGATGCCTGGACAATTCGTACCCACGATGCCTGGACAATTTGTACCCCTCCTCTGGGCAGTATCTGACAGTTCGTACCCACTCTGGACAATTTGTACCCGCTTCTGCAAATTCATACCCTGCTTAATTAACCCCCTCTGAAAAATATACATGGAGATGGGGTTGGGAGAGGATTATAAACTTGGAGAAAGGATAAAAAAGGCGATGTCATTTCTATTATTTTAAAAAGACATAGAATATCAAATTTCATTACTTGAAGTAAAAAGCAAGTAAACACTTAAAACTTAAAAGATTCATCGTCACGACGGCAAAAAGAAAATGCTCTATTGAGGGAGCTCAGAATTAAATTATTAAGGCGACACGCTCTTTAACTTATTATTTGGGACGTCATAAAATTATTTATTGTTAGATCTTCACCAATTTAAAGAATTATTGTGGCTTCATTAAAAAAAATAGTGTTTTTAACCTGTAAAACTACATCCATTACTATCTACTATAAAATTTTCTTTTACCACGTTACGTACAGACCCGAAGTTGATAATACTAGAGATCGCTTTTTCACTTATGCTGTTAAGCGATGGCTCACCCATTGAAGTTTCATTTCTATGCATAAATCATGTTTTGATTGGTTGTTTCATGCATATGTTTTAAGTTTGTATTACTATCACTCCGTTGACTTTTCATTTTCGTTTCACTCAGCCAAAACATGAGTCAAAAACATTTAAATAGTTAATACCAGGCCTGAAAATAAGCAGTCTGACATTCAACAGAATGAGGTTCACAGAGGGTGAATTTGATGATGCTATCCCATATAGTGGGCCAATTTATCCTCTGGGTACCTCTTTCTGTTTAGTTTTGAGACCCTGATTCATATTGAGGTTCACAGAGGGTAAATTTAGTGATTGCTACTCTGCTTTGCAGGGTACCATCATTAAATTCACCCTCTGGGGACCTCATTTTGCAGATGACAGGCTGCTTATTTTCTGGCTTGGATAATACATGAGACAGTTTAGTGCACTTACTTGAGACAACTTGTACCAAAAAGGAGACAATTCATAACTTTTACTGGGACAATTCGTACCTTTTGTCTAGACAATTTGTACCTTATTGTCAAGACAATTCGTACCCCCTAATTGTGGTATGAATCGTCCAGGGTGCAAGTTGTCCAAGAACTGTCCATCACAGACCGCAATTCTTTGCTTTTCATTTACCCGGTTTACATTTTCAGTAACTGATTTCTGACTATTTTTCACACTGTAACCCCCTCCACCTTACACACACACACATACACAAATATATTAAACTTTGAAGAGCACTAACTTTTTTGAATATCTGATTCATCCTCTCTGGAAAACATACATGTACATTGTATTTTCTTAATTTTACTCTTTTTATCAAAATGTGTCATGAGTGTCCTGTTGGGATTAAATCCAAGGTTGTGAAAGTGCCTTTATGGGTATTTGCAGCATAAGCACCACAGTACAGAAGCAATATTTGATGGTTTTAAGGCATTTTTGTGGTGCTCTGAGATACACATGAGCTGCACTGTCATGCTGTTGGAAAACAATCAATGTGTAATGTTTTGTCAGAGACATACCAATGATCTAGGTACCTTAATTAAGAAATCTGAGGGATTTTTTTTTACAAAAATTGGAAAAATATTCATCAAACACCATTGTGAAATATCTTCAGAAGCCAGAAAACTATCCCAAATGAGAAATTTAATATCATAAGAAGTTTGTTTTGTGTCAACATCAATTAATTTATGAATTGTATCAAAGTTTTGGATGAAAGTGGGTATGCTGGGGGACTAGGGGGACACATTCAGGGCTATATTTTACCACATCAATATGTACATGTAGAAGAAAATTTGGACATCATTTGTTAGGATAAAATGGCACTATCTACTGATATTGGTGATTTATATAGCTGCAACACCAGTTTTTAAAACAAAATTGACATTCATTTTGTTTTGTGTGGAGTGGAATGAGACAGATTTTTCCCCAAACTATTGTCTGCTGATGCAGATTTTAGTTTTATTTTGGGATTGGGGTAGTTTTCAAAGAAAGCAGTGAATTCTCAAGCAGGAAATGACTCTTTAATCAAATGAAAGAGGTAAAATGTATCTTTGGAAGGGATTAGAATGAAGCTAAAATCCCTCCCAATAATTTTTTACACATTTAGCAAAATCCCCCCCCCCCCCCTACAGTGTTTGAGGATCGTATCACAATCTCCCCACATTATTTTAAGAGCAGTACAAAAATTCCCCTCCTGGCCTTTTACCACCAAAAGGTTAAAGGCAGTCCAAAAGGATTTAAAAACTTACGTATTTAATTTGTAAATTACATAAACACTCATCACTATTTACAAGAAAACATGCCTCAGTAACTATTTATCAGGACAGTTATTTATTTATTTATTGGAGTTTAAGGAAGTGCTCGGCTTCGAGTGGTAAAAAGTTTTGGACATTTTTGTATGGCTTTAAATATACTTCTAACAAATTAGTGTGTGTGGGGGTGGGGGGGGGGGGGCACCAGAAATTATGGAGGGAGGAATTTCTGTTCACCTGAAAGAAACATGGAGGGGGGGGGGGGCATTTTTGTGCATTGTGTGAAAAATGATTGGGTGGTAGTGGGGAGGGAGGGGGGGGATTATCAGGTTAAAAGTTTTGTAGGTTACCCTTTGGAAGGTTTGGGGTTGATTATAGGAAATACATACATGTCAATGTACATGTATTTTGGCTTCCAACACTGATTTAATTATTATTTTTTTGGATATTACACATATTTCACATTTAAATGTTCATTCAAGAAACACAGACCGAATAATACTGTTTTATTTTTTGGAAAAGTTATATTTTTTGTCACCAGTCAGCAATAAAGGCCATATATTGCCAAAAATAATGCAGTTAAATGCATCTTGAGCAAGTGTGGCATCCAGAACTGAGTAGCACACTATAACCTCTGGCAAATACCAAAAACACATATAACCACCTATTTTACCTATTAACACATTTAATTAAAGCATGGTTTCCCCTCATAGTACTTCTTATAGAGGGGATTCCAATTATATTCCAATCCTCTCCCAAATCACCATCCAAACACTCAGCCAGAAAACCCATATTTCACTTGTATTCACTGGTATAATAGAAGTTTTCTCCATATTATGATTCCCCGTGGGAAACCCCAGGAAGTAAGCAGCACTTGTTTACTGTGGTAAAACCAGTTCTGCTTTACTAGTAAAATAGGACCCAGTCACCAATGCTTGGGGTGAAGTCCTCTACAATGGGCAACATGTAGATCAACGATTTGACTAAACTTGACTTCATCTCCTTGTTGTGTCACGATTAGCCATTGTGCCTAAATTATGTGACATTAACCACCAACAAAACAAACCATATTATGATAACTTTTTACCTTACGTATACAGTGAAAAAGAAGATACCACTTTTGAATAACTAATTTATTTTCATTTTTTTGGTCAAAAACATAGCTATGCCCCCCCCCCCCCCCCCCCCCCCCCCCCCCCCCACTGGAATGAGCTGAACAAGCTCATTTCATTCCAATGAGGGGGTCATAAGCTATGTTTTTTGATGCCACAAAATGCAAAAATAATTAACATTGAATGGCAATTTTGGTGAATGGTGCTAGCCGGTTTTGGCCATTACATTGAGTGAATGATTACATGTAATAGAAGCTTTCTCCATATTATGATGTTAACCCTTTACCTTACATGAAAAGAAGATAGCACTTTTGAATAACTAATTTCTTTTTATTTTTTTGCGTCAAAAACATAGCTATGACCCCCCACCCTTTCCACTGGAATGAGCTGAACTAGCTCATTCCAATGAGGGGCCATAAGCTATATTTTTGATGCAAAAATAATGACATTGAATGGCAGTTTTGGTGAATGGTGCTAGCCTGTTTTGGCCATTACAATGAGTGAGTAATGAAAAATGTTAAAAACCAATTTCCTCATGCTTTTGTGCACATACTAATATATGTAGTCTGATACTAGTGTTGTCAGGTTCCCCATGTTATAGCACAAACTACATTAACAATTGTCCCTCTACCACCCCATGCTGAACCTCTCAGCTAATGAGAAAGTTAACAGCATACACTCTCAGTTTCCTATGATTTGCTTTAGTACTGCAGCACTAAGGGTCCACTGAGTGTTTTTTTCTATTTGATAAACCCTGTCCTGGCTCTTCTCACTATATTTTTCATTGTATGTCAGTCAGTATTCCTATGTACATGCAGACTGTCACTTTCAAAATATGTGATTGCATGTCTGTCTGTCCATCATACCATTCCTCTGTACATGTAGCCTGTCACTTTTCAAGATATGTGACTGCATGTCTGTCTGTCCATCATACAAAGTGTTGGGTTTGTTTGTTTTTCATTTGCACATTCTACATTTTCAATAACTGGCAATTGACCCCCCCCCACCCCCCTCCCCATACACACACATATACAAATATATTAAAAAAATTAAAGAGCACTACATTCCTGAAGCAAATATCGGAGTCATCCTCACTGGGTACTATGCATACATGTATTTTCCATAATTTCACTCTTTTTATCAGAATGGGTGCCTGTAGGGATTAAATCGAAGGTTGTAAACAAGCCCTTGTGCCTTGTGGGTACATGTACTTGTGGGACATGCACATCACTACAAAATCAATATTTTAGGGTTTTATGCATTTTAAACAGTGCTATGAGATACCATAGGAAGCAGTGTTCAGCTGGCCATACCGTTGGAAAAAAATCAGTGTTTAATGTTTGTCATTGCTATACCAATGACTCTAGGTGCCTTCACTGGGAAAGTGATGCATTTTTTACAAGAGTGGCAAAATATTCATCAAATGCATTGTGACATATTCTTCAGAAGCCAGAATGTGATTTAAAAACTATCACAAATGGGAAATTTTAATATCACAAGCGGTTTGTTTTGCGTCAACATCAATTAATTTATGAATTTTAGTTTTTGATAAAAAGGGGCATACTAAGGGGACAACCTTCAGGGCTATATTTTGCCACATCAGTATGTACATGTAGAAGAAAATTTGACATCAGTTGGTTGGATAAAATGGTACTGTCTACTGATATTGGTGAATTATATAGCTGCAACCCCCAATTTTTGAATCAAAATTGACATTCATATTGTTTCATGGAGTTGGAACACCACTCTTTGTCTTGGTATATGGTTTAAATGAGACAAATTTTTCCTCAAAGTATTACATGCTGATGCAGATTTTAGTTTTATTTTGGGATTAGGTTAGTTTTCAAAGAAAAGCTAGATGAATTCCTTACCTCTCAGCTTACTCTTTAGGTAACAGAGTAGAAAAAATGTATTGGAGGCAACAGCAGTTTTTAAGCCATTTGACACAGTTTGCGACAGTTTTCTTTAAAACAACAAATTTCCTATGTTTTTAACTCAGTGGAAGCCAAACGTTGAATTCTCTTGCAGAAATGACTCTTTTGTCACGTGAAAGAGGTAAAATGTATCTTTGATAGGATTGGGGTTTGATTAAGGAAATACATAATTTGGCTTCTGAACCTGATTTAATTATTATTTTGAGAGATTATTTTCACATTTAAAAATGCATTG